>VXAC01006219.1:1646877-1872041 GCA_013399225.1 Rhipidura dahli
GTGCTGCAGGGAATCCCGTGGGGCTGGAGCAGGGGTGGCAGGACAGGGAGCAGCAGTAGCTGCCTGACAGGCCGAGTACAGGGAAACCACAGCCATGCTGCTCTTTCCCCCATGCTCAGCACTTGTGGAGGAAATGTTACAAATGTGGGTGAAGTTGACTCAGAAGCCAGACAAGTCAGCATTTATTCATTGATTTTAAATTTCACTTAGTCCCCAAGCTTGTGTTTGTTGGTGCCTTCTGCCAAGAAAGACTGAGGTTATAACTGATCTAATTTGGGATCCTCCACAAAAAATCCAATGGTGGATCTGCAATAACCACAGCACAGATCCCGTGTGAACTGACTCTGCCAGCTGACACATTTCAGAAAATATTAGTGAGTCTGTTTTGTCTGGGCAGGATTTGTACTGATCAGCATTGTCCTCCACGCCACTGTAATATTATGTCAAAACAAGTATGGTCTGTCCTCAAACAGCTTCTGAAAACCCAGTGTAAAAGCAAGTCATCACTGTAAAATATCCAACATTTATTAGCAAATGCAACAGAATTTCAGTTGCCCAATCTGACCTGGTCTGACCAGCTCAGGATGGGGAGTAAAACCCCAAACCTGGTCAGGGCACCAAGGCCTGAGCTCTCCGTGGAGCTCTTCAGACTTACAAAGGAAGTTCATTTTCTAAAATTCCTTAATACAGGCATGTAACACCGCAAATTTATTCATGGTTAATAGTCAGTTTAATATTCAGTAATACATTTCCTAGCTTAATTTCCCATTCAGCTATCAGTCCAGGTGGCAGCAGTGTAGACAGGAGTCCACACATCGCACGTGTCACAGACAACTTGCTGTTCCTGGATCCGGGGTCCAGCCGCCCTCGGCGTTCAGCTCTGCCACTCTCAATTCACAGAATTTGGAGATTGACATTCTCCTTTCCCTTCTCTCCCTTGCAACCACGACTAGCGATTTTTTAGCAAGAAACATATTTAGGCCTGCTCTGCTGAAAGGTGTGAACATAATTTATTCTGGTTTCACTTACAAACCATGAAACCAGTTTCAGGTGGGCTCAGAATTTGCTGTTTGATCGTGTACCAAATGTCGTACCTAAATACAGAAGTCAGTTCTATACTTTTAGTCTTTGGCACAGGTTACTGTTTAGGTAAACATATGTGATACCTTATCTGACTGTGTCAGAGTGTACCTCTCTGTAAATTTCCAGAGTGCTGTGGGAAAACAAGGGAATTTAATGGGGGGTGTATTTCAGCCATGTGTGTTTTAGCCACAGCACTTTACATTTAAATAAGTCCCATTCGCAACACCTTGAAAATATGCCTCATGCTTATTTATACTGAATTCTTTTCCTTCCTCATCTGAAGAAAAGTTCATTTTATGGAGAGCAGATGTTTTTTAGCTTAATGCCTTTTTATTCACATGTTTTAGCTTTGTTCAATAATTCTTCAGTACACATGGGAATTCTGGAGCGTGTAATTGTCCTGCAAATTCGCTCAGAGCCCTGCGATGGCTCAGAGCTTGTCTGTCATTCAGCTGCTGGACACAGCAGTGGCCAAGTGTCTTTCTGCTGACCCTTCACTTACGTATTTCTAAAACAATACTCGGGCAGCTTTGCTCAAGATTTATTTTACAGATTAGGGAGATTCGGCCCCTGAATAAATGAGCAAGCCCAGGTCAGGGCGACACAAAGCAGGCAAAGAGCTGGCCCAGAAGCTGAGGAGGGGAAATTTGCACTGGGGGAGCCTGGTATGAAGGATTCCTTATTCATAAAGCATCCTACCATCTCCTGTACTCTGCTTTTTTTTTCCCTGGAACTATGAATTTTGCTATTCCTTTGGAAAATGGGGTTTCATATTGAAACCATACAAAGTATCTCACAAAGAAATGCAAGAAAAGCCTTTTGTTGGAAAGAACTTTTAGAATTTGAACTTCAAAACTTTGGAAAATATGAAAGAGTATGGGACTTATTTGTTCTCTAGTGGTCCATCAGATGAATTTCTAAAGGGCTAAGGTGGAAAAAGGTGTGATGAATCGGTGCATTTGTGTTCAGTGTTGCTCTGAAGGAGGAGAGGAACAGGCTGTACTGTAGAAGTTCAAATGGAAAATTATTGCTTATGCAAGAGGGGTCTGTAATTACCAGAAAAGTATGCAATCTTGTGAAAATAAATTGCAATAGATACATACATAGATCACAACATTTTATGCAGCATCAGCCACTTAAGTTCACATCTCCCAGTTTCATTCTGAATCTGAAGTTTGAATCAATCCAAAACTGTGAGGCCAAACTCTTTTGAAATTTCCAAGTTTCATCTGCTTTTGATACAAAACTCTCAACCATAAACTGACTTCACACTTCGTAATGAAACTCCAGACTCAGTGAATATTTGTGCTTTTTGTTTTATTGTAAAAGTTTGCCTTCCTGTATGAAAGTACTGCTTTTGCCCCTAAGGCTGAACTCGCATGAACCCAATTTAACAAATTTGCTTTAAATAACATTTCAGTATTCTCTGAGTGCTGCTACAAAGGAAATTGTGTGGTGAGTAGTAGGCTCTGAATGCCCTAAAAGAGAAGAATGCACATAAGCAGGCAGGCACAGACATCTTTGCTATTGTAGTTGGCATTTTCAGGAAGAATCTGAGCCCATGCATCTCTTTTCCACCAGAAAATTGCCTGTTTGGCAGTGGTTTGAATGGTAGAGCTTGATTGGAACATGAGGATGAAACAGGCTGCCAGTCAACCACTTTTTAATGTCTCTGTCACCCCAGTTCCTTTCACGTTAAAAATTCATTTATTTTCCACTGGAACTGACCATCAGTTCCAATACTGCATCTTTGGAGCCATTTCCCCAAATTGTTCTTTTGGGCAAGAAATCTAATAACAAATGTGGAAAATCAAGTGTGAACGGACTCCTTCCCTAGGCTGTCTTATTGAAATAACATTTCATGCAAATAATCTCATTAGTGTAAAGACTTTGCTCCCTAGTTCCTACCGGTAACTTAAGTTCACATGATTGAGCTGTGAGCTGCTGTGGAAGACAGGGGGATTTGCAAGGATGGCCATCACTAGATCTGCATTAAACTGGCAGAAAGCTGTAAACCCACACTCTTGGAGACTGGTCCTCATTCCCAGGGTGTGTGGGGAATCACAGCCCTGCTTTGGAGCCAGCCAGGCATTTGTCAACTATTTCACGAGGTGGGGAGGGGAAAAAAAGGTAGATTTAATGATAAATAATAATGCACTGTCTCCGACATTAAAGGACATCATTGGCTCTCTTCTCCATGGTGTAAATCAAGGTAATGTGTGAATCCTTTAAAAGTAACACGGAATTTAAAATGGAAAATATGAGAAGCAAGTAGAATTACTGCTAAAATCATCCGTTTATTATCTAGGTGTGCTTAATAGCCTGCTAGCTGATGAAAAATCATTTGCTAACCCCAAGGAATGGTTCATTTTCCAACTCAATCATTCAGCCATGCATTGGCCAGAGCTTTTAAAAAATATACCTTGTATCACTTCTTTTGTCAATGTCTGGAGATAATTTATAATAGCAATAACTTCCATTAACACACCTACTAAGCAGTTTCCTTAGAACAGGTAAGATTTGCGGTGGACTTGAGATGTTTTAATAGCAAACCAATTATCCACCAATGATTCCAATGGTTTGAAGTGGGTCTGGCTGGAACTCATTGATACAGTAATTAATAGACTCAGTGGTTGTGTGGTGATCGACATCCTTTACATGGATTGGCAGGTTTGTTTCTTATGTACATTAAGGTAAACCTACATTGCTCTACAGCCCTGAACAGAACAGCAGAAAAAGGGTCTTAACATAATTAGACTGTTTCCCACTTGCCTCATTAGTAAGAATTTGGTGTTTCTGCAACAGATCTTTTCCCAGGCATTTCCAAATTCTTATCAGAACAGCCCCTGCCAGTTGTTCCCACAGCACTGAGCTCTGGAGCAGGCCCCTCTGCTGCCCCACACTCAGGATGTTCTAACCCACTTACACGTCAGCCTGTCTCACCTCTTGTGGCAAGGTGTAACTGGCACTCTCCTGGAAAAAGAAACCCAGGGTTTATTTTCTGCCTGTACCTGGGGGGAGGTATTCAGGGCAATGGAGTGCCAATAAACCTGGTTACAGCAAACCTGCTGCCAGTGGGAGCACTCCAGTGCCTGCCATCCTGGGCAGGTGTCCTCTCCTCTTCCTCCTTGGCCACAACACCCACAGTCAGTGTTTCCAGCAACCAGATAGTTTAGAGTTTGTATGAAAGAGAACTTCATGTTAACTCCCATGTCTGGTTTAGCATTTAATCAGGTGAGCACCGGCACCAAGCAAAGGAAGAGGAAGGAACTTGTGTGGAGCAGATCAGAGGACATGAAAAACTTCTCTTGGTATCAATTAAGCATTAGATTTGCTCAGCTGGGTCCTAAACAAATGAACCCTCTGTAGCTTTAGATTTAAAGAGGGGAGGCACTCCAAGAATGCCCTTTGCAAAAATATTGCCTTTTATAGATGTGAGGGTTCCTACATGGTGCTTTTACAGGATATTACAGCTTGAAGTTTAACATGATAGTTTTAAATTCGGAATATTTTCTTTTGTTCCTTTGATACCAGAAGTCTTACTAGTGGGGGGAAAAAAAGAGACAAGAAAAATAGAAGCTAAACCTTGAGCATCAGAAATCAGATCTAAGAAGGTATTTTTCTTACTCCTCGGGATAAATTCCCATGTTTTATCGCTTGAATCCAAGTCAAAGATGCTTTTGGAAATCTGTGGGATTTGTGCAGAACGGGGAATGTGTGCTCTGGCGATTGATGCTGCTGTCCCACAGGTTTGCTGGGCGCTGTTGCTATGCTTAGCGGGGAAAGCCCTACATCAAGTCATGTGTGCTCTGAGGGGTTCAGGGATCATAGAGGTTTTTTTTCAGTTTCTTGAACATGATTAGATTTTTCGTAATTTGCATTTTTAGCCACTAAACAGTGATACATTATATTTAGAAAATGAGATGCTCTGAGTGTTAGCAAGATGTGACAGTGACAAATCTTATGAACGCTAATACTGAAACCCATCATGGTTCAAGTCCCACTTGCTGTATTACAGCTTAGTCTAAGGTTTGGGAGGGGGAATGTTCTGGTTCTCAAGTCGTCACTGTTCAGATGCCAGTTCTTGCTCAATTTAAAAACAACATGCAATTGTGAAAGCTGCATTTAGTGGTTATGGTACCTTTAAAAAAAAGTACAGGGAAAAAGTAGCTTCTCCAAAGGTCACAAATAAGTCACAGATTTGCAGTTTTGCAGTGTGTCCTACATACATCTTGTGCTTATGGAGTCTGTACAAATGTACAGCCAACACCTAATCAGGGGAAAAATATATCCTGAGCTCCCTGAGTTGGTACCAGTAGTGTTAAGTGTCTGTCAGAGTTTCTATTGTGATCACCCTTTCAGGGATTTATCACTCAGCTCTAATACCTGGCTCCAGGCTAAAAATTGGCATGCAAGAAAGCAGATTTAGTTTAAAGATATATTGAAGCTGCAGAAGTGGGGAAAGTCACTTTCTGGCTTCCCAGTTCTGTTTTCAACCATGTGTCTGAGTGAGAGCCTGGGGATTCGAGGTTCTCCATGATACCAGGGGGAAGGGCTTGGGATCGCAGTTCCTGGGATCCTACCTGCTGCGGGAGATGCTGATTTCCAGTGCCAGCCCTGGGGCTGCTGGAAGATTTAGGGGCAAACATCACCTTGCACATGTGTAGGAAGCACTGCTGTTGTTGCACAATGGTTCATTTTGGGCTGGAAATCCCAGTGACACCAGGCTTTTGACCTGACCAGGGTCTGGGACCTCCTCTGACAATTGATACTTTTCTCTGCTTTCTGAAATGAAAAAAAAAAAAACAAACTAATATGATTTATAATAAGATCTGCAGTGGAGGTAAAATAGGACATGGTTCTACAAACCAGAAACTGTTTTCTGATGTCTTCTGGGATAGTACAGCCACTGCTTGTCCCTCTTGCCAGAAGACTCACGAGATAACAGCAGAGGCACTTGGTATCTGGTCATCTGAAACTGCATTTCCTCTTGTTTCTTCCTTTACACTGAGCTTTTGGCCTGACACTTTTTCTCTGCAGTTCCCCTCTGATAAGTCCCTCACCAATTTTTTTTTCATTCCTATTTTATTCTGCATGAAGTTCAGTAAGATTTTTTGGAGAGATCAAAGAAAAAAATCTTTGTGCTAAAGCCTTTATATCTTTAGGTTAAACTCTGTAGAGCTCCCACTCTGGATGACATTTGAGATCACAATGAGTGTGCAGGAGGTCCTCATTTCCAGTCTTTCAGTCAATATTCAGTGGGCTGAGGGCTCATAAAAATATACATTAATCCATTAAAGACTGTACTGTGCTGTCTAACCAATCATCCATAAATTTTAAGAGGACTACAAGCGTCATTTACAGAAAAAACAACAAGAAGCAACAAATGTTTCCATGTTCAAAGTCTGGGCTTTGCTGTTTCCAGCTGAACAAACGTGGAGTTAAAGCTGTGATATCCCAGCCTACCTCTGTAATCCTCCCAGGCACGGGGGAATGGGCTGAGAGCGGGGTGGCAACACGTGAGCTCAGCATGCTTTGGATTTAAAGGAGGGATGGGGTTGCAAGACCTTTCACATTGTTTTGACCTCCCAGTTTTTGTGTGAGCTGTGCTTCCATGTGGTTACCCCATGCTCTGGTGTGTGATAGTCAGGGAGCAGCCTGGTGGTGCAGTCAGTGCTCCAGTCTCTCATCGTGGGTGTGCTATCTGCAGGCATTTTGAATTCACTCAGAACTATTCCAACACATTCTATACCAAACTCATTCATCTTTTGTTTGGAAAATAAAATTATGTGTTTGTTTTGTGCTGTTTGTTTTGTATTTTTTTAATAAATACCAGAGTAAAATATGGAAAAATTTGTATATTGTAACTGCTGGAAAGATTTTGGAGTCTTTGTGTACTGCAGATATTTTGGTGTTAGCCGACATTACTGGATAGAGGCAGCACAGACATATCTGCTTTGTTAAAGCTGGGATTTCTACCAAGCAGGGTTTCTACCTTTTGTCTCCTGCAATCTCTCAAGGCTGTATTTCAGACTACACGTTTTTCTGGGAGGAAACAAAGCAGATAGCATCCTTTAGCAGGCGTAAGTCCAACAAATGTCAAATTCTGAACAACATTACTTTGTGTCTCTATTTAACATTAAAGCTGATGGCTTTTTGACAGGTTTATAGCTGACAACTTCCATAGCCAGTCATGCAGTTTGAGCTAATTTGATGAATCAACTTGATGTTCTATAGTCCCAGTTGGCTTCAATAGCGTATGTGCTCAATTTTCTGCTGGAGGTCAAAAATAAGCTTTGAAATTTGGCTAATCCCATCACATCCGCAGAACATGTCTGGTGGAATAATCTTTGGACTTGAAGCCTTGACTAATGCCAGAAATAGAAAGGAAAACTTAGTAATTTCATTAGAGCCATCAATCATGAGTCGTGTAGGCACAGCAATCAGGGGTCTCATGTCCAGCAATTTACTTGTGAGCTTTCAAATGCTTTCGTGGTCAGGGTAGGAGGAGGAACATTTCTCAAGCCTGGGTCTTGTTCTAGAGGAAAATGGGCCTTATTGTTAAAGTACATTTAGAACAAATGTTAACTGAATGAGAGAATGCCAGGATTTTCTAATTACATCTTTCTTGAAAAGATGGGCTCTGCCATGGCTGTGGTAGATGTTAAAATGCCCTGGACTGGACTGGGTTTAGGACTGCAATTTTTTATGGCAAAGTCATTACCAGTCATGAGATTTAAAGTGTCTCAGATAACCAAGCAGCAGTAAATGCACTGAAAACCCAAACACAAGATTTAACAGATTTCCCCAACCAGGGTATTTGGTCCTTATCCATTTTTAACGTGTTTTAGGCATAGAAATTTCAGTCCAACTTGATGCACTTTTGGGCATTAACATTGCTCCAAAGTGGAAACTAAAAGCTTCAGCTTTCACAGTGGCTTGGCACTGAAAAGACACAGAAATAACAGTTGCCATGGTCTCTCATGCTTTGGTGAAACAGCTGTGGTCAGAGAAGGTTCCAGTGCCACTCTCCTTGATTGCACAAGATTCTCTTAAATACAAAGATCTTCTTAAATGCAATGACAATTTGTTGTCTTTTTGTGCCTGGAAGCCTTCTAGAAGTCATTTGCTGAATCTGAATTACCTGATGTGTGCCTTGGGACTTTGGGTCATGTAAAGATTTTGGTGTGCACTTCAGAATCCACTTGGCAGTGGCTGGAGCAGAGAGCAGGGCCAAGGAAGGAGGCCTGCAGGGCTGTCCTGATACAAGGATCCTGCTAGAGACAAGCACTCTGCACCTCTGCTTCTGGTTGAATGTGTCTCGTTGTGATGAGAACGAGCAAAGGTTGGACACCCATTTCTGTTCCAGTCCTTCCCCGGGAGGCAGAACGCGTGAGGCTTGGTGAGGGGACTCTGCTGTGCAGAGAATAGCGGCCTCGTCAATGGCATGCATGTACACAAGGATGTATTTTTGTGTTTAATGCAGGAGCCACCAGCACAGGACAAAGCCATTTCCCTGGCTGTAGGGCTGGTGACATTCCTGCTCCTGCTTCTGCTCCTGCTCCATGCCCGTCCACAGCAGCACATTCCCATCACTGAGCCGCTTCACCTCCCTCCTTCACTCGCTGCCTGACACACACAGGATCCAGCTGAGATGAGTCATGGTCATGGAGCTGTGTTTATTAGCAGGATGTACTGAATCACCAGATTGGATGCAAGAAAAGTCTCAAATACATCTATAGATACACTGCATATGTGTGTGTGTACGTACTTCTGTATTCTATTTCCAGGGATTAGAGTCGAACTGTTACTGGCACTAAATTAGGCAGCAAACAGATCTAGGTCTACTTCTCTCTTTTTTTTTCTGCTCTGAGTAGTAATTCGCATTACATCAAAGGAGTGGATTTTTAAGGAACACTTTTGATTCTTAACTAGAATTTGTAACAATTTAGATGATTTACAATGAGAGAGTCATTTGATAAGCAATGACACAGACTCTGAGCATTTATATGAATACCAAACAATTCTAATGAAACCCAGAGATTGGACTTTTCCCTATCAACATTTCCGAACATTTAATTGCCTTTTTCAAACTGCCTTCTTCTTGGTGCACATAAATATGTAATATTAACCTGGGTTCACCTTTGCCTGGTAGTAACAAATTGTTCTCTGTGTATCCACAACTGATGTCCCTGTGGTCAGCCTGTTTTCCTGAAGTTTGCCAATGTGCTATTTCCACTGGCTTTTTTCGATTTGGGCATTTAATGAGAAGAAACAGCTAAAATAGGCTGCACTCGATTTGTCTGGAGGAGCAGCACCGTGGCCGACTGCAGAGCTGGGGCTGAATTGCGTCAGCGCGTCTTTGTGGGGCCAGCTCAGCATCCTTTCTTTGCCTCTTGAATCCAACACTGCACTGATGGGCACGGTGCCAGCTGGGAGCAAACCGGGCCCTGAGTTCTCCTGCTCGTTCTAACAGAATCAGCAGCTGTTTGTGTTATCAGTGAGGGAACTTCAGCCGCTGTCGTGGCTGGTCCTGGAGCCTTCAGGAACACTGGCACAATAGCATTAAAAAATAAAGCAAAACGAGGGGGTTGCTCTCAGAGCTTTGTCCCTGCATGCATTAAGTGATGTGTTTAGCAGTGCTTTAACACCTTATTTATGATTAGAGAAGGAAGTGACATTCTAGCACAAAAATCCCCTGGACTTTAATTGGCCCAGTCTCAAGAGGCTTTTGTGTTTTTGCCTCCATTTTAATTTAAACTTTTCTATGTATTAGTTCGTGGGAAGTTTGAGACCCGCTTACCAGGTAATCTGATCAACACTATGACTCACCCCACACTTAAACAAAAAGAAAACCAAAATGAGACAGGGAGGGGGGGAAGAGCTTTTCAATGTTAATATATTTATATTAGTTGTGGCCTTTCCTTCCAGAAAATAGCTGTTTGTTTTCTGTGCATTACAGAAAAATCTGCATGTGTGCATGATCACCTTGGTGTGTTTGTCCTCGTGTTTCTGGGCTTCCAGGGGCCTGAGATTGCTCTGGGATTTCCCAGTGTGGTGGTCGAGGGGCTGAAGTTTGCTCAGGAGTGCTCAGAGGTGCCTGGATTGTGGAGTGCATGTACAGGGAGGTGGGGAAGCCGAGAGGAGGACACACAGCTGAGAAGAGGAGGAGGTACAGCTGTGTGTCCAAAGTCTACTATGGGGCTGGGCACGTGATGAAAGGAGAAAGAAATTTTCTGTAGCAGAAGGTCCCTTCTTCGCCTGTGTTTTGATGTATCTACAGTGCTTTGTCTGCTTACATGTTCTTAAAACATTATGCATTTGAAAATAGCAGCTTTCCCAGTGCCATATGCTGAGAAATCTTAAGTACAGTCTTAAAAATCATGAGTGGCTTAGGGACTTAATATTTTTTTTAATAACACATATCAGATTCTTACAGTTTGCTTTCTACTTTTAGAACTGGTATGTTCTTGATTTCAGGCTTTTCCCTGTGACCATAAAAGCTGCACATTTTCTTTTGGTTGTTTTTGTTTTAAATGAAATATGAGAGACTCACAAAGCTACAGGACTGGAGGAAACAAGCTTTAAAGACAAGTACTAACTATCCTGAGACCAGCGATAAAAGAAGGAGAATTGGCTCCCCTGAAAAATGGTCCTGATTTCCCACACAGCCCCGTCCCAGTTCCACAGCTGATTTATGTGCAGCTACCTCAGTTGTGCCCACTGAGACCAGGGGAATTCTATGGGCAAAGGGCTGAGCGGGAATACCTAGGAACAGTTAACCATCTTCCCCAGGCACACTTGGGATGTGCATGTTTTGCATAGGCAACTGCAAATTCCATGTATTTGCACATTTGTCCCATAATAGTTGGTCAAATATTTGTTCTTAGCAGCTCTATTGTCCAATTCCTTGCGAGGCTGCTTTGGCATTTATATTCCATACACTTGTGATTTGAAGGGAACCATCATGCAAATATTTTATAAACACATATCCTATCCACACATTCTATTTTTCAGTTCTCAGTTGCAGGTGCTCAAAAGAAGTCAGTGGTTATCCAGGAATTTGGGATTGACAGATCATGTTCAATAATCTTCTGTTGAGTGCTCAGAAATAAAAGATTCGAGGATTACTGAGTTTTTATCCACTAATTCACTTCTGCTACTCAGAAATGTAGGCAGGAATCCTTGGTGACCTAAATCTGCCCAGAATACAACCTAAAGACTTGGGTTTACAGCAGAGTTTTCCTACCTGACTAACCTGAAACATCCCATACAGTTACAATAGAGGGACTCAAACCTGTGATAAAACAAACATCATTTTTCTCTCTGTACCATCATATGAGTATATCTTTCTTTTTTAAACCACAAAGGTAAACAATTAAAAATCCCTTCTGACTGAGGTATGCTTAAGGTGTTATGGAGAGCTGCACTCAGGCACTGAAGGACAGAAGTTGAGCTCAAGTCCTTCAGACCCCCATATGGTAATTCTTAAGTTTCCTTTTTGCATATGTAACTAACAGATGATGCAGTGCCTTCGGATTCCTGCCATACCTTCCAAAATACGCACAATATATGCAGCCATTGTAGGTCTGGAGATTGTATCTGTCAGGGCTGGCTGCACGTGCAAGAAACATGATGGTAAAATATGTGGCAAGCATGGGAACTGCATGGACAAGGAGCTCTGTGCTTGAACCCTTCAAAAGGGTCTGACAGTGGCCAGCTGTAGGGTGATGCATTCAGGGAACTCTGTCTTGTCCCAAGAAAATCAGATGGCACCAGTGTATCATCTCCCATCCTTTTCCACTTTTTGTCTGAACTGCTTCTACTTGGATATCTAAGTATCTCCTCAGTACAGAGATAATAAAGTGACCTAGAGCACACAGAGCAGGTCAGGGTCTCCTTGGGGTGCGTTTGACCCAGTTTGTGTTTTGGTATGGTGGAACAGATACCTTCTGCACACAAAATATTCACAGATAAATAAGGGCAAAAAGAAGCTGACGTTTTTAGTTCCTTTTGTGTGGTTGTGGTGGTCAGAAGGGAAATGGTGTCATTGTTTGAGCCCCTGATCTTACCAGGGATATCTGGTTTGACCGCACCATATGAATTGGTCATCAGTTTGATTCAGAATTTGTCCTGTGGCCCCACTACAGCTGGGATCACAAATGTCTCTGTGGCAAATATGTGACAGTTGGTTTTGTGTTGAGAGAGTGTTTGAAGCCTTAACACCAGTCTTTTGTGCTTTGTTGGCTTTAACTTTTTAGATCATAGAAAAGTTCTTATCCGCATCCTGTTGTTCCTCTGTGGATCTCAACCTTCTGTGTCTCCCTTGCCATGCCAGAGGAGAGGCATTGTCTGCTCTCGCAGCTCTGAGCTGCTTCACACTGAGCAGGAATTCACAGGCTTTCCAACTTTCGGAGAGTTTCCGAGGTGCAAAACTTTGTCCTTTTTTCCCCTCCCTCCTCTCTCACTCTCAGTGTGTGAGATGCTGCAGAGCCTCTCCTCACACGTCCTGCACCCCCAACCCGGGTTTGGATCCCAGGGACCAGACACTCGGAGAGGCTTCCATGTGTCATATCCATCCATGGCTGCTGCCAGGCCAGACAGATCCAGATTTCTGAAGAGTAAATTAAACTCAATTTTCTGAGTCAGAAAAACATGTTTGTTTCATAGTTACTGTATGATGTGCTTCACCGTTGACTTGAAATGTATTCTGTAATCCCATGCATATGTGATTTTTTTCTTGGTACTCCAGGGTGCACTCTATAGATAACACTTTCATGGTATTTTAAATTCCTATATCTTGACTGTTTTCAGAGAAATGAATATGATTTAACCTTCTTTAGAGCAAGGATAAACTTTGAAATGAAAACTAACATATGGTCTGCGTGCTATTTTTATAACTTTATTTTATAATTTCTGAGCTGATTTGGAGAGCTGATTATTATTTAACAAGTGAAGCAGGCTGTCAGTGCGACGGCTGCAGTGCTGCCGTGGATTAGCCCTCAGCTCTCCCAAATCCAGCTGGAGGGGAGCCCTGCAGGAGAGGGGCTGGAGGTCCCTGCTGTGGCCACAGGCAGAGCTGCTTGGGGACAGCTCTGTGCTCACCCCCGAAGTGGCCGGCTGCAGCCAGAGCCTGTTAGTCTGTCACTTCTCCTCACACCCCATTCACTCACACGTTTTTTTGTTAAATATACTGCCTGTCACACTGCATTATATTTCTTCATGATCCACTGCATTTGCTGTGGGTTTCCTTGAGGAGATCCTCCATACTCCACCAAAGAAGAGCTTTCCTCCTTCCCTCCCCTCTTCCCAGGCATGCCTTTTCTGCTTGTGCTCTGTCCCCCAGATGCCAGCCCTGGCATTGTCCAGGAGGTCCCCAAACCACAGCTGGCTTCCCCAGGCTATGGTGCCCATGAAATCCACTCATAAATCATCCCCAGGCTATTCTGGTAGGAATTCAGCTGCGTTCCTGGGATTCTGCTAAGTATAAAGAGCAAGAATCCAGAAATAAAAAGCCATAAAGGAGCCTTCCACCTTGGAGAAGGCAGTGGATACTGTGCAGTTATTGGCCTGGCTAATCTGCCGGGGAAAGCAGGGCTGGATAAATGTGGATGTGCTGTCAAAACATGTGAGGAATCCATTTGCACATTACTATGGAAATTTTGTCTCAAACAAAAACTTCAAGTACAGATGTCTAAGTGTTGCAGGCCCTGCTATTTCATCTTTTGTGTGATGTTGTCGCTATTCCCAGTAGACTCCAAGACTACACCTCAACTTCACTGCTCCTGCATACAAATATTTGCCTGAAATATATAGAACATTGTAAGGTCACTTGCAAGTACGCCTGGAAAAATCAGACAGAAAAACTGAACAAGTTTTCACAATTGAAGTTAAGTAGGTCAAGAATCCATCCAGCTTGTCTGGTAATGTGCTCCTCACGCTAATGAGATCTGGAGAGAAGAACCCCATGTGTGAGGTTGCCAAGGTGAGCAAACCTCCTCATTACAAACCCAGCAACAGCAGCAGCAGTGCCTGAGTTTTATCTTTCCCCAACAAGGCACTCTAAAAATGCCTTACCCTGCCTACGAAACTTTCTGCAATAGGTAGAAGTATTAACTTCTGTAATTAACTTCTCTGGTGATTATAGAATGTATTCCTTCATCTTAATGGGTGGGATGACCAAGCAAATAAACTTAGGTACTTACCTTTCGTTTGTATCTTCACATAGATAAGAAAGATGTATTAAGTGATTAGAGAATGCAGGATATGATGTTTATCCCATTGCTGATTATTCCATAGGTGAGTTAAGACCTCATTAAGACTTCGGTGTCAGGTCTAGTGCTGACTTGCACGTTGGATAAAATCATTTCCCATGGAATATAGGTTTTATGAATCATTAAGATATAAACCCCACCATGGAATAGGTATTATAGAAAAACAGTAATACATAGTCATAAGGATATATAATTATATGTATGTGTGGGTATATATATAATGTTTAGTCTAGACATCAGTATAATTATGTACAATAAGATGTGACATCTGAGATTCATGCATGTTATAAATCTTTTTGAAAAGGGAAATGGTTAAGTCTGGGAAAATATTAATTTTTCCCAGCATTGCTCTGCCTCAATGCCTTTCTATATCTGAGTTCTGAAAAGAAGACAAGGCAAATCATTTCTTCTCGAGCCATTTTCTGTTAGTGTCCATCTTCTTATGTGGTCCAAAGGCAACCAGTTTGCTCTCTAAAGTGCAGATGAAGCCAGCTCTTTTGTTGTCCTCCCTCAGAAGGCAGAGAGCTTGAGGCTGCAGAGCTGAAAGCCATGGCTGCATGGTCTGAAAACAGAGCTGGCCACTACAGGCAATATCTGTTTCCTAATGGAACTTGTTGGCTTTCTTGGAGAGGCAGGACAGGACACGACAGGAACAGAAACATTAAAGAACTTCTCTCTCAAATATTCACATTTGACTGGGAAATGAAGGGCCAAATTTCAAAACCTGGCCAGCGTCTTTATGCCTCTAATTTGCAGGAGAATGTGAGTGGAATTAATTGGGGGCAGAATTTAAGCTATTTTTTTTTTGTCTTAAGAATTTAATTTTGGGGGAAGAAAACAGGCATTTTAGTATTTAATATGTGTTCTCAATTCAGATCTAGAACTGAAACTGCAGGGATTTAAAAGCTGGGAAGGCCCAGATAAAGCCAGGATGAAAATGTTGCTCCAAATAAAAGCATTCAAGGTTAACAAATTGCAAGACATCTTAAACAATTTAGCCAGCAGATTGCCTGTTCACAACTGTATTTTCTGCTTTGCTGCATTTAACTTGGTTTGACTGGTGTTGAAGGTTCAAACCAGTTGGGGACCACACACAGCTTCATATAATTAAACATTAAACTGGTTAGTGGGATTAAAACTGTTCAATATCCCAGACTTCCAGGGCATTCATTGAGCAGCGTGTTTATCTCATTTGGCATGTTATTTTAAATATACCTAAGAAAACAGCAAATGCAAAATGCCACGGGTGACAGAGGCACTGCAGAGAATAAGCAGAGGACACGAGACGCCGGGGCACTGCGAGTTTGCATCTCTGCAAACAAGGCAGGGAGATTCACAGGCCATGTCAACTCGCAGATGCATTCAGCAAATTCTTCTGACAACAGTGCAGGAGGAGGCAAGTGCTTTGTTGTGCATCCTTCTAGAAATATTACAGACTGCAGAGCAAAGAAAACACACAGGGGCGGTCAATACTTTTCTTGAATTTACTCCGAGTGGTGGAAGCTCTGCCCAGAGTATTCCATTTATGTTTGGAGCTCTGCACTCTATCATTGTGCTGCTCCGTAAAGTAAATTTATTCCTGAAAAAGAATGAAAGGCTTTCCTTGGAGCATATAGTGATGCCAGGAAGGTCTGAGGGATTCACCGATTTTTCTTTTTTTTTTTTTAAATTTGATGTGCTACCTAGAAAATAAAATAATCAGTTCATTTCCTAGCTTTATTACAGTTTTAAAAGTTTGGGGTTTTTTAAAATTCATTGGATTTCAAAGTGCTGTGTCACTTGCAGATGTAAAGTTTCATATGAAAAATAGAAAAAAAAAAAGTGACTTGATAGAACTCAAGGGCCTTTCAGTTGTTTTTTCCCTCATAAAAACGTTTTCAAATCTCACCCCTCATCTGTGAATAATTATGACCTTGAATGTCATTTTTGGTCAGCAAGTTCTGTGCATGAAAAATTCCTTGTGGCCCAGCACCTGTAGAATGTGATTACAGCTCTCCTCGATGTTTGAGGGGAGTGGGAGGGTGGGTTTATTTTTGGAGTGGTTCAGTGGTGCAGTGGGAGTGTGTCTGGAACAACCCAGAGCAGGGGAGATCTCGGAACTCTCTGAGTGCCCCACAGCTCAGGGAGCTCCTGGGTGGAGAGCCTGTGGCTGACCACTGACCATGGAAAGCCAAGGAAGTGGAGTCAGACTGCTGCCCAGTTCCTCGCTGCAGCTCAGTCTGGGAGCAGGGATGAGCCAAGGGGGAGTAGAAGCCAATGAAAATAATCTGCCATTATTTTCATTATTTTCCTGGTGGTCTCCTGTCACTCTGTATATCATTTCATTAAACATCTTTGTCATGCAATATAGAATTTGGCTCCAGCTGCTTGGGCTTGACTAAAGAGTAGAACCAGACCATAGACTCAGTTTAGATTTTCTGGTTGCACATTTCTGGCTTCTCCTGTGCTCTAACAAAAACATTTGCTGTTGACTTTTTCAAAGAAACTACACACACATTTCAGGTGAGGTTTCCTTGCTGCCTTAAAAGTGGTTTGCTACCAAGTTATCCACTGCTGGCTGCTGTGCCTTTGTCTGGAAGATTGTTAGGAAACTACAACTTCCAACAAAGTATTGCCCAGAGAGGTCTCTCCTCTTTCCATATAGCAACAGTCAGGGCTAAATTTCACTGCTTGCCTTTCCAACCCTGCTTTCTTTGTACCAAAAAGGTGAAAACTCTTGTTACCCACAGGCAAAAAGGTCCTTTTCAGTGCAGGGGACATTTACCACTTGATTATTAGGAATAAGAATGCTGGATGACATTACAGATGAAAAATTTTTGATTAAAATAGCTGATATTTCAAAAATTCTAGTATTCAATCCCACGCACATGAAATTTAGAGTAGGAAAAAGTAATCTTTCCTAATGATCACTTGGAATGTATTGTCAGGAGGGGAGCCCTAAGCTGTGAGCACATACAATTTTTTCTCAGGAAAAGTGATATATACTTAGAGCACTAAGTGTGGCTACCAGTGACACACAAATGCTTTCAACTTTTAAACCTATTTGGCTCCATTCACGGGATCAGCGTGGTGGTTCAGCTCATTAGCATTTGAGCAAATTTGTTACACTTTTAAGGAGTGTTTTCGGAATGGCCTGACCCGTCGGATGCAGTGAATTCCAGATGCTAATGGCACCATTTATCAAGGCAGAGCTTTTTAACATAATGCATAAACCTTTCCTACATGGGAGTTTTACTGAGCATTCAATTCCAGTGCAAGTCACTGCTGCGGGCAGAGGAAATGAAGAACTTAAGCAATGTAAACACGCGAGGAAAAGGCTCTTAGATCCGTGTGGCTCCTGGAGATGAAACACTTATTTCCACAAAATTTGTCTTCCATTGTAGCAGAGAAGGGTAACTGTGGCTGCTCTGAGTTAAATTATCTGTCTAGGGCTTTTTGTGTTTCTCCTTTCTGAAACATCTGAGCATCTTGTACCCTATCAAAGCCTCTAAAAAAATCAAAGGATCTTATTTTTGAGGAAAGCTTAAATTGCTTTTGTGGGGGACATGTTTCTGTTTGCTGTTTGTTGGGTTGTGCTGCACAACAAAGCTCCTGTTAACTAATATATTAGTGTTATTTAGCCCATTTGCTCTCTGTAGCTTTCTGTTCAGATACCAGAATTCTTTCTTCTCTGTGATATTTGGAATGGTATTAAAAATTTAAAAAAGACCATTATTTTGGGATTGATTATGTTGAGGTCAATATTAAATGAGAAACAAAAATACGGAAATAATCAAATGATTTAACACAGTCCCTATCTCCCAACTTACATACTCATATTCTAATATCTCAAAATTTTCCAGTCTCCTTGACATTTGGAAGTGATCTCTGTGAAACCAGTTCGATGTCTGCCTCTCTGCTGAAGCAAACAGCAATAACCACATTGCTCCCATTCCCTGGACCCAAGACTTTTCCTCTTTCCAGACTCTTGTATCTTGTCAGACTGAGCTGACACTTCAGAATGGAACAAATGCACTTCAAAAAAAAAAAAAAAAACCCAAAAAAACCCAAAAGCATTGCACATTTCAGTTCCCGAAAGCAATTAAGTATAAACTTAATTTCACCTTTATTCACTGTTTCAGTGGAGGGAGCAGCTCCACTCTGTAGTAACTCCCAGCCTGACCAGAGCACTGGAGCTGTTACCCCAGTTGGTATGAGATCATGGGATTCTTTTCCTTTTCCTTGCCTGTTTTATTCCAACTACAGTTGGATTCAGGTTCCCACCTCTTGTTATTTACAGTGCAAAGATTTTGGGCCCTAATGCTACAAATGTTCCTGCCTGTTTAACTACAAGCATATGAGTACTCCCAAATTGAGGTCCTGGAACTCTTCACATCTTAAGCACATCATCTCTGATGCTGGAAATTCCTGTGCATATGCTTTTCCTTACCCCTCGGAGCAGTCTCATTAATTTCAGCAGGACCCACAGTAGTAAAGTTAAAACACATCCTTAAGTATTTGCAGGTTCAGGTCCGTAGTGACATTTCTTGTCCTCCAATGTTATTTTATCCCTAAGCCTGTTCATTGTCAAAAAATGAATCTTTGAGTAATCAGGTCTCACAACTCCCCTCAAACCCCTTCCTGGAACTTATTTTGTGTTCTTTTCTCTGGCAAGGCCTGTGGACAGCAGCAGGGCTGTCCTAAATCAAACAACATTAAGAATCTGACATGAATTGACAAGAGCCAAGTATGGCTGAGCTGGAGTTTAAACCCAGCTGAAGTGAAGAGGTCTCTCTGCTGTAGCTCAGCTTTAGTCACTCTCCTTGCAGTTGCTTTCTGCTTTATCTGATTGATTTTTTTTTTTTTTTTTTAATGATAGTAAATAAGCTGGATGAGAATTATAAATGAGTGAGATGTGAATTCAAAAATGCTGGAATTTGTGTTCTTAAATGACCTGGAAGAGACACCCCTATTGCACTTCTTAGCTCCTTGTGCTTTGAATGTTTTACTCCAAATGGGCACTTGAGGTTTGAAGGGGACAATTAAGCGTTTTCCCAGCTTTGGTACAAACCCCTCCAGTGTTACTGACAGTTGTGCTCTGTAGGTGTGAGGAGCAGAGAGGTTCCTAGTCCTCGCCTAACCACTGGAATTCCTCTTCCAGCCCCTTGTCAGGTCCTTCTGGGCAGTTACCTCTGCCCCAAGACGTGCAGAGGCCAAGCTTGGCGAGGCATCATCCCCCAGAGGCTGCACAATTCCATCTGTTTCCTTCCCAAAGCAGCTGGAGGCAGGTTTGGGAGCAGCACGAGGGGCAGCAGAGGCCGATGTGCTGGGCTGAAAGGCAGGAAATCCTGGCTGCTATTCCTGGCTCCTGCCTGGCCTGGTGGAGGCCGGAGCTCGGCTTCTCCAGCAGTGTCTGTAACATCAGCAGTGCCCCTGAACACCACCAGCACCTTCCAGGGCTTCATTCGTGCTGCAGAAGTGGCTTTGTGGAGATCTCTTCTCATTGTATTCCTTGTGTGGGGAACAGGGGAAAAGCAGATGAAAAAACCGGTTGTATTTTCTTCTGTAAATACAGAGCTCGGATGTTTGAACAGCTCCCATCTATCAAATGCTCATGGAGTTCTGCTCTGGAATTGTGTCCAGAGCTGCAGGTGCAAAGAAAACATATTTTCTCTGAAAAAATGTGGACTAACCCATCCACACATCCAGCAGCCTGACATGGATATGGAATTGTGGTGGCTGTGCATTCGAAGCCTTGCCTAACTGGCCTAAAAATCAAACTCCAGCAATCCCAGAACTTCACAATCCTCAGAGATAAACAACTGACATGGATTTTATGTTCCTGCATATTATAAGTGGGAAGCATCAGTTGTTTCAAATGCAAACACAGCAAATGACTGTATCTTAAACTCTGTCATTTGCTCCAAGCAAAGCTCAAACAAATTCTGGCTTATCTGAATGATTTCAGATAAAATTTCAGATAGGATTAACTGTGGACTTCTTTGTTCTCTAAACTTTAGAGCACTTAAGGAGAGGAGCTGGCAACATGAACTGTGTTTGATGATAAAAAATGTAATAACAACTTTAGGAGAGGAAAGACAGATGCACATAAGGAAAGTTAGAATAAACTTGGAATTCTACAAAATTTTACTAGTGAAGTTAGAGCCTTCTTGCCCATTTGTAGATAAGGACCTGGGTGTTTTAAAGGGAGAGGGAAATATATTTATCTCTATTATGCATGGAAAATAAGAAAAATCTAAAACTTAGTTTTTCTTTCTGTACGAGGAAAGATGATTGCTCCTGTTTTCAGAAACAGAATTTTTAAAATCTTAGTTACATTTTTCCCTCACTCATAAAGCTGATTATCAGATTCCCTGACCAAAACATGTTTTCCCAAGTATTGCATTTCTGAAAGTTACTTAGTAAGATTGCTTCAGTGTTTTAAAATATCCAGGCTGAGATTCCAGCATTGGCTTACACCAAATTTGAATTCTTCATATTTGCCATATTTTCAACTCCTAAAAGCAAGGGAGGAAGGAAAAGCAAACAGCAACCACAAAAAAAAAAAAAGAAAAAAAAAAAAGAGGGGGGGAGAGCATCCCAGCAGGAGCAGATTCCCAGGAATTCTTCACCCGGGAANTGTTTATTAAAATTTGTTTTCAGCTATAAATGAATGAAGCTTCATTAAATTCAGGGGAGCTAGACTCACTTGCATTAGCAGAAAATAGGGACCTTTTTTCTCTCTTCTTTTCAATAATTTTTCCAGTGCTATTTTTAACAGTCCTAGGGGGAGGCGGAAAGTAGGGTGGAAAACAGCTACAGCCATTTTATCACATTTTGCTCCTAACAATGCAGTCCAAATGAAAAGAAACCCTAATGCTCTGTAGAATAATACATTAATCATCATCAGGCGTCATTCAGCGCAGGCCGTTCTTTCCACACCATGGCAAACATGAGCAGAGCCCCTCGCAGAGGCAGAAATTCCTTATCTAATCTCACCTAGGCTGGAACACACAGCAGGCTCGTGGTGTTTGTCAGCTCAGGGATGGGGCAAACCCCACGGGAGGGGCTGCTTTAGAACCCTGAGACATTTAGCAGAGGTTTTCCCCCTCAAGGGGTGGGAATTTGAAGGGGTTACAGGCCCGTCCACACAGAATATTTTTACTCACTGACAAATTGGTTTTCCTTGAGGAAAAAAATTACTCATTTCACTGGAAAAAAAAAAACAAACTACAACCAAACCAAACCTTTCTTAAGTTCTCTTTCTTGAGGAGCTGAGTAGTTAAACTTGGTACATTTTCCTCATCTCTGGAGGATTTATTGTCCAGCTCCATCCATGTGAGTGTGCAGCACACAGCTCTCCTCCAGCTTTGCTCCCTTGGGAATGCCCAAGGATCGATCCTGCCGAGTGAGAAGTTTTCCAGTCTCCTATGCTGAGCTGCTCAGGATTGTTCCACAGCGTGGGACACCCTCCTTGCCTTTCTGCACAGCTCAGGGCAGGGATGGTTTCACAGCCTTTCCTCTTCCTTCATGGGGCGTCTGGAGGCTGCAGTTCCCTATTATTTTCCTTCTCCACTAGGCTTCTCCTGTAACTCAAACCCAAGAGAGGAAAGCAGTCCCAAATTATCCTAAATACACCAGTGCAATCGAGGCTCAAACTCAAAATGGAGGGTTTATTCTGTACCCTGTGATCTCCAGCAATTCCCCTTCCCCCAGCTTTTGCATTTGAGCATAAGTCCCACTCCTAACAGCACAAAGTTATTGCAGTTGGGAGCCAGTGGTAGAAGCATTAACAGAAGGATGGTCGGGAGATTGCCTGGAGATAAAGCAGAGAAGAATAAAATTAGGAGGCAGCTTCCAACTTGCTTGGATACTGGTGAAAATTTCAAGCAAAATTCTCGATGAAACTTTTCCCCTAATATTTCTTTCCTGTGTCCCTCCCATTCTCCCTTGTTCTTACAGAGTATATATATGAATATATATTTCTACTCTAGTCTTGCATCTGTCTCATAAATGCATCTCCTAAGTGTGTGCATGCTTGCATTTGGAAATAGTCTTTGTAGAGCCCAGTAGTGTTTGTACTGTTTCCAATCTCTTCTATCTCTGCAAGATAAGTAGGTGCTACACTTATGTCATTTATTGCTATTTGTTTCTTTATGTTGGTTCCTCTTAAAGTGCTCTTCTCGTATCGTAGCTCCAGGGCATCCTTGCATACAGTTATGATACATAAAAACTGAAAAGCACAATTTAAACTGCAGCACCTCATCTGCTCTCCCTGTTTGTCTGTATGTTTCCCTCTGCCAAACATCATATTCCTTTCATCCGGCAATATAACATGATCCACCAGAAAGAAATGGAGCACAATGGAGGGTGAGTCATTCTGGCTTAAAGGTTAGGGCCAGATCCTGCATTCCCTCCTCCAAAAAAGCTCCTATACACTTGAATTAAGAGCATTTCCCAAGCTGGGGAGCTCAGGACTCAATCCTATGAGAAGTATGCTGGCATGGACAAGCATTTTTAGGTACAGGAGGCTTCAGTTTGAGAAGTCATTGCCATTTCCCTTTCCTTGTGCCAGTTCTTAAAGCTCTTCCTTATTAATTTGTTCTTGGAGCGCCATGTTTATTCTCTGAAGAAAGACCCAGATTGTTTGACTAGCCCTTATCTGTAAAACGGTCACCAGGAAATTCCAGAGGGATCTCAGCCTGTGCCTTACAAAGTCCAGCCCAGGGTACTGAATGGGGTTTTGTGGTACACATGAACTCAGCAAAACTGCCCAAGATCTCAGTGAAGGCTTTGTCTCAATCAGCCTGTAGCCCAACCAGGTTAATATTTGGGAATACAGAGGTCTGCATGCAAGCTGAAAATCCCAGGAGTCTCGACCAGCCATCCCAACCAGCCAGCAGAGAGAGACCCAAGCCCTCTGGCCTGCTCAAGCATGTCTGTCTGGGGTTGCCATCCAGGTATCCCTGCCTGGAGCCAACCCACCCTATCTGCCAGCAGCTTTGCTCTGCTCTGCAGTGTGGAACCATCCTCTGCCTAACTGGATCTGAAGCCAGTTCTCCCACCTCCCAGGAGAGCAGAGTAACCACCAAACCGTTCTGCTTTGCATAGAGAGATATTAAAGAGGGGGTGAGAGCAGATACACAGACAGATTAAGGCTGCTGGCTGGGTTGCTGCTCCACAATGTGGGAGCGTCCCCTTCCAGTTTCTCTCCTAACGAATATTCAAATGTGGACACAAGGTGGAACAGTTTCAGTGGGAAAGGCTGGAGGATACTCACCTTGGCAGGGAGGGAGTGCAGCATCTGGGGGCTTTGCTGTGAGAGTTAAAATTCCCCAAATCCCCACTCTGAATCAGGCCATGGAGGGGTCTGAACTCAAGTCTCCTGCACTGAAGGCAAATACAGCACAGTAAGTGGGGAGCTCCTGCCAAAGGCAGAGGTGGTTGCAGCCCGGAATCCCTAAGGTGTTCTCCAAACACCCCTGTGGAATGAGGCCATGTGGACACTCACTCAGGAGGACATGGAACACTCACCTTGAGCATCTTGTCACACTGTGGGCCAAAACTGCCATGGGAGGGCAAGGCAACAGAAGTCCTGGTGCTTAGTACAATTTATTGGTGGAAACTTAGACATCCAAGGAACAAAGGCTCTTCCAGAACGGCCGAATGAGGGCTTTGAGTGCCCTGTTTCAGAGTTAGTGACTCTGAGTGTGTCAGCCAGGTGAACATGTCACTTCATGACCTTAAGCTTTCCAGGTTTTACCTTGTTTGGTCTTTTTAAATTCTCCCTGCAGCTGTTCTCCAGTGATTTTTTCTGTTCCTTATGCTGCATCAGTCATACATCAGGTTGTGGCTACTCCCCAGTGGCTTGCAGAGAACAATAACATAGGGGAGGAAATATGCCCACTCATATATTTTGATTGTTTGACTTTCCCCTATATCTCCCTGGAATATACCTCTACCTGAGTGCTTATTTACATATTAATGTGCGAGTATTTTCAGACCCACGTATTTAGCAGAACTCAGAAAGTGGGGAATAATCTGTAGATAGCACAAGTATATCATTTTGATTTACAGTCTAACATTTAAATGTTTTGAGGTCAGACCTCTGCGAGAAAATAATTCACAACTGGATCTACAGCCTCCACTGGCTGTACATTTATTGCCAACGAGCACAACACAGATTGTTTTTTATGTGCCTGCTTTTTATTGCCTTAGATGCTGTTGTAGGATAGTTCACATAAACATTTATATAGGGTTTAGAAAACAGTTGTTAGCGAGGAGGAAGCTCTTTCTGTTTACACAGCCTCGAACAAAGCCACCGCACGGAGCTCCCTCTAATTGACATGTGGGCGGGTTTTTTCAAGTCACTGACTGGAAGAAGTGAGTGTCTGAGATTTATTCCTGACAGGACTTAAATTACTGGTAGCCTGACACATTTGTGAACAATTACTAGACACTGAGGTGTTTAAAGTAATGGGTACTGCTTGCTCGAGGGATGGGGAAGTTTCAAAACCATTAAAACAAAACAATTTTCCATTTGATTAGCAAAAAGCAAATGCATACATTTATTTTTCAGAAAAGGCACATGGATATTTGACTTCTTAAATTATTTTCTTTTCTGCAAGCACATGCTTAAAAATTCCCCTAATTTCCTAACCAGTAAGTTACCATCTCTTGGCACAGGCTCAGAGTCAGCTCTGAACATGAGACCTGTGAGGCTGCAGCCTCCCAAAAGGCAAATTCACAGCAATACCTTGACTAGAAAGGGATCTCATTGTTTAGTTGTCTCAAATGATAAAAACATCTATGCTTTTAGTTTCTAATTTGAAAGAAGGAAGGTGAAAGACCCTAAAATTTACTGCTTTACTTGTTTGACCATTAACTGCTGCCACTATTTATGGAAAATAAATTCTGTTTAATCCTTTCCTTAGTTCACACTACCTTTATTAATTTATTTGTAATTTCTCAAGGTAAAAGTTCTATATATTCCCACTTTTGCATTCAATGTCCATATGCACTGATCCCTTCCATTCCTCCTTACAGAACCTGGGGCTAGGCAGCCCGCAAATTTCCAGCAGCCATTTGAGAGACTGCTGTCCCAATAGGAACATTGCCCTGGATTATTGCATGTTTTCAGGCATCATCCTGCATGTGTGCACACACTTCCATCCATCTCCCTTCATAAACCATGAACTGTTGAACAGGTGCTGTCTCTGCAACTTGTGTTATTCTGATGTGCTATAAAGTGAATAAATTAGAACTCCATCCATCTGCTAATAACCAAAAGAAAATATTTCAATGCTGAACGTAAATCAGGGTTTTTGGAGGAGGCTGGTTCGTCCTGCTTCAGTGCTGGTCTTGGAGCCAGATTGTTCTTCCTGGCTGAGTCAATAAAAATGTTTATACATTTCTTAGTGCAACTGGGCCACACAGAGAGCTGCAAGAAATGTTTGCAGTAGTGGTCAGTTGGGATGGGAGCTGGGAGCGTTCCAGCCCTGCTGGCCATCCAAGCACTTGGATTCACCCAGCCAGGTAGCCCAGAACCATGACACTGATTTAACATGTTAATCTTTCACCAAAATAAACTCAAATTCTGCTCTGTTTTTCAGTCATTCTTCCATCCCCAAGGAAAAGATGCTACTTAAAGGGAACAAAAAGGCAAAATACTTGTGAAATCCCATTGTCCCTGTTAGATGTCTTCCCACTGTTTTATTGGGACTCCCAGCAATGTAAACAATGTAAATGTGATGGCTTTTCCCATGGGCAGTTCACTACCTCACAAAATAAGCCTTTTCCTTATAGTTACTTAATAATCCTCAGGAATGAAGATGCAGCTGTGTGTTTTACTGGCCTTCCTGGAAGTGCAGACTTCCAGATTTCAGCAAGCTCAGGAATTACCAGAGCACCTTAGTTTGTTGCAAAAGGACTGGACTTCCACTGATGACTGAGAATTCCCATCCTTCAATGAGATTGTTCTTGAGTGCTGTGAGAAAATCCCTTTCTTGCCACAGCCTCCTCTGACAGTTTAGGAGGTGATCTGGGAACTGGGAATTATCTGGGTACTTTTGGCTTTGCCGTAGTTTTGGAAAAACAGATAGTAGGCACAGATTTGGCCTTTGTAATTTCCAGTGCTTGGTGTAACCCAGGTGTAACTCAGGTGGAGCCCTTGGACATGCAGGAATTGTTGGGAGTTGATTCCTGAGGCACAAGTCAAGGGCTCCCAGTCTTACACTCTGTCTCCAGGGCTGCGTTCAGACTTCAGTGGCCCAAAATTTTCTTATAATGCACACCACCACCCACTTGTCTTATGCATCCACAGAAAATAACAACACTGTGTCTTCTTGAGGTAATTTCCAAAGTGATTTGTGTTGGCTTTTTTATGGTGAGAGCTCCTGAAAATCCATCCCCTGTGCAGGACACTCTGCACAACATCCCTCAGCTAAACCACTGGTCTTCATTTGAACCCATGTAGAAGAGGCTACAAACCCTACAAAGAGGGAGGTTTTATTCCCTAGTTCTTGTTTTCTGTGTCAGTCCTTAATGCATTGAGTAGTAAAACAATTTGTAACATGCTGTTAGCACAAAAGAATGAAAAATAATACCAAAAATAAAACATGAGACTGCAATGAACGCAGCTATTTTTACACATTGTGTTCTGGTTCAATGAAATTTCAGAAGCTTCAGCAGAAGAACCCAAAAACACTTTCAGGGTCTCAATTCCCCATAAGGGATGGTTTTCTCTTGGTTTTGCAACTTTTCTTTTTCTTCTTCTTGAGTATTTTGGGAAAAGGGAAAGAAGAGCTGCAGATGTTCCAAACTTTCTACGGTCTTTGACAATTATTCAGGGTGGTGCCTCCTCTGTAGACTCTGTGCTGTTTTGCTCACATATTCATAAATTTTTCTCATTTGTGAGAGTCGCTGAATAGAGCATGTGAATTGTTTTACCCAGTAGGTGGTGGAGCAATAATGAAGCTTTGTGATTAAGTAGTGTTGGAACATCTTATCTGAGTGGGAGGCACCATTAGTAGTAAAAGTAATTACCTGTGTAGAACGTGCTGATTGCACTGAGCATGTACTCCATGGCACAAAGGATGTCTTCTCAACTTTAGGGACTTTCAGAGATCTCCATTTGCTGCTAATTTCATGTTTTAAGAGATAGCACATAATTCCTTGACTTTTTTCTTTTTTTTTGTGTCAAAATTACAAATAAACTTTGCGAGAGCTCATTCTCCTCATCAAAATTCGGTCCTTGTCTTTGGAAGCTACAAAACGAGGATGAGGGAAATATCACTTGAAAGAAGTGGAGCTGCAAAGGCAGGGTTTGTTCCCAGTGTGGCATCTGGAGTCGTTCACAGCTCGGGGGTGTCCTGAGGAAGGAGCCTGTGGTGCCCTCGTGTACCCAGGGTGGTGCTGCTCCCACCAAGTGGTGCAGGGAATGATCCCCAAACAGGACATCAAGGCTGAGCTGTGAGAAAAGGGCTCAGCTCAGCAGTCCCTCCTGGAACAGGGGATCTGGGGGAGGCTGGTGCCACTGATGGCATCAGCCACTCACAGGGTTATTCTCACAGAAGCCAATCTGTAGTAGAATACACTGTGTCCTGAGGTCTGATTTCATAAGCATTCATCCATCTGCCTGACAGTTGCCAGCAACTCGGGGAATAAAACATTAAGATATGATGGAAATAAGCAGCTCTTTCGATCACAGAAAAATGAGTTTATTTTGTATTTCAGCTGTAGATTGTACCTCTGGTAGTTTTTGTATCTCGTGTCGATGTGAAATTAAACCTTTCTGCTCATCTCTACAATTTTAAACCCTTCTGGCTACTTTGAAAAGCTTATAAAAAGTCCTGGGACTCAAAGAGGCCCATGACTTTTAGGCTAATAAGGAAAACCAAGAGCATTTCTGCTTTGTTTTAGATCTGATGCAAAGCCTGTTGGAATCACAACAAAGAGACTCTCACTGGTTTTCAAGATTAATATCTGGGATTTGAGCACAATGTCTGCCATAAATGCAATGTTGCCGTGCTCCCAAAAGCAGCTGAGCACATTTGGAACTGTGCAGGGTCAGTGGCTGTGTGGGGCATCCCTGGCACACAGGTACAGGGGGTGAAGGGCACTGACAGCAGAGAAAAACCCCTGGGAAAGGGCTGCATTTCCCTGCTCTCGGAGCTCCTCTGTGCAGGCGCTGCCTTCGGTTCTGTGGGAAGGACTGAGCTCACGGTCACTGGGACAGGCAGAAACTTTACTGAAGGTGACAAACTGTCATTGCATTGATTGGTTACTTCTCTGTCATGTTTAATCTCTTCCACCTATAAAATGCCGACATTTGTGTAAGGAATGGTGGAGGTTCAGTCAACTTTTATCCTCAACTTCAGATTTTTTCAGAAGTTTTTTTTTTTTTGCCAGTTTTTCTGCAGTTTCTAAATTATGTTTCTAATTTTTTTTCTTTTTAAGTCTCCTGAGGGAACTGTGTCTGTATTTCACCAACCTGCTTTTTTCCTAAATATTTCCTTTGTTTTGTATTTTTCAGTTAATCCGTGATACAATTTAATCATGTAGGAAAAACTCTCTGTAACCATATCTGAAAGTTTGAGGAGAAAGTTTAGGAGTGTGGAAATACTAAATTGCTTGAGCCACAACAGTGGAAATATGTTTAAATAATCAGACAAAAAAAAAAAAACTAGTGGTTTAATGGCTAAAGTAAGCCCAAATGTGAAACTTGTTATTTTTTCTTTGCAGAACTGAATGTAACATTTTTCTTTGCTATTATCTCCGTAGGCCTGGACTTTTGATAAAAAATAAATAAAAAATCCAAAAGAATATAATTCTAAATGAATAAGATTGACCCACTTTTGTGCAGAACTGTGCAACTGCACGTTTTGGGGGGGGTCAATTTTTCAGACACAAGGTTGGCTTCAAATTGGGCCTGAGCTTGTTTTATCCTTCCTCCTGTTGAGTTAAGGAAAATAGCTGGAAAATATTTCAGCAAAGCAGCCTGAAATTTAACTGAGAGCAAAATCAGGCACATTTTGTGTGGAGATGATATTGCTGTAATTGCAGACAGCAATTTAATGATTAAAAAAATTATTGTGAGTATCTGTTGTTTGTTGCTGGTGTTTACAGGAGCCCACTGCCTTCAAGGACATCCAACAGATAATTCCCATCCCTTAGTGTGGCATGGAAACAATGAACAGAGATTTTACTCACACTGAGAATAGACGTAGATAAAATCTGCAGAGTTTAGCATTCTTTTAATGAATCCTACTAAAATTCAGGAATGCTCCTCTTCTGCTTGCTACCTTTCAGTATCCCTCAGGGACGTGTTTGATAACCCACTGCATATCCTTATCCTTTAAAGCACAGTAATATTAAAATACCAAATTTACTCCTCGATATAAGACTCCAGACACATCAATATGTCCAGCTACTAAGTGTAAATTAGAACACCTTTACCTCATAATCAGGTGGAGGAAAAAGAATTATTAATGGCAAAATTTGATATTGTGCTGAGATCCCATGGAAGAAGGCAAATTGCTGACCTGGCTTCCTGATGAATCCAGTAAATTACAGAGGTGCATTGCACACTACAGAATTCTGGCTTTTCTGAAATGTCTTCCAGAATTTGTTCATTGTCTCATAATTAATTCAGAAAAATATGTTCACATTTTCCCAAATGCACTGGCAGATCTTAGATTTTAAAAATTTTCTTTTAGAATCATCTAAACTGCTGATAGTGAAATTCAACTGCATTAGAAGGAGGTGCAATAATGTGCCCTGAATGTGCCCAAATACAGAGGTAGGTGTTGGTCTGGGCAGGTTATTCCTGTTTGAGTCATGTGCACAAGCAGTTGGCCAGTTTTGGTCAGGAATTGTTTAAATCCAATGAATCTAAAACCTGAGGAAGGTTCTGGATCACTGCAGAGCCACATGTGCCCTGTTAGCCCCAACAAAAACATCACAGTTCGTGTTGTAGGAATGGAATCCAAATGGGGAATCTTGATTCACATCCATTGCTCAGACACAGAGAATTGTAACTCTGAGCAAGAGCTTGCACAGGAGGGAGAGAAAAATGAAATGTGATGTTTTGGTCCAAGTGAGTTTGTTTAAGAAAGAAAAATTGAAAAAGCATTTTTGGCAGTTAAAGTGTTATGTGGGTTTACAGCCCTTTTTGGAATATGCGAGGATGTCACAATCAATATTGTTCTTGATCAAACTGAACCACAGACAACCTTCTGAAAAAAGGAGCAGACCCTGATCTCTGGACCAAGTAATGAAATTTGCGATGGAAAAAAGACACATCCACCTGATGTTGGTTAGTGGGGGAAATATTGACAGAAATTGTTAGCATGATGGGAAATTCAATTACTTGAAGCAGTATTTGAACATGAAGGGAACAGAAACTTGATTAGGGAAATCATTTCAGATACTCTTTTAATTCTTTCTAAATCCAAAGGGCCCTCCCCAAAATCCCAAGGACCAGTCACTCCCAGAGTGCTACAGCTATAAGGAGGCACTGTGGTCAGGGGAGTAGGACACAGATGGGCTCCTTGGAACTCCTGGCTTCTCCAGGGCTTCCAGCACCTCATGCAGGGCCAGCCTTTTGTTCACACTGCAAAGCCTCCCTTGAGTAATCCAGCAGGATTTAATTGCAGCCTAATGCACTTTTCCATGTGCCCAGTGGCCCCTGGATCAGATGAACCACCCTTTCCATGTAGTGAACTGGGGGAATGTCCCCCCTGTTCTCCTTGGAGCCTCTTGGGGATAAATGACATGGAGTTGTGTTTGAAGAGCATTTGGGGATGGGGAGTGGAGGGAAGGAGGAGAGGCCAACTGAGCTCAGCTTTACCCAAAGAACAGGCGATTTCTTGTCCCTTTCAGTCTGGTTTCTCACATTCCTACAGGAAGGCAGTGGGACAGAGGGTAGTCCTGCTGGGAGGAGGCACCACTTGGGCAGGGACCTGCAGGGAGAGCAAAGCACTTCAGCAGGGACAGGACCTGCAGCTGCCCAAAATCAGAAGAAATCTTCAGGTCTCCTCTAGTCCCACCCATCCCCTGGCTGCTGCACCAGCTCTGGGCTTTCATGGGAGCTGCCCCTGTTACTCCAGTCACCCACGAGAACCTGAGGGTGTTCTGGGAGAAAGGGGGGAACTACCTGGGCAGAACTGTAGCCAGCTTGCTGAATTTAGCACCCCAACTCTTCCCCGGTGTTAATATGGAGATCAGAGTCAATAAAACACATGGAGGCAAAATGTATGACTCCAATTTACATTAAGAAACTTAAAAGTTGTGAAATATGTGAAGAACAAACTGTTGTGAGAAAATAAGTGCCAGCCTTCCTGCAAATTTTATATCTGATTCTGCAAGCATGGGAAGTCTTCAGCACTGTTCCTGACTTGGCTGCCAGTTTATGTGGGAGGGGAAACAGCCATTTTGCTCGAGGGAAATATTTTTTAAAAGTTCCATCATGAGAAGGGGTTTTGTTTGTTTGTTTGTTTTTGCTTTCCTGCATGAAATGAGTTTTGCAGTTAAAATTGCTGGTCCAAAGGCTGAATTGTGCCTCCATCAGCGTTAGCTGCCATGGGATGTGTGTGCTTCTGTGTGGAGATTTTGGCAAGTTTGCTTTGCCCGCATGGAGATGTGTAGACACACACACACAGACATTGTCTCTGTGTTTGGATAAATGTACACAAATTTCAGCTTTCATCTGGACTGCATTTTTGAAGAAAGTGTGTTTCAGACAATGCATTGTTCCAGTTTTATGGATTGCAAAGATAAAGCACAAAGCCCCACAAATTCGTGGGCAAACACAAATCTTCCAGCCCCTGCCTCTCACAGAGGGGCATTTTTGTGTCTTAAATGGGAGCAGGTTTTTTAAAAAACAGCTGCCCATGTAGCATTTCCCACACTGGAGCCTCGGGAGTGAGGGGATTTCAGCACTGAAGGAACAAAATGAAGTGGGAAGTTTTTCAGATGTGCTTTACTGGGGTTCCATCTCCTGGGAACAGGAGGAGTTTGGGAGTTTCTGCTGAAAATCTGCTTTTTTCACGTAGGTGTTGGATTGGAAGCTGAAGCTCTGAAAATCTGGCCTCGGAGGCCTATTTTTAAAATATGGTTTTTGCTTTTTCAGACACAATTTTGTGATCCTAGCTAATTAGGAGAACAGCCATGTGGTTAGACATCTGAGTGCTAGTCTTATTGCTTGGAACAATGACCATGGGAGAAAAGCTGCTCCAATGTGGTTTTGTTGTTATTTTGGTTTTTTGCTTGCAGAATAGGCTGGAATCTGCTTTTCAGGCTGCACTGGGCTCCATTTGTGCTGTTATAACAAATAAAGGAAGACTTGCTGATGGGCTCAAATAAACCTTCAATTGAAGTGACATCTATTTTTTTTCAAATGTCGCTTGCTCCCTCCATACCCCCAGTGTGTTTTCAGACCTCTGTTACAGGAGAGCTGGTGCGTGATCTTCTTCAATTTACCATTCACTCATCCAAAATCAGGAACACAAAAAGCTTTCAGTATTAAAATTCAGGTTTTGAAAGCAGTGTTAGTCAACTCTCTGGATTCAAAGCTTACTTGAGGTTGACTCTATCAAGTGAATAAAATTTTAGGTTTATATTACAAAGCAACTCTAGGAGACCTCAAGCAGCAGAGTGAAATTAAGGGTGTTAAGAAATTTTATCCTCAGTTGACCTCTGTGGAATAGGAAGGAAGAAATCAAGAGCAAAATTTATTCTGTTTTGTAGAATTTGACTGAAAATTTGAAGGAGAACTCTTCCATCTAAGAAGTGATACTGCACCAAGTGCTGCAATTGATTGGCAAACACTGGTCCATCTGATGTGTGTGTGGGTTTCGTGGTGGTTGTTCAGGTAATTAAAGCCCATGCCCATGCAGAAAAGAGAGTACAGGCCAAAACTATCCCAAAACAGAGCTGCAAGCTCACATGGCAAAGTTAAAAAGGAAATATTGCAATTTTCTGTGGTGCTGGTTCCTCCCAGAAAGCCACTCATTATAAGCACAGAGCAGCTCTGATGTTTCTCACTAATTGCTGATGATCTCCCAGGTTATTAGAACCTGAAGCTGTTTGTGTCACCAGCCTGCTTGTCCCCCAGGTACAGCCATAAAAACAAAACACAAGCCAGGAGCTTTGTGTCAGGACTAGAGAGAAGTGAGTAGCATTCCCTAGGAGGAGGCGGGTCCTCTATTACAACAGCTGCTTTTCCATCACCCTGCTCTTAATTCTATACTACACTCTGGCTAAAAAAAAAGTCCCCAGCAGTTCCTCTGTCCCATCACTGTGCTGCAGTTTCCTTCCTATCCGAGTTATTCCCAGCATAGAACAGCATCCAGTGGGGATTGAGACCTCCTGGTGCAAGGCACAGGATAAATGCAGAATAAGATCCAGCCTCTGTCACCGTCAGGTTATGGATTGTCACCAGCCCTGAGCAGGAGCAGATTCCTCACCCGAGTCAGAAGCACTCTGTGTGGGCACAGCAGCCTGGCTGTGGTTTGAATAATGCAGCAGAGCAAGAGCAGAGAGAGGAAAAGGCAAGAAGCAGCAATGGGCAGATGTGTCACTGTTTTAGGAGCCACCCCAGCCACTGCTGAAGATAAAATACCCAGTGGTTTCAGGGTAGGAGAAGCACAAACTCAAGGAATCCCACATGCCTGCCTGCACATGGTTGGTGTTAGGTGTAGAGTAGCCCAAGAGCTCCACTAGGCCTGGTGTTGGCTCATTTTGGGTGGCAGTTCCTCCTGAAAATCACTGTTAGGTGGGCTCAGGGGGTTTGGGAGGGATTGTGTGAATGTGTCTGCGGGGAGCAGGGAGAAGGGAAAGAAATCCTTGTGGGGCTGCTGGGATTTGGATGTGGAACTGCAGTAGATGCTAGTTTTTATTGGAGGTAATTTCCACTTAGGATATTGCTCATATCCTGCTAAGTGGAGAGAGTTGGTGCACTAAAGCCAGCACAAGGTGCAGATGTAATGCTGGGCAAAATGAGTTTTCACTTGGTTCCACAGACTCTTGTTGTGACACACTCAGCAGTCTTCCATCTCCACTGAAATCAGTAAAAGCTTTCCTTTCATTATTCCCTTCATTCTGTGCCAGAGAGCCAAGGGTCTGACTCAGACCACTTGAAAGTAAATGGGAAATTTGAGTTATTTTCAGGGCCTTATTTAATGACAAGTGTAGCCCGTGGCACTGAGCTGCCTTCCTTGCGTCCCCTCTTTCTGACAAGGTAAAAGTTGTTCTCCCCATTTCCCACGCTCACTGCCTCTGTGAGGTGTGTAATTCCAGTTGGCCTTTATCAAAGAAATCACCAAAAAATGAAACAAGCAGATGTTTTCCATGTCTTCCATCCCACATCTGGAGTCCCTGTGACAGTCTTTGTCATATTCCTCTGGCTGGACCCATCCATCTCGATGCCACTGTCACTCCAGCTTTGCCAGTGCCCATGCTCACTGCCCAGCTTGAACATTTGTATCAAGCATCTCAGGAAAACAGGGGTCAAAACTCCTTCAAAAAACAAAAATCCAGCCCCCTGTGGCTTCTCCAGACTTCCTGGAGTAGAGCAGACCTATGGTGCTTTGCATCTTTGTTCTCCATAACTCAGCGATGGCTCCTTGCTGGGATGTGAACCAGTAAAAGAGAGCAAGAGTGGGAACAGGTCAGATGTGCTTCCTGTGCTTTCCCCAGGAGACTCTCCAGGGTGGGAGATTTGGCTGTTGGATTATTTTCTTCCCTTCCCTTCTGCTGTGGTGGCACTGCCCTGGGTTCAATCGGACACTCGCTGAAGTAGGCACAGTTAAGAACTCAGGCAGTCCCCATCATAAAGGAATGCATGGTCTAGAAAGACTAAAAAATAATTAAGGATGGCACCTATTTTACAGACGGGGGATTGAGAAACTTGCTTGAAGTTTCACAGAGCATAAATACAGTGTATCAGGACAGAGATAAGAATTAAAGTGTCTCTGCGCTGAGTATTACAGCTCTGCTCTGCGTTTCCCCCAGCATGTTGCCTCATCCCAAAACCTCCCTCTTTTCCTACTACCAGAGTCCTATCTGGGATTCCAGCATGTTAGAGACGTCTTTTCTCACAACTCAGAGTCATGTCTAAAATAAAAAATGAACCCTTCAAGATTAAATCCAGCGCAGGATTTAGGTACTTAAAGGATTTAAGCAGCATTTTGATACTTAAATGCAAACTTGAGACCAGTGAGATGCTGCCAAGATACTGCATTATCCTGGGAAGTGCCTGCATTCGTTTGGTTACTCAGTTTATGATCTGAAAATGTCTTAGAAAGCTTAAATTTTTATTTCAAAACTTTTAGCGAATGTTTTTTGCTTGACAGATTTGAATATTCCTGCCCCAGCTACCTCCATGAGCACGAGCAGGGTTCACAAACTGACCTGTGGGTCTTCACCTGGTGCTGTTCCCAGGGTGTGGGGTATCCCCTGCCAGGACTGGGCTCGGCACAAATCCAGCAGGATGGCCTTGCCTTTGAAGCTTGACAGCCGTGGCAAAAGGTTCTCAAAGCCTTCCCTCCCCTGCCAGGGTCCAGGATATCAGAGTTGTGCTGTTACAAACCCAGGGCACTCTTACCAACAGGTTTCCAGCCCCGTGGAGGCCTGGGAGAAGGGACCTGCTCCCTGCTGGAGCTGTGCAGGCAGAAAAGAAATATTTACATGAATTGATGCAGCAGAAGAGGGAGAAAGAACACTAAAATAGGAAGATGCCTCTGTCACCTAGGTGTGACAATCTAGTGATGAGGATGAATTATGGATTGCTGACCCGGCTCCCAGGACTGTTCCTAAATTTTACTTCGTGGTTTCAGAAAAAGTCCCTGTAAAGTTCTGAGAGCAGACACCGGGAGCAGGATTTTTCCTTTGTGCATCCCTCAGGTCCAATTAATCTTGCATTATTCTGTGTGCAGAAAAATGGCTTTTATGGAAAAGCCCCTGCTCCAAACCCAAAGTACCCGGCAAATTGTTAGGGGCATCTGTAGGAGACGAGAAGTGGACACCCCAATCACAGAGAGGAGCTGTTGGTGAATTTTAGGAACTCTCTAAACATGGACAAAGAGTCAGGGTTAGAAAGGAGACATTGTTTATTCTGCAAGGTGGAAGTTTTTCCACAAATCGAGCACACTGGTCTTCTCCTAGTGATGGGAATTCAGCAGTCAAAGTCTGATTCCCTTGGTGGGGAACAGGGTCTCCTTCTCACTCCTATATTACCTCCTCCCCTTCCAGTTCTCATAGCCACCAGCTGAACTTGTTTGTAATCACTTTTCTGATCTCTTTTCCCCACCTATTTTATTTTCTCTTCACCTCTTCCTTCTCATTACACTTCCTTTTCTTTTCCCTAGAAACATCAGCATCCTCTGTCAGAGTGAACAGGCCCCAGTCTCCCCCACCACAGGGAGAAAGCTCAATGTTCCTGTTCAACCCACTGCAATTTCCCCAGAATCCCAGGATGTGCTGAGCAGGAAGGGATCCACAAGGACCAGGGAGCCCAACTCCTGAGAGTGCAGAGCCTTTCCTGTGACAGGGACAGATGTTCCTCCTTCCAGGAGCAGCTCCCAGACTGGGTGCCAGCTGTGGGAAGCATCACCCAAAGCGAGGTGCCAGGAACACGAGGCTGAAGGGCCAGTCCTGGCCTGGAGCTATTCCCAGAGGTGTCCTGAGCCTGATCTGCTTGGGACACAGGGTCCTCCCCCCAAGCACAGGTGCCACATCCCCCAGCAGCAGCCGTGGCGGGGGAAGCAGAGGTTTGTGGCTCTTCCTGCCTTGTTTGCAGCTCTTTGACGTAACGTGAAGCACTTTGCCAGTTGCGGTTTTGTGAGAACAGATTGGTAAACTCTGACTTGTTGCATCAGCCTGACAGCTGACTTCCCACACAGCTCCGTGTGTGCAGCTCCGCTGGGGCCGGAGCAGAGCCGTGATTCATCCTCTCCAGCAGGTCCAGCGCACCAGCGGCCCAGGAGCTGTTGGAACAGCCCTGAGCATGGCTGGGAGGTCCTTTAACGCCCTTCGGACTCACTGTAAAATATCTCTTTGTCCTCTCTGTTGCTGGGAAGTCAAAGGAATATGCTTTGTTTGAGTTTTTCCAGGGGAAAAAAAAAAAAAAGGGTTTCAGAATACCAAAGCTTCAAATAGAAGCTGATGGCTCCAGTCTGGGCAGAGACAATTGAGTTTGAGGGAATTTATAGCAAGCCTATCCTTAATGTGTCCCAGGAATGACTTGATTTGCTTCTTCTATTCCCTTGCAGAAGAAACTGTGGGGATACAAATTTAATACAGTCTAGGAGCTTGTGTTACAGTTTACTGTGTCCTTGGACAGCTGTAAATCCTCCTCTGATGTATTTGCTTAATATTTAGGCTTAACATGTTTTAACCACAAATCAGGCTACAATAATGAACTTGGAACCCGTCCAAGCCTTATCCCAGAGTCCCCACAAACAGCTCCAGTCCCAGAGGTGAAATGATGGTGATCTACCTGCGAATATCCCCTGTCCCCCCTCGTTTTGTTACGTGTGCTGAGAATAACAAGGCCCTCTAAATCAGGAGCCTGATCCTCAGCTAAAACAGGGATTTACATTCTCCTGTGCTGATTTACACCAGTGGAGGAGCCGATTCCACCATGAACAAATATAGTGTTTTAATCTACCCATCGATCCACAGCTCAGCTAATGAAACTTTGCAGCCCTTAAAATGTCCTGGCTCCAACTTGAATGTCTCCTGCATCTGGATTTTCTCTCATCAGCACTTCAGGGCTGGTACTGCATTAAAAACTGCACACACGACTACAGTTAAGCTTTTCAATAATGAAGTCACTTTATTTATTGAGAAATGTCATCACAGGATACATGATTCTTGGCAGGGCAGCTCCTGAGCAGGAAGCCTGCAGTTCCAAAGGTATGCAGGAACGTGGAGAAGGGCATATTGTTTGCCTTCTTTTTATGACAGGAAGGATATGGTTTGCTGTGTTTTTGATGACTTTTATTTCATTGTACACTGAGATTTTCCTAGACTCTGAGTTAAAACTTGACAAATACTTTTACCCCTCCTGTTACGTGGGTGTGGGGAGTGACTGTCTGTGTTTTGCACTGATGCTTTGCAGACCCTACACAAAGGTTTTTGTCCCTTGGGCCTCTTGGGCCAGCAGAGTTAGCACAGACAAGGGCATGGAGACTTCAGATAATTCCTAGGGTTAATAGGCATTGCTCTGAGATGTGTATGAGAAGGATTCTGGTGAATTGATATCATTCCTTTTTAAATTTCAGTCTATAATCTTAGGGTTTTATTTAAAAAAAAAAATCAAAACAACTTACAAATAAATCCACAGACAAAATGAACTAGCTAAAGACATTGATGATTTCTGCTTCCTATGGCTATTTGATTGCCTAATTACAGTCATTTTGAACTGATTGCATGCTCTCTTAATTTATTTCCCAGCATTTGGCTGTGAGGAAAGACCTAATGCAGGGTATTTTTTACAGAGGAGACTAAGTCTTCCTGAAAACAAATGTTCGTTCCTTTCTAATTGAGGACCTCTTGCTTAGAAGACAGAAATGAACTCAGAGCAGAAGCCTGGTTTATCTGTCAGGTGGGAAATGGAAGGTTTTGAGTAAAAGCAAGTTTGGAAGGCTCTGTGGCTGGGGTGAGCACTGACCCAAGGGCTGGCTGAGCAGCTTGAGCACTGTTATCTCTGGCTGCCTCCCAGGCTTAGGAGCTGCCACGGGGTCTTGCTCTGGAGCGCACCAGCCTGCCCGTGCCAGCTCTCTGCTTCTGCTCCAGCCTGTGGGCAAGTCCAGAAATACAGAAATGGGATTAAAAAGGAGAAAGATGGCTTGTTTTGAACCTGCAGAGACATTTCTTCCAACTTCACTCTTAGCTGGGGCTCGGGCCAGCTCTTCCCTTGCTCTGGTGCAGTTGTTTCTCTGGGGCACTGTTAGAGCAGACTCCTCCTCCCCAGGCACATCTGACTTGCTCAGTGCCCTTCTTAATTGCTTTCTACTGAATCATCCTTGTTAACCCACGGTTACATGACGCAAAAATGGGACCCAAATGTTTGCCATCAGTTTTCTTTTAGGCCTTAAAGTTTCTGATAGTTTTATCGTTGGTGTCTTTAGATCTTTGAGGCAAAACACTTGTGCTGTACCAAAGAACCACAACTGTTCTCAGAAGCATTGTGTATTCTGAGAAAAATGCAGTTATCAATCCAAAATACAATTAGAATTACTTTACCAGGTTATGTCAGGTTGTGAAAACAGTATCAGGAGAGGAAAAGAAAAATAAGTAAGTCTGCTGTGTTTTGTTAACTCTCTGGTGCTGGGCATTTATTCTGGCTGGATGGATGGGGAGGCAGGGCTTTGTTATCAGTGGGTTCACTGCTGCCTATGAGTGGGGCCTGTAATTGCTGGGCAAGAATTTTGGGTGATCTCAGAGAGGGTAAAAGGTACAAAATAACTGCTACAAACAGTCAGCCAATACCAAGAGTTCCATTCAGAAAGCTGACCACAAGTTTCAAGGTGGTTAAGTGTTTATTTTCACTGTGTCGTTGCCATGAGCTTTTCAGACAAATCCTTGCAAAGTCTCTCAGGTGCCCAAGCAGAGCTGGGGTTAGATATGGAGTCATTACTGAAGCATTTGTGGCAGATGTCCATAATCTTGTTTGTAAGATCCACTGGGACTCCTGGGCTCCAGTTCTGGTGAGGGATGTGCTGGGCTGGGTGTTGTACAAAAAGCAGTGCCTGTGGCCCCTCAACTTTACAACTAAATAGGCAGAAATTACCAAACTCTGTGAATTCCAGTGCAGCTTGAATTTCACTCACAGATGGTCCAGCTGGTGATGTCACACAAATGCTTGCTCAGGACTTTCTTTTAGGGAGTTCTACCTGAAATGATTTTGCTAAAAAGAGCACAAAAGTCTTTCAGCTCTGATGTATTTGCTATGATGGGGGCTGATCCTGAAGAGCCTCGGCTTTGCTGTAGGAAGAACTTCATTAAGGAATTACTTTTCCTCCCAGAAATCTCTGCAGATATTTGGTCCAATGATAGCAATAAAAATTTTTTCTGCAAAATGGTTTTGAGAACATTTCTGTTGTTTACTCTAACAAAGAGTCTCTGGAGACAGTGACCTTTGATTTCAGAAGTTTTGTGACTAATCCCTTCTTACAGACAACTTTTTTTTTTTATCTCAAACTTCAAGGAAATTCTTGGCTGAGACAGGATTTGAGCCTAAACTTCCCAAAGTTTCAGTTTTGGCCTCGTACCAGTAATTATAGGACTGGAAATTGGTTTCATAAGCTTAAACTGTTGTGCTGGTGCAAACTTTGGGCAAAGAACTTCCATTTGCTTGGATCTCCCCAGCAACGATGCATCCCACCTTGCTCAGAGGCTGAAATGCTGAGAGTTAATTTAAAAAACCAACCAAAAATCAACAACAGCAACAAAATCCTGAAACTTTATTGTACTGGCATGGACCTTCTGAAGTGCAGAAGACCAAATTCTGCTTTGGAACCCATCTGGACCCCTCTGTAGTGCTGCATTTACCAGCCTAAAGCATGTGTTGTTAATTCAGCGTGTCTTAAGTCCCAGCCTCACATCTATTAAGTTTAAGCTCAGCAGGAAAACATGAAAAAGCACTCTCATATTAATCAGCAGTGCCAGAAATAAACCTGGATATCAGGAATTTAAACCTCACACTGCTCAGATGAATGCTGCAGCCTACAACATGCAGCAGGGCTGCATATTTCTGCTCTGTGAAGGATGGATGTCAAAAAAAGGGGAAAATACTAAAGAAATGCATTTACTTAAAACACTTATCCTTGTAAGAGCGCTTCATAAAATGTACATAAAAAGGCATTTTTCTCCCACAATTTGGGCAAACAGAATTTTTAGTGAGATATTATCACCTGGAGAGAGCCCAATAATAAGTAATTTAGTCTGGAGAGGGGTTTTGTACATTTCTGATTAATATTTACAAAAGGCTTTGTGTATTTTTGCTCGAGCGCTAATGAGGCAGCAGCTCAAGTTTAACAAAAAGGACACTGTAGATTGAAATATGGTATTGTGCCCATCAAAGTCTGCCTCCTCTCTGCTTGGCTTATGATGAATGCTGTTCTTTAATAGCGGGCTGGGGTTCCTGAAAAACTTATTACAGAGACTAAGAGAGAAGCCAAGAATGAAGGAATGCCTGACTGGCAGCAATCAATCACTCCCTTTTAAAGATGAACTGATCCTTCTTTTTTTTCAAAGTAACACTTCATAAAAAGGGCTCAAACATAAATATGCAAAGCATTAGAGCAATTACATCCTGCATGATCCCTGCAGTATTTCTGGTGCATGGCTTCACTTTGCTCTGGTGAGATAATGAATGCAGGAAAATGGCAAATCTCTCTAAAAGAAGACTGATATTTAGAGAAAAGTTCTTGCTGAAGAGTGTTAATTATCTGGAGAAGGGAAGTGAGATTATTTAGATCCTTTTAACAACATGTCTCTACATAGGCTCTGTTTTAATGAAGCCTTCTCTTCTTTTCTTCTTTTTTAATAAATATTTTGATAAATATTTTTAATATAATTTAAGAAAAGGCAAATACATGTAATGTGTATACAAAAGTGGACACAGGACTGATCTGTTTATATAAATATGTTCATTTTTAAGTGCCTAATTTGCATAAACACATTCTGCAGCCGCGTCTGCAGTCCCAACATTTGACATGCAAATTCAGCATGAACACATACACAGCTTTAGAGAAGTTGAGTTCCCTGTATGGAGTGCAGAAATTTTGCTCTTCCTTTAACACATAATCCTCGACCAGCAAGTTCCAGACCCTTATTCAGTGTTTAACAACTCAATCCCCAGAACACAACGCACTTTTAATGCAACATGGGAAGGCTGGAAACACAAACTGATGGCGAAGAAAATATTTTTTTTTCCAATCACCACAAAAACTTTGCTCTGCACAGCAAAAGCATGGAGTTAATTTAAGAGGTGCAGCCCAGATATTGCATCCAGGTACCAGGAATTTTTAATGACTTGTTATTTTTACCCTGTTCAGAGAATAAACTTTCTGTTCCTAAGGGTCTTTTAAAAACTCCTTTTTAAAACAGTGCTAAGAATGGCTGGACAGTTGCTGTCAAGTGTAATGGATGGTAAATTATAAAATGTTAATGAACTGGTAACTATAGAATCTAATATTAGCTGCAAACAGGGTTGTTTAACATGGCGCAGCTGAAAAGCACGAGCACGGAAACAGCAAAATGTCAGTAGTGAAATACCTGGTGGGTATTTGAGCCCTCCAGTGGGCTTAGGCTCTGTGTAAACACTGTCAGGAGAGGAGAATCAGCTCAGGTTTGTGGAGTTCAGTGAAAGTCAGAAATATTTTCTTCCTTTCAGAATAGGAAAATGACATTTGGTGCAAACGGAGGTTCTTTCCCCGAGCAGAGACAGTGTGGGTTACTCATAAAAGCATAATGGCTTTCATTCAGAGGTGCCATATGGCTGCTTATAAGATTTCTGCACAGCACTTGCTGTAGCAGTAACTAAACAAATGGCACTATAGTACAATATAATACCTGTCAAGAGCAGTGATAAAGAATGTTTTATTTCTCTGCTCTCTGTCCTCTTTTCTCCCTTCCTCCTTGGGAGCAGCTGCCTGTGCGAGGCAGCACCCACTAGATGGTACTGCCAGGCTTCTCCGAGCTGTCGCTTCTGCTCAGCCTCCCTGGCCTGTGCCTGGGGCTGCCATCCCTTCATCCATCCCTTCATCCATCCCAGCATCCATCCCAGCATCCATCCCAATGTCCATCCCATCAGCCATCCCATAGCCATCCCAACATCCGTCCCACAGCCATCCCCACTGCCTTCCCAAAGGAGGGGTTGCAAGGGGCACAGCTGGGCACAGGTGGCAGGAATCTCTGTCTGGGAGTCTGGGGAAAAAGTGTTCGACATTTACTCTCTCTTAAGCCTTAAAGTAAGGGCCAGCTCTCCACCTGGGGCTCAACACCATGGTGACATTTATGGAGAGACACCTGAGCCTGGACTGTGGGAGAAGGGCCTTTAGCCCACCCCAGCTGAGCTGCTGGGAGCCCAGTGTCCGTGCGTCCCTGTCCCTGGGATCCCCATCTCCATCTGTCCCTGTCACTGGGAGCAGAGGGAATTCAGCACCTCTGAAAAGCAGGTGCAGACATCTCAGTGCCTCTTGTCTCCTCCCTGGGAAATGCTCGTGTGTTTGCTGTTTGAGGTTAAATGAACAGATGTGTGTGAGATGCTGAGCTGCCTCCCTCAGATGCAGCTGGAAAGTCCCAGGACCAGCCCAGAACGTTTAACTTGCAGCAGGAGCTGCCTCCTCGAGCTCCCTGGGCTGGTTAACAACGGGCCTTGTTTGAATGGCTTTTAATTTTTGTAAAAGATGGCTCCACCTGCTCCACACAAGCAGAGGGATGGAAAATACCGCAATCTCTGATCACCAGATAGCCTTCATATGTTGTTTACAAAATAACACATCTTCTCTCTGCCTGTGCTTTTCCCTGTAGGATAAATGCTGGCTTATACCAGCTCTGAAATATATTGGCTCCCTGATCAGCACCCTAACACATCCGCTCTATCATCTTCTCCTTCGGAATCACACTCCAGGGAAATTTGGTTTAAACCTTTCCTGATTAAAAGCCAGCAATGACCACATATGTAGTAAAAGTGGGGGGTTTTTGTATGTGCTTGTCTCATTTCTGAAAGCGCTTCCTTCACGCAGCCTAAATTCAAGATTTTGCATGATGTATTCCTCAGTCCTTCCGTCCATCTGTCCAGACAGGCAGCTTGTTTGATGAGTTAACCATTCTGAACGCTTTAATATTTATGTGACTCTTGTGCAGCTCAGCAGTTGCTTTATGTGGGATTGCATATTTGATAAGATCACAGATTCACTCTGTGCCAAAGCTGAAGTCCTACCGAGGTCTGACTGTACTTCAAATGTCAAAAAAATATGAATAGGTGGTCTTAATGTTCTCCTCTGGTGTTATATCTGTCTATAGAGAATATAGCTTACAACAGATTAGAAGCAATAGAGGACTTGACATATAGTGAGAGAGCAGTAAGAATGATGCTTGTTGACATTATCGGCTAAACCTGTAGGGGAATTTTCTTTTTTTCCTTTATTCTTTCTTCCCCTCTTGCTTTCCTTCTGTGAAATTTGCTTATTTGTTCCTGTGAGCCTTGCTCTTTCTACATCGAGTTCCAGTTTCTCTATCTAAAACAGTGTTGTCAGTCCAGGTGTTTTCAACACCTTCCCCATCCCTACGAGTCCTTGCTTGGCTCTCCTGGCTGTTCTCCCCCAGTGGCTCATGGGGCTGCCTCTGCCTGGTGTTTAAGGAATATTTATTTGCAGAAAGCCTCTGTAACTCCAACTCGTGCTTATTCTGTGGTGCCTCTGCACTACAGGTCTCGTGTGCACAAAGGTTTGCAGCAAATGCAGTTCTGGGCTGCAGGATTGGTGCTGATGTGCTCTGCTCCTGCACTGGGGATGCACCCAGTGTCTCAACAGATGCTACACAAATGCATTTGGCTTGAAATGATGAATTCACCTCTTAAGCAAAAGGAAAAAAATCCTGATTTTCAGTCTTTTGCGGCAGTGTCACAAATAAAGCAATGAAAGATGGATTACTGGGGAATGAGTCATGGAAATTCTTACCCAAGTTTTGTGAAATCTGAATATGCCGAGGACTGGAGGAGAAGGAGAGGATATTTCTGCTGACATGTAATGTCTTGATCCTATCTCATTCCAGTTGTTAGGAACAATTTCTGTGGTTAGATGCCCAAAACAGTGCTTGCAGGCGTGGATTTCGTAACTTTCCTTGGGAAATTGCATCCTGACACCAGGAAATAGCTCTGCACAGCACACTCTGACCTGAGCATTGAGCACGTCACCTGGGTCCTGTTAACACTGGTTTATAAAAGCTGCTTTCAGAGCCTGGGTCCAGAGATGACACTGGGAATGTGCAGCAGAAGGAATATTGCTTCTTGTCTTTAGATTTAAAAAGTGCAGCTTGAGACACTGCCAGCCCTGGGTGAAGCCAGTGCAGTGTCCATCAGCAGGGTCAGCAACCTGTGCTGGGCACTGCTTCCATCCTGTCCCTAATTCAAGCATGTTAAATGCAAAATAAATGCATTATTTGGCCTGCAGGCACAGACAAGCCCTGGGGTTCCCTCTCTGCCTGTGTTCTGTGTCTGCTTCTCACCTGGGGCTCTGTGTCCTGCCTGAGCCTCAGCACTGGGGGTTGTTGGCATTCAGGGGCAACACACCAGGAGAGCCCACGAGGTGAATTTGCTCTCACAGGACAGACACAGCTTTGTGTTGGGACAGGATGCATCACCAAAAAGCTGATTTTCCAGCTTGAACTAGATTTGAAAAGGAACAACTATAGCACAGGATACTATCCATAGATCAGTGGAGAAGAGAATTTGGGCTGGTTTCAAAGGTGCCCTGTGAATGGCAGATGTGGTGTATTGTGCTGCTTCAGCTTGTGCACAATATGGCACAGGCTGGGAAACAGGAGACAGAAATATGAAGGCATGTTTGATGTGCCATCATCTCAAAGGATTGTTCCTTTATCTGAGGAGGGAACTGTAATCCCAGGGAATTGTGAAGAGTTATTGGCATTCTGTAAAGTAGGAGTATGCCTAACATGCCATAACAAAAAAGGTAATGCAGAACTGTAATTAACACAATGTTATTTTTAATTCACAAAAATACTGTTTATGGAGCTGCTCTGAAAGAATCTGACTCTTAATGAAGATTGATTGCAAGTCAGACTTTGCCTTTCATTCTGCTGATTTTTGTTCACAGCAAGAGGAAAGTGAGCTGGGAGTGAGATCATTTGTTTGTGGCACAGAGTCCCCAGAGTGTCCTCCCTGTCATCACAGCCAGGGGACTTGTGCTTCCCCCAGCCCAGGTGCTGCAGCTCAGAGGGACTGGGAGACTTTGTTCCTTTCTCCCCTGTGTGTGACCTGCTCCTGCCACCTCCCAGCAGTTTCTGCTCCAGAGCACAGCAGCCCAGGAGCCAACATCATTTCCCTGGAACTGCTGTCCCCAGTCAGCTGGCTGGAGCTCCACTTTTGAGGTTCCAGCACAGAGCAGTCCAGCTCAGTAGGGCTCAGCAGCTGAGGCTGAGAGAGCACAGCTTTCCACGGGACATTTGCAAAGCTCTGCACAAGTGGAGATGCTCCCAAATTTCTGCCAGGTCACAGCACCCCCTCCAGTGCTTGGGTCTGTCCCAGGCAGCATCACTTGGTGGGCAGCACTTCCTGCTCCAGGTTCAACAGAGCTGCTTGGGAGGGCTGGGAGCAGGGAAAAGACAGCCTGCAGAGCATTTCATGACAGCAAATGTCCAGGGCTCCTGAGAGGTCCCCATTCTCCCTTGCAGATGGATTTGTGTGCAATGAGCAGCCTCACATCCTTCCTCCCATGGGCAGCACCTTCAGTGGCCACCACAGTGATTTGAGATGGTCCCACGCAGCCTCTCCTCGCCTGCTCCAGGCCCACTGTGCTTCCCCAGCCTGTTTTGGCTGCAAGTAAACAAGGAATATGAAATAAAATATGAAATACAATATGAAATGAAGGGTGTCCTTGCAGGAACAACTTAGGGAAGAAACTCGTTGAAGCAGGAAGTCTTGCTCACTTAAGCAGTAAGAGAAAAAACACATTTTACCACAAAAGTTAAGTTACCCTTCATGTGACAGACAAAGAAACTGAATATATTCCTCTCAATTCTTTGAAGTTTTCCTACAAATTCCCAACACCCTTGTAGTGCCATAAATAAATGTAGAAATCCCATCCATTATATGAAGTACCAGGCAAGAATCCCTTCCCACAATTGTAAAGCCGTGTTCTAATCACATGGCAGCAGAGTTTTCATTTCACTTTACTGCTAATTAAAACTGCAATATTGTGGAGCAGTAAATTTTCCTGATGATCAAAACTGTTTGTATGTCTTGTCACATAACCTATGCATTCCCAGGAAACGAGGGAGCTTGATGCTGCCTTCAGACGAGAGGAAATTTGAAGGAAACTTGAATATCAAATGACACGAGTTAAAAAATGTGAGACAAGAGGTTTTCAGATCAGCAGTTGAAAGTGGAGCTGGATGAAACTATTGTATCAAACATTTCTTCAAATCTAGGCAAAGCTGTGACTGAAGCTTGTCCGCACAAAAAGTAAATTGGAGCAGAATTCTGACTTTGTGTGGAAAGGGAACCTGGGTGAAAGTGATGCTGGAGCCCCAGAATGTGCTCTGCACTTGGGAACAGGACTGAGCTGAGCAGTTCATTCCCAGCCCTGCCAGAGCCACCTCACAGCCCTGACCTGCCCTGAACTCTCGGGGTGTTTGAAGAGCAGCTCTGATCTCTGCCTGAAAAACACCTCAGGGGAAATGCAAGAGGGGTGCAAAACCCAAGAGGATGGAAACAGTCAAACAACAGCATTTATTTATTTTTTTCCCACGAAGGCCCATAAACTGAAACTGCTGAAGTCTGCACGGAGTCATTAAAATGTTCTATACCCTGTGCTCCACAGCCTGGCTGTACTTTCCACTCTGCTGCTGGTATCTGCTAAAATCAATCCCCAAATGCTGACTACCACTCAATTATGAGGCAGAGGAGCTTCAAATTCACATCCTGGTTTGATTTTGGGGTTGTCTGGGGAGTTCAATCCCGGCCTTTTTGGGCTGTGCAGGTCTGTTGTCCCCTGCTGGGTTCTCACTGCTCCCTTTCCTCCCCGCAGGGTTTAGGCAGTTTACACATATTTGTACACATCCCACTTTCAGCAGCTCTCTCAGTTTTCTCTCCAGAAGTTGTGTGCTCTCATGCTGCATTTTTTTTCACTCTGTATATTTAAGAAAAAAAAAAAAAAAGTGCCATTTTGGCAGGGTTGTAAACTACCCTCTTAAAAGCAAGGAAGAAATTTTGAATTAGGAGGAACTCAGTATGGTGTGACACTGTCCTCAGTTCACCCCATTATTCCTGTGTGTTGTGGCACATATGGCATTAGTACAGTGTGTGAGATTCCCTGCAAAGCTAAGGAGAGGTAGGTTGATTTAAGGACATGATTTCCAGCCAGATTTTCAGCTTTAACTTTAAATTTCCTTTGTGTTTGGGGAGAAGAATTTTCAAGAGCGTCTTAAATGTTATTTCAAAGAGGTGGGTTTGTTTTTTGTGGTTTTTTCTTTTTTTTCCTAAAAGCTTTCCTAAAATCACACTGTCTACTGGACTTCTTAGCTGAAATGATTTTAGAAAAGAGGCACCTAAGAAAAGTGAGAGATGTCTTTTCAGGAAACTCAAGATATTTATTTGTCTTGGTGACAGTGGCAGTCTTCTAAGTGCTCTCCCTTCCTGACAGGAGCAGAATCCCTGTGAACAGAACTATTAGCAGGCTAAGAGATGTGTTTGGAATCCCCTGCTAATATTCATGTTAAAGATAGTTTTGACCAAAAAAACCCATCAGTTATTCTCATCTTCAGGAGCTTTCTGTTGGATTGTCAGTAAGGTCCTCTTTTGCAATTAATATTTTAGTGTTTTGTTCATAAAAAAGATAAATTCAGAATCAAAGGTCCTGACACTTGGAATGAAGTTTGAAAGGTTGAGAGAAAAAAAATCCAAATATAAAGGTCTGCATTTGAAATACTTAAGATATGCAACAAACTGCTGAAAAGTAAAGTATCCATAGCAATAATCCACTGAATACGTTCAACATATTATTTATTTATAAATATGAGGATTTTAAAGAAAATGAAGCATTTTCAGACTGAATAAACAAGACCCTTTTCAAGCAATAAATTTATTCCAACTGATCCTCCCAGCTCGAACCCAAAGGGACTGTATATTCTTGTAAGAGTCTTCCATTTCAAATCAATCTTGAAGCAGGTAAGAGTTTTATGCCGTGAAATACCACCTAATGATGTGTTTAGGATACAAAAGCTAATGGAAGAGTAGCAATAGCAGCTTTAATTTGTCAACAGCTTCCCCAGGAGAGTTCCATGGGGCTTGCAGATCCCCGAGTCATTTAAATGCCTTATTTACAACTGCATTAGGCACTTGTGCACACATTCCCATCAAAATGCTGCTTTTTTCATTCACAATTGTTCATCGGGATTGCAGTTTTTAGGACTTGTGATCTCTGGTTCCATGGAGCTTTTGTTAATCCCAGTAATTACCCCATCAGCTTTTTAGGCTTCTTAAGTGCTGCTGGGTTTTCTGGTATCTTTTGGTACAAGTTTACAGTTACACCACAAGGAAATGGGACATGAAAAGAGAATTCATATCTCTCTGCCTTATGTGGCACAGTGCCAGCCCCTCAAAGCTCCCAGGAAGCTGCCATTCGATCCCAGGGAGATAAGAACAACAGATATGGGAAAACTGAAAGCTCCCCTGGACTCCAGACAAAGTTGTGCAGAGCAATAAAAGGGGCAGGTGATGGTTTTTAGGGCCTGACAATAACATTGTCCATTCTTGCTGAAAAGCTGTGGATAGGGTGAAAAAGGCAAGTGCTCACCAGAGCAGAGCAACCTTACCCGAGAGGCAGTGCCAAAAGGGATAAAATGTGTGTCAGATTGAATTTTTAGGGGAATGTGGGGAATTACTCGCATTAAAGTTGGGCTGTGAACTCTGAGGGTGACACCTCTCCTCAGATGCAATATGAATCCAGCCTTTTAACAGCTGCACATGGCCCCAGACTGCATTTCACTTCCCTGAGCCTGTCTTTTCTCTGTGTATTGCAATTAATTTTTTCTGTAGATTTGTTTTTCACAAAGGAGGAACCTAGAGTCCCTCTCCAAGTTATTAAATGCTAAAGCACTGCATGTCCTCTATCCCAGCTGCAGGATCTGCCCTGGCTCCTTGTCCTCCTCCAGTGGAGCAGCACCCAGGGGCACTGGGAGAGGCTGGAACAGCCCAGTTTGGCCAAATTCAGCTCATTCTCATGGGATTTGGGATGCTGGGAGGGGAGTGGATGCAGGGTGGGGTGCAGAAGGGAGGAGAACACAGGGATCCCCTCGATCTGAGGTGGCCCCATCTCTCCAGCAAGAGCAGAGCCCCTGGAGAGAAGGGGATGGGGAGCACTGAGAGGGAGAAACCCTCACTCCCTCTGACAATTCCCAAAAAAGCCCTTTGCCTGAAAGATGTCCTGGGGAGGAGCTGGCATCTGGGCAACCCCTGTTTTGTTTTGTTGTTGTGGTCATGAAGGACTCCAGTGGTGTTGGAAAGGCTCAGGAAGAAACAGAAAGACACAGTAAATACAATCTTGATTTTGTGGATTAAACTTTCATGGGGTGATGTGTTGAAACGTCATTTATTTGAGTGAAAAGGGTTGGTTAGAGGAATATCATTTTGTGAGTTTTAAAGAGGCATCCTGTCAAAATAGTCTGTTTTCACATTGCTTTAGGAGAAATAGCTCTTGGTTTCAAAATCCAAGCTAATTGGAAGAAAAACTCCTATAAAACAAATAAATGAACATGTAAAAATATCAGCACTGGGTAAAAGTGATTTGAAGTGATCAAAACTAAACACTTCATTTGAAATGATCTTTTTAAAATTAGACAATGGAATAAACTTTTCTTCACAATTTGAGAGAAGGCAAATTTTGAAATCTTGAAAGTTCTCACAGTTTCATTTGCCATCCTGAGCTAAGGCATAGCTGTAGAGCACATTCCTATATTTATCTCCTATCCTTCCATGCAGGATAAGAAGGAATATAAATCTATAAGTGAAGAGACAGGTTAATATAAATGGTTTGAGTGAATCTCTTCTCTGATCATTTTTCCCTTCCCTTGCTTGATGTCACTCCATGAAAAATCTCACTCCACCACCAAAATGTATGGTAATAGTTCAAAACAAAATTGAAAAATTTCTAAAAGTTGAACTGGAAACATTTTTGTCAGAGTTTATTGGGAGTATTTTGTATTTTTAAAAGTCTAGAAAACTTTTCTGACAAGTGGATAAATTATAAAACTCTACGAACATGGAATTAAATGGAATCTGAGAAATGACAAACAGGGAAAAGAGAGAGCACATAATTTTAGAACACAAAAAGGTAACTAAATTTGAAAAATTGCATTAGTATATCATTTTCAGTCTGTAAGCCATTAGAGAAAAAGTGTAAATTACACCCTGTAACAAAGTAAAAATGTTTTCAATGTTTAAAGGTAATTTTGTATTACTACTACTATTACTTAAACTCTTAGCTCTTATAAATATCTGAAGACAGGACCCCTGGTGATATTACCTGTGTCTTAGGCAGAGAGCAACAATTTCAATTCCATTCAACTACATTTGTATTTTGCCAAGTGCTATCAAGCACTGAGTTGCATAATTTGCCATCTAAGTGAAATAGATATTTTTCGTGCCTCACATTTATCACTCTCCTGTGGGCCTCGTTACTGACAATCAAATCATAAAAGATGTTCAAAATTGTCATGATGCACTTATTTTCTCATGATATTTGATACAAATAGTTTCTTCTACAAAAATGGCCTTTTTTAACCTTCGGATTTGAGAGTAGTTTTTAAAGGAACAGGATGCAGTTGGGGTTTAGCAGATTCTACATAAGCATTTAAAAAAAAAAAGGTTTTGAGAGCTGATTCTATTTCTAAATATATCATTGGAGTCTCATTTCTAGGAAAGGAGGAATTTATACTGAGTATAAGCTGATAACGTAGCAAAATAAAAATACAGAGGAAATTCTATTTGTAGCTGGAAGACTTGCATTTTTTTTCTTTTCTGCCTTTTAACATGAAGTCAGACATAATAAAAGGTGATTTTCAGTTTCTACAACAGCAGCAGTGCAGGAGGATGTGACACCCTTATCACCCAACCTACCCCAAAATACCCTGCAGGATTTTGGGGACAGTCAGTGTGAGGTGGTTCATTGCCAATTGTCCGGGTCCAGTGAATCCAGCTCAGAGAATTTCTCCTCACCAGGAGGTGGATTGAGAGCATTAAACTCACTCCCTAGGGCACTGGGCACTGTCCCCAGACCACCTTCAATTGCCCCCCCTGGAATTCAGACCCAGCTGGGGCTTTCCAGGAGCATCCCCAAATCAAGGCAGCCGTTCACCCAAATACCTCGTGGAGCAGCTCGAAGCGTTTCCTCCTGCTGAGCAGCAGACCCAACAGATCCCTCTCTCTCCCCGAGCAGGCAGCTCCTGAAAAAAGCAGCAAGGGAAGCAGCATGGCAGGAGGCTGTGCCTGCTCGGGGAGTTTGCGCTGCATTTTAAGCAAGAGACATGTTGAGAGTTGTGCTTACCCAAATCCTTCTGCTTGCAAAAGCAGAGCCCATAAACATTTGTTTAAGGCTGCCCTGACATACAGAGTATTTAAACTTTTCACTGCTGCTGCTTGTGAGACACAGCAAAATGTACAGATTTTTTTTTTTTCCAAGATTTTATTCCCTCCACCCTTGCCTGTGATTTGATGTGCCAGTTAAAAGCTGGGAGTCTCTCTGGCTGTGATGGAGAAAGGTGATTTGGGGTAGAAATACGGCCCCGCTGACCTCATGCACAGCAACAGCTGATGTAACAGGGAGAAGATGCTGGATATTTATTTGTTGGGGTAGGGGAGAAATATATTTGTTAGTGAAATGGAGCTTGCTGCAGAGTGCATAAAGGTGAATTATTTGTCAGAAGACTGAAGGAGGTTTATGCAATATGGTATTATTGAGCCGGGCTATTAGCAGAGTGAATTGCTATTGTGACATGCCATTAAATTGTTTTTAGTGTCCACAAAGGTATCATTCTGGAGCAGGCTCGGTTCCTAACAAAGTTATATATTTACTGGACAGCAGCAGATCTCAGAATAAAAATAGTCAGTTTGACCATAAAGTAAAATAAGAGAGAGGAGGGTCCTGTGCTGGAAAGTTTGACCTCTCACTCTGCTCCCAAGCACTCCTGACCATTAGCAGATGAAACCACAAGTAGGAAATAAGGTTAGAAAAGCCATAGGCACAAAAGAACCCTTTAAGATGGATCAAAATATTCCATCATCAACTCTGGAAAATCCATAAAACATATAAATTGCAGCATTCAGTCAAATGTCTTTAATTTAATCGTATTTAGACGCTGAAAAAAAAAAAAAGGGAGAAAAGATTCCCAAGACTATCATGCTAATTTAACAATGCAAGAAACAAAGAAGGAACTCTTTACTTGAGATTTCTTTAGGAAAAAAAGATAATTAAATATATGTATATATATATATAGTTATACATATTAGATTAAATGTTTTAGAACATCAATCAGTGAAAGAAAAGTAATAAATAATGCATGGTGAAAATGTGATAATGTTTATTAAGAAGCAACAGCCTTGTCATCTTCATTTTCTTCTTCAGTGATTCTCCCCTCAAAGGGTTCACTCATTTGGGACTCCCTGCAATTTAGCCCGAGGCCACTCTCTCTAATTCTTGGATGGAAATATACCTGCTTCGCAAAAATAAGTTAAAAGCAGAACAACTGTGCATGCTGAAGGTCTCCCCATTAAGCTCCTAAAGGCCAGAGAGTGAATTTTATGCCCTTGTTGCTGTGGAAATCTGGAGACAGACATTAGAATCTGGAGGGAGGGAAGGAGAAGGGCAGGAAAATGTGGGAAAGGAGACCTGAGCCAAGGCTGCTCAAAAGCTCCTCCTTCACTGTGTCCTTCTGACCTGGGACACGACATATTCCTCACTACACCTTCCTTCCCTGAGCTGTAGGAAAAGCCTCCTGGAGCTCCAGCAGCGAGCTCAGCCCCTGCATCCCCACTCCCACAGACCCAAAGGGCCCAACCCCTCCTGCCTGCAGGGGCTCAGCTCATCTCCTGCTCCTCACGGTGGGAACTGGCACCGAGGGAGGCTGAGGGTTTGTGTTACCTGAGCAAGGAAGGGCTGGCAAACAGCACAGAATGCTGAATATCATCATTTGTTAAAGCATTGTTGGGAATCAGACTCCTTTGCCCTTCTGCTTTCTTTGTCTAATCTTTGGTCCCTGGGTGGAATAATGAGGAAATTCACACTGCCAGTAAAAGAAGTGTAGTACTGATAATTTTCAGTACCTAAACCAGGATGCTGGTGTTAGTGTGCTGTGACATATAAGCTGCTTAATTAGAGTTGCCATTTAATCTGTTTCTGTTCATTTATTTACACTTGACTAAAACAGCAGAGAAACTTTTACCCACCAAGGATTACCAAACAGGGTGAACCCTGGCGGTGTGGAAGCTGCAGAGGACAATGATGTGTGTAGAGAGCAGGTTCTGAGTCGGTGCCTTCCCTCACATGTGAATGCAGAGAGAGATGCAGCTCTGGGTCTGTGTTATTGTGCACAGATGCAGCTCCTCATTCCCAAATGCCTCCCGCCGTGGATAACAGTAGCTTGCTGGTATATTTATGCTTTTATTATTTACTGAAGCTTTCCGTGGGACATAATTCTAAATTATTCTTCTGTGGTTTATTAGTCTATGGGATTTTATTCATCAGCCCAGCAAGGCATTAGAAAATATAAAAAATGTTCATTGTGTTTGTTGTGGTGTAAATAGATCAAGTGGGACTTGAGATAGAGAGGAGGCGTGTTCCAGAGGTAAAATACATCCAAGCAAAGCCCTTGATACTCTGGAGCCATGTGAAAAGGCACTGGAAGGGTAAAATTCCAGTTCCACTCCCTGTCAGACCCTTTTATTGCCCAGGCAGAATTCACAGCTTTTCTCAAGAAATGAGATAACATTCATAGCAAAACCTACTGTGCTTCCTACTGTAGTCAATAGGAGTGATAAGGGAGATGCTGAGAGCCCAGAGCCAGGGCAGGGCTGGGCGTTTGTGCAGATACCTGTGCCCTGCTCCCTTCCCCACAGCACCAATGGAACCATTTCCCTGCAAACCCCGGGATGACTGGGAATGAAGGCAGAGCCAAAGGGTTCATCGAGTACGAAAGCCAGAGAGGAGTTAACCTTGTTGTGCTGCAGAAGGAGCTAGAAGTGCATCAGGAACAGAGAGATCAGCACAGAAACAATTTCCCAGATGAAATTCTGCCAGTGAAATTCTGGTGGCCTTGGGTCCAGTGTGGGGAGAACGTCCCTGCACGTGCCTTGGACACAGCTGTGGCCATTCCCAGTGAACCAGCTCCGGCAGTGCCCTGCTGCTGACATTCTGACTCAGGAAAGATAACATTGAATTGTTTTCACTTCTGGTCTTCAGCTAATGACAGAAGCAGAAGTGCCTCGAGTGCTGCAGAAGATAGTGTTCCCAGCCTAATCAGGAGTGGGAGGGCTCGAAGTGCCCAACTTGTAATTTTAGCCTGACTTGCAGAATCGGGAAAATATTTTAGATGTGCACATGTGAACTTCAGGCTTAGCATTTTTGAAGTTTCATCTACCACAAACGACAAAAGGCACCTCAGACACTGAGGGGAAGCAAAAGTGGATAGTCTGATATTCATCACCCCACCACTAAAGCCTTCCAAGGCCAAGAATTGTAGATAGCATAAGAGGAGGACTCAGAGCAAGAAATTCAGGATAAAGAATAGTGCAGCACTCTCCAAATGATGGATTAATTTTTCAGCATAGCTAAAATTGCTATAACCTCAGTTTCATGAGTCAGCAAGTCTGATAACATTAATATATAGTAAAAAAAGGTAAGGCAACACCTGGGGATTTTTATTCAACTCAGCTAAATTTGGATATGAAACCTGCTTTTCATAATTAGAAATTGGTTCAGTTACCACTAACCAGGTGTGTGTTTAAATAAAAAGATCTGATCCTTGAAGGGATTAAGGGCACCTTTATCCCACCATAATAGCAAAAGTGAGCTCAAAACGATAAAACCTAAATTTAAATCCCCTTAATAATAGCAATACAGTACAAAGCAAAAATGCAAATCAATATAAACATCTCTTTCCTTTCTCTACTTGAGATAAAGTTAATATTAAACCTTACTTTCCTTTCATATTTATGCAAATAACCTTACCTAAAAATAGAGTCAATTTTATATCATTAAAAAGGTCAAGGAAAAAAAGTTCCTTTTATTTTCCCTTCAGGACTTGTTGCCTGAGGTCTTGATGAAATAGATGAATCTGTTTTGTTAATTATTGATACTGAAATTCTTGAATCGGTATCTAAAACAAAGGATTCAGGTCTGGAGTTCAGAGGAATCAGCAACAGGAAATTTCTCTCCCATTATGTATATTAGCAGCCACAGCTGGGTCAGCAGATGGATGTGTCCTTGCAGGCGTTTTTCCCCATAAAACATTTGTTGAACAAAAAAAATATAAATGTTTGAAGCAGGGTGGGCTTTACTGGAACAGCTCAAAACAGACACTTTCCCTTATTGCTTTTTAAAATATGTCTCTACCTGTGTGCCAGCAGTTACCACAGCACGGGCAGCTCCTCTGCCTCCTGCCACTCCCAGGTCAACTTTCAGGTGCTCCTGAAATCCTTGGTCACATCACTGGCACCACGGGTTCTGTCCCTGTAGTAGGATATTTTTTTGTATCAGGATTTAGGATTGCTGCTTGAAGTGCCAACTTTTCCTGCTGCACAAGGATGGTTATTGTTGTGGAATTGTGCTGATGTGAATCAGGCCATAGGTTCAAACCTCTGTACCTGGGGTCAGCAGGGGAACTCAGACTTTATGTGGCACTTGGCCACGGGACAGCCAGAGCGCATCTGTCCCTACACCCATCCAGCAGAGCACATGGAATTGCCTAATAATACATGGAAACACCAATCCTCTGTATTCTGCCAAAATCCAGAGTGGCTGGCAGAGCCCCTGACAGAGCAGCATCTGTACAGCTGCAGAGCTCTCACTGGTGCTCACTGGTCTGAGAGCCCTTCCCACATCAGCCAAAACAATTATTTCCAGCAGAAGCCCTCAGTCTGTAACTGGGGAGTTCACTTCCATCCCCACATGGGGCAGGCAGTTCATGGGATTAACCAGGGGGATGCTCCTCCCAGGTGCCTGGCTTTGGAGAAGCTGACAGTGTAATTAGCAGGGATGAGCAAACAGGTTTTGCCTAATTTTGAACCTGCTCAAATGACCTGATTTTGAAATTTAGCCTTGAATTTGCAACTTGCTGCATTTACGGTGCCTGTGTAATTACACTGTAATTATACATTTCCATACTTGCCATAACATCACAAGGACTAATTAGATTGGGAGAAATTTTATCCTGACTTGCACTGACTGGTAAAATACTGTTAAATAATTGATCCTATTGGCTGAGTCAGTCTAAAAAGTATAGGAAACCAGCCCATGTGAATATAACCTGAGGTGCAGAGCATAAGAGATGAAAAAGGGACTCACTGGATATAGTTTATAACATTTTTCCATTATTTATTTAGGTATTTGTTGGTTTAATGGAAGTCTCAGTTCTGAACCCTTTGAACACATTATTTGTTATTGACTCCCCTGGATTGCATCAAATTTCCAGTATTAGGGTCCGGAGTGTGGTGTTCATGCAATTGCTGAATGCACTGAGCTGCATTTGTCTTTAGTGTCCTTTGCTAGAAAAGTTTGTCTTTTTATGAGTTAATTTTGTTGTAGACAACTGTCTATGAAATACAAGTTATTAACAATTGCTGTTTATGGACAAACTCATTTGGAAAGCTGCATGTTGAAAGGTTTTAACTACAATATTCCTCCAGAATGAGGTTTTTATCTGATGAGTGACTTGTTGCTGCGTGCTACTGCTCAGTAATATAATGTCTTTCTCCTAATGTGCACTTTCGTTATGTTCATTTGATTTCTTCTGCAGACAAAAGTCTCAGAAAGACACATCCATCCACAGCATCAATACAATGTGTTAAACATCTATTACAGGAAAAAAAATGTAACTACATTATAGTTTAAGTGCCAGTATACTGCAGACCCAAAGAAATAATTTTTATTGGTAGAAATAGGTTTTTTATGTTGCAGTAATCATTTTGGTTTTTGTGCTAAGGGACACAAGCAAAAGGAGGATTCCTGTCTTGGTAGAAAACAGAATTATCTAAAAAGACTTCTTTTTCTTCTCCATCAGCAAACAGATTTGTTGACAGTAAGGCTCAAAAATGTGTCATTTCTGACCAAGGTGTCATCAGGAAAATTGTGTCAGCTTCTGGTCGCAAGCACACAGAAAGGAAGGGGAGGGGGTAGGAAGAGCCAGAATTATGATGGAGCTGCAGGCACAGGGAATGGGACAGGGTCACCCTCAAGTCCAAGTTCTGAATTGGGTGTCCCACATCCCTGATGAGTTCTGTAATGCTCCAGGCAGGATGAATTCCATCAAACTCACATGGAGACTAAAGGAAAGCTGCAGCTCTTCCCAGCAGAGAAGGGACCATCTGAATGCCCCATTCTCTGAAGTGAGAGTTGGATCAGCCACTGTCCCCCCACTTTCCACGGAGTTCTGGTGGGAATTGGGGCACCTCATTCTCAGTGCAGTTTGCCACCAAGGCTGTGAGGGACCTACTGAAGTTCTGGAGAACCAGAGCCACCTACAATCCTCCAGTGGTTACGGGAAACCTTTGTCCCTTCCTTGGAAGGGCTGAGAGCCAAGGGGCAGCCCTCAGACCTTGTCATTGCTCAGAGAGGTGCAGTCACAGAAATCTTCCAACCTCCCTTCTCAATAGAGAAGCTCAAAATCACTTGCAAGTTGTTTTCCATATGAAAATTCCTTTTTCACCTCCGGGGCACTGCAGATGTACCTGGTGGCACCCACGCAGCTCCCGCTCACCCACAGCACTGGGTGGGACTTGCTCTTTGGTTTGTCACCTCGAGCTTGGTGTGATCTGGAGGGCAGAGCTGTGACAATGCCATTGCTGGTTCCCCCAGGGAGTGCTCAGTGTCCCTGTGGCTTTGCAGGGACAGAGGTTGGGAGGTTCTCTGAAGCCCTTCACTTGTGGCAAACCGAAATTGTATCACAGGCACCGCTGAATGAAAGGAGCCTGAGGGATCATTAGTATCCTTCCATCACTTCCTCATTAGTTCTTAGATAGTGTTTTAATGACAGCTTGAGAGGCTCAGCATCCTGCCCTCTTACTATTTATGATCCCCACAGTGCTAATGTGCACTTAATGAGAAATTCTTGTCTTGCTTGTAAATCCTGTAGCCGGCATTCAATTTATTGACAGATGTTTGCTTGGGCCTCTTTAAAATTACTTCATAAATCTTCCAGGATAAAAGGCCTCAAGTTTGGTTATTAAGACAGGCCCTTGTTGACAGTTTCATATTTAACTGTTTGGAACTGGACTGTCAGGGCTGTAATGGAGTGCACGGCGGAGGGTTTGCATTCTTCGGGCTCATTTACCATGTTTTCTGCACCTATCAGGTTTTTTCTTTTTGAAGTGTGTTGACTGTCCCTTATAATCCCTTTAGTTAACTTCCCTGTGACCTCTTTGTGCACCGCACTTACTCATTTAGCATATCAGCGTGTCAGCTGTGATGAAGTGTTTATGCTGATATGAGCTGAGGGCTGAGCAAGCGCTGCATGCCAGAACCTCCTGGCTGTAATGCTGATAGGAACTGAGGGCTGAGCTTGCACTTCATGCTGGAGCCCACTGGACATGTCACAGACAGCCACAAGTTTGCTGCCCCCTCCTCCCACCCTCCTATTTTATTATTTTCTCCTCTAGGTCTGAAGTTATATCTTGTAAAAACTGAGGGAGGGCTTTTCCCAGCAGGTCGGGCCAACTGGGATTTGGAAAGAAAACCCCGTAGCCCTTGAAATGCATCCTGAGCTGATTCCTTTCTCCCTGTGATCTGCAGTGCTGTGATCACATCTGCAGGAATCGGGATGTTTAATCCCTCGGCCCTGCTTTGCTAAGGAGCTGCTGTTGCATCTGTGCAGCTCTGTTTGCCACACATCACTCTGAGGAACAAGGACCAGGCAAGAGTTTTCCACTTGTCTCAGAGTCTCACAAAGCTTTTCCAAATGCACCTTTGAGTGACATATATTAGAGAGGTCTGGTCCAAATGCTGCATTTAGAGTCTGCAGTGACAGCTTTTCAGGCCATTATTTTAGAAGAGACTTTTTTTGTCCTCATAGTGAACAGAAAAGATTAAAAATTTAGAGAGCTGCTAGAAGATTGGGATAATTCAAATAGCTATTAAACCCATGACATCAGCCAAATTCACTCCACTTAAGTCCGTCAAAAACCATTCAGATCAGACACTGGACGGTAATGAGCATCTCAGCTAAAAATAAAATGTTTGGCCTTTTTTTTGCTTACTTGGTGGTGCCATGTTCTATTACATTGCTTGAGGAGTGTCACATCACATCGTGTGGCTTCTGTGGGATCCTCTGCTGACATGACATAACGCTTTTTAAATTCACAAAATATTTTTGATGGGATCCTTGCCATTCAGTTACTTTTGTTTAGTCATTGAGTTTACTAAAATTCATAAATCTAAGCATTAATTCAACTGAAAGAGTGATTAGTCATCTACAAGTGGAGCCAGTTAATTCCTTGTGTATTTATGAACATGAGGAGACTGGGCTTTACCAGGCTTTAAAGTCTGCTGAGGTCCAGCCAGTGTTCACCTGAGGCCCTCACCAAGGCAGGGTTGACCCCGTTAGATCCGTGTTAGGATGAAGGGAGCACAGCTCTGTGCTTCTCCCTGAGCAGGAGCCAGAAAAGCCTCTCCAAGAGAAGTCAGACCCCACAGAGAGTTCTGCATTCTCATCTTGCTGGTCAGAGGAATTCAAAGCCATATTAAGCAGAAAAGGACTCCAAAGGCAGAAATCACTGAGATAAGGCATTAAAGAGAAATAAAAAAGCAGGTAAAGTTAATTTTTTTGCAATTTTGCTGGTACATCTGACATCAGTGAATGAAAAAGGCCGGGCAGGCGCTGGCTAGACTGTGCCTACAGCCAGTGTAGGAGGCAGGATGCTGCTTCAAATTTCAAGCAGCACAATTTGTGTGAGCTGCTTTGTCCTCCTGGAACTTCTAGGAGGATCTCAAATGTAAGGCCAGCAGTCACGTGTGGGCATTTATGGGTTCTGGAATGATTGAAAACAGGATGACACTGTCTGGGCTAAGGAGGAGCCTGAAAATCCCATGCAGCTGCCACCATCCTCTTCAGTCTGATGAAGCTTATATTTCTCACCATCAAATTCCCCAGCAGCTGGGAGTGCTGAGATTGAAGGGGGACAAAGAGCAGGGAAGCACAGCTACTTGGGATAAGGTCTGGGAACCAGAGCAGGAGCGAGCAGGTCCCCCATGTTCCTGCCATTTGTCATCTGTTTTGATGGCTCATGTCAGGTGCTGGCAGTGTTATGGATGACAGCAAACACGTCTCACTAAATGTCTTTGTCCCAACATGCTGCAAGGGACATGTGAAGAAATGACTATTTTGCAAAATTTTGATGTGTGTGAAGTGTCCTTATTAATAGCTTGGTTCTGCTCCCAGCGGGATTCAGTGGTCTCATCCCTGTTGGGGTGGGGAGGAACAGGATTGCACCCTGAAGGATTTGTGCTTAGCTGTTACTTCAAGAACAGATTTGCCAAAGAAATGCTCAGAGGAGAGAACAGAGTGTTCCAGCACACACAGGTAGAAGATGGTATTTCAAACTGAGCACACTGGGCAAACTTTGCTCATGATTCATCAGTCAAAACACGTCAATTTTATCCCAGAACAGCTAAAAAAAAAATCTGCAACTACTTGACAAGTACATTTTTGGTGCAGGTCCCAGTTCTTTCCCAGTTGGCCCATTGGCTTGTCTGTCAGCATCTCTTGCATGTAGTGGAAAATTAACCCTGCAGCGTGTTCCGTTTGCTGTTGTCCTGTTTTTCTCGAGTGACTCCATTATTTGAGATTCTCAAAGGTAAAAAAGAGTAATCTGGCACCAAATTCTCACTAAAAGGCCATGGCAAGTGGGCATTTAAATTCCCTAAGTGCTTTTAGAAACCTTCTCTTCACAACCAGGATTGCCTTTTGGGTTTGTTTCACGTTCTGTTGTAAGGATCCAGCAGCTTCTCTCTCACTTGCTTGGTTTGGTAAATTTTATCTGCTGGCCCAGGATCTCTGTTTCATTTTAGGTCTCTCTGGAACATAATATTTTTTTAATTGTCATTACAAATTTCAGACTTTTTCTACATGGGGTTATAATTCTGCCTCAACAGATTCACAGTTTTGATCAAAGCTTAAAATATCCTTGGCTAGAACTATCCTGATGCAACAATATTGACATTACAGAATGTTTTCTTCTTGGCATTATCCTAGTTATTCTTTTTTTCTAATGTACACTGTTCTGTAGTGTATTTTCAGGATATTCTTCAGTGCTAGCAGAAACCCCTTGTTAAATTTACAAAGCGTTATGTATTCCCTCCTGAAGGATATTTTAATTTTCTCTCCTAATGGAGAAGGATAGCAGCGGAAATTCTACTTGCGAGTTATCTTTCTTAGTGAAAAACTGCATCTGTTTCGAGCTGAGCAGTGGCTGTGCAAGCCAGCCAGAAAGCTGCACTCAGCTGTATTCCCAGGAAACAGAATGAGCAAAGAAACTTTGCCCCAGGTGCTCGCATTCAGCCCAAGCTCCACTGTGAAGTCGCGGCTCTGGTGTGAGCTGCAGTGAGCAGAGGGAGCGTGGAGCCCGCACAGGGATGGATCCATGCAGGGGTCACTTGGGACACCCCCCATTCCTTGCAGGTCGCTGTCCTTTGTCCCTGTGGTTCCAGTGACTTTGTCCCCGTGGTCCAAAGTGGGTTTGCAGTTCTCTGGTGGAGTTTTCTATCGAGGGACACAGGGGCTGCACCGGCCTCTGGTGATCTGCTGGACTCTGTGTTGTCCATGTTGGGAGTGTTTGGAGCTCTGCTGGAGTTGTTGTTCTCTCCTCCATCCCACCTTTACACTGATGTTGCTGCTCCCCTTGTCTTGGCAGAGATATGAAAACACACTTCAAACCAAGAGCTTCATCTTTATTTCAATTTGTCAGTGGCTCCTTGGACTCCCACCAAACGCTTCCCTATTTCCTCCAGTTGGAATATCTGTTGGGCAAGTAATTATAGTAATTCCACTGCATCACATCTCCCATCACTGCTCAATGGTGTGATCATTCCTCCTCTTCCACCCACAGAAGAGTTGGGTTTGTCCACTGACTTCACAGGTGGACTTGGTAGGTTGAGCTGCCTGATGATTCCTATCTTTCCTCTTTCCATAGGAATCCTATTCTTAATTTATAGAAGAACAAAAATCTGTCCATGCAATGAAAATGTGCTGTGATCTATTGGGCTACCATTGATGGATGATGAAAGGCTGGATATTAATGCCCTGAATATGTATAATTCTGAGCCAGCCATGGTCTAGGGTCAGCAATCATTCACTTCCTTTGATACATTTCTTCACATTGGCTTAATGCAGAGCATGAAACACTACTGGAGCCCTTATAGAGCCTAGACAGTGGGGGAAAATCTGAGGAATTTGCTCCAAAGTTCTCCCTAGGCTATTGCTGCTGATAATCAGCATCTAAAATGTGATGAAATTTCTTTTGTTAACTTTGCCTGCATACTTAGTTGTATTTCACATCACTTTGGACTCCTGATTAGTTTTTTGTACACACAACTGTACACATCAAATTCAATAAATGTGCAGGAAAGGCAGCATTATCACCCAGCTCCTTTTGAAAATGCAGCCTCCAGGGATATATTTCCATTGCAGCATGTGGAGATTTTGTCACATGACATACGTTAATCTTTTCAGAACCCTACAGCTGAATCACAGGCAATGCTCTGTAAATGCATCCCTGCACTTCCACAAAGACAAGCCAGAATCTTTCTTGGGGTCTGATTTTTCTGCCTCCACAGCATAGATCCGTGTTTACCTGGGAAGATTTTGTAAATAAGGACAAGTTCTGTGCCTGAGGGCAGAAGAAGGGCTCGTTTATCTTTGCCTCAGGGGACCAGGGCCTTGTGTTTGCTCTGAAACAAAATCCGGAAAAGCCTTTGGGACACGGTCCCACTGTGTGGGAGCATCCAGCAGTGGGCTGTGGAGAGCAAGGGTGCATTTTACACTCCCAGTAATGGTGGTGAGTTATCTGTAGGAATCTCCCCCCTCAGGGATTAGGGATTGTCACTCTGTCTGTGTGCACAGTCCTGTTCCTCTCCTCCTCATGCCGTCCCCAGGAGAGTCGCCTTTCTCAGGACTGCAAAATTTTCTTTAATTACTCAGCTACCACTTGGGCTCCCATTTCCTCTCCAGCTGCTCTAGAGAGGGAGAGTGGCAGGACTTAATTCTCTTATCAAGAAGGGCATCACAGGGTAAAAACTTCTGCACAGTTTTTGTCAGAGCTCTGAGCTTATTGTCTGCCTGCTTGGCAGAGAAAAAGTGGCTGCGTGTCTCAGGCAGCCTAAGTGATTTGCCTGCAAAAAAAATTCCTCGTGAAAACATGAGTGATTTTAAAAGAAGCTTAAGGAAGACCTGTCTGACAGAAAATGGGTTCAGAATTAAATTTCCCCATTTCTCAAGTGTTCTTAAAGCCAGGATTTCAGTTCAGTTCCATCACTGAGAGAAATTAAATCAAATGTAATTGTGGATACGTCTAATCCAGGCTCTGACTGCAGCTCTGGCAAAGTTGTCCAAGCTGATTTCCCAGGCTGGGAGGGTGCTGGGGTGGATCTCTGGAGTGACATCAGTGCAGGTATGGCTGGAAGAGCAGAATTTGCACCTTTGGGTCCTGGTTTAGACACACTCGAGTCATAAACTGCAGATCCCCTCAGACAGCTGCAGTCCTAGCTCTGCACGCTGCAGCTGCTACTTAAAAACTACTGGTTCCTCTCTCCTGCCTCCCTTCCTCCTCCGGGCAAGGGCCCCTGAACAGCCTCATGACAATGTCCTGGTCAGCTCTTTTCTGTTTAAAAAAAAACCCCAACCAAAAAACCAACAAACTTGATTTCCTGTTCTGGTGAGCCATATATCACTGACGCTCCCATCTGTGCCGTTTGTCTGTGACAGAATGACAGGTGTCATTTATCATTGGAGCTTGAGGAAGCTGTGGGAAGAGGGATTGAAATTTTTTCTGGAAGCAGTCAGTGTCTACAGACTGCCAGATCATTAAAAAGGGGGCTTTCCAAAGAAAGCTGTGTGTAATGTGATTGCACTTACTGTCAATGACAGGCTGAGAGAAAGAAGAAACATCAAAAAAAGAGAGAGAGGGGGAAAGGATCGAAAGGGAGAGAGGGAGAGAAATGAAGTTTCTGCCAGGGGCATTTAAAGCTACAGCACAACAAATGCAGGAATCTTTTTTTGGTTTGGTTTCAATATCTGCATACTAAGTAAGGCCTTTGGAGATTTTAGCTCAGCTTGGAGTGCCAATAAGGAAACCAAAACAGGAAACTCCTTTAACAGCACTTATTCGCATCACATATTATTTAGGGCACTGTAAAAGAGTTTGTACTTTAAGGAGCGTGTCTCAAAGCACAATGACTTAAGACTGGAATAGGAGCTAGCAGAGACAGGAAAACCTATTTGGTCTGCAGCTGAAGCTCCCAATAAATCAAAGGGCAGAACTAAGACCAGATACAAGGCCCTTTTTCAAAAAGGAGACATTTACAACGTCCTGTTTGCATAAAGACATTCAGGAAAAGCAGCATAATATCTCTATTTCAGCACCACCTAGGCAGGCTCCAGTCAGGGATTGGAGCTGAATCTTTCTTTCTTCTCATGGTAAAGAACGCTTCTCACAATTACAGCAAATTGTCCTCCTACTTGAGGTACACCAAACCAAAATTAAGACTGTGTTTATTGGGAAAAAAAAAAAAAACAAAACAAAAAACTTCCAAAAGATATCAAATTTTTTAACAACAAAAAGAAACTGGGACAGACTTTCTATTGTTTTTTGTGTTCTCCCCAGGTGAGCTGGACGTGCTTGTCCCACACTCCTTAGCACAGTTCTTTCTGCTGGAGCCTCATAGAGCCAAATGCTCACTGATGTAACACAGCCAGGCTGGAGATTGCAAGGGGTTGCTCAGGAGTTGGTCACCCGCGGTAAAGGGCAATGCTGGTAGTCTGGAATAAGTCATTTCAGTCCTTCCTGGGGTGAGAATCTGTGGCTGTAGGAAATCCCAGTGGAAGTTACAAAACTGAGGGCCAACCACGCAGCCAAATCTGGCTGTATCCATAACCCAGGGATCCGACATCAGACGTGGGAGGGTTCTGTGAGTCTGGGCTGGAGACACAGCCCAGGGCACGGACTTTCTCCTCTGGGCTCTCTTCAGAGTGATGGGTTTCCCTGCAGGCTTTGGGAAAGACAAAATAGAAATAAAATAGAGGAATTTTCACAGTCTTTTTCACAGGATATGCAAGGAAAGGGGGAAATCATCTCCCTGTCTTCTGCCACCAAGCATGTCCATGGAAAGACAAGGAGAATCCAGCTGTGCTGGATAAAAGCATCATCTAATAATTGAGGTTCTTCTGGGGAAGTCTGCTCAGTTCCCAGCTATGCCAGAGGATCTGTGAGTGAACATGATCTGATTTCTCCATGTTTTCAGTTTCTGTTCTTTAGTATCTCCTGTAGAGATTTGAGTTCTTTAAGATGGGACCCATCTTGCAACACCTTGAACACATCGTGTCTCACACAGGACGTCCTGCTCTGAGCTTGTGTTTCTTCCTGCAGCTGCAATACAAAGCCTGTAATTATTATGGCAATGAAAAATGAACATTCTGCCTTGTGCTGAACAGTTCATTAATTTCTAGCAGTTGCATCTATTTACATGGGTGCTGATTTCCAGCAATGTTTGCCTCTGTGGAGAGCATTCCCTGGAATCAGAGAGATCAGAGCAATCCCACACAGAGCTGATGACTTAACACATGTAAGTGCTAACACTGTGCAGTTGGATGGTGAAGCTGTTGCATGTGTTTCCATGTAGGTTTGTTTGTACACCCTTCCCAATGTGTTAATTGCCATTATATCATTCTTATCATCACCGAGCTCAGGATCCTTCTTTCTTGGCATTGGAATTGCAGAGCATGGATAAGCATCTATCTGTGTACACACACACACAGATAAACATCTTTCTACATTAAGTTCAAAACTGTTTTTACCAGGTAAAGACAATTTTTGTCTGACATTTGATTCTTGCCAGGCTGGACTCCAAGTATGTGTGCTTTCCTATGTGAAGGAGGTCGGGTCAAAACTGCTTTAAATGTCATCTCCCTAGTGCAAAACAGATATCCCTGTTTTCAGCAGCTACATGAAGGAAGCAGAATATAAAATCAGGCCTCAAAGTCATGTCTGTGGTTCTGTTGACATTTCTGTCTGTGGGGTGACAGAGGCTGTCCCTGTCATTCTCAGCACCACACCTGTACTACTCCTGTAACACTTGGGGCTTGAAGGATTACCTAGAAATGTTTCCTGTGAGTCCAGAAAAATGGATGGCATGCCATGGACACACATATCTCAGAGGAAACTACAGCAGGTATCAGCCTCACTTTTTAGGGTATTTGCAGTACAGTCACATTCAAGAATTTCAGTTCGAAAAGAAAAAATGTAAGTTGTTACTGGTGTGGTTTTGCTTTGAGAAAGGAATCACTGCTCATAGAGATAAGGTTCTGCCTTCTGGCCAAGTGGTTCTAACAGTGAGATCTGGGTAAATACACAGCACAGCTGGGGTTTGAGACTAAACACTGTAGTCTTCACTCAGCCAATCCTGCTCTAGTTCTGCTTTGAATTTGCAGTAGCCCAATGTAGCCCAGTGTGAACAGCAAAGGCTTCTTTAGGCTAATGGTTGTCATTTACCAAGATATCATTTATTCTCAGGAAAAGCTGAAGTGAAAAAGGGATTCAAGCCCAGATTTGAAGACATTTGTGGGGCTGGAACCACCCACCTCAGGTGGCCATGGTGGGTCATTGTCACCAGAGCATGTCACAGAGAAGAATGGCTCTGCCATGGCACCTGCAGGTTTATTCAAACTGTCAGCAGTCATCCCCCAGCTGCAGAATTCTTACATAAAACATGTGCCCAACACTGGCCGAACAAAGCTGGGTCTAATATTTATACAGCATTAAAACTTGTTGGAACACAATCCTGCAGGTAAATATCCCATGTTTGGAACTGCATCATTTTCTGTTTGCTGGTACCATGTTGGTGGTTGCAGGGGACATTTGGCTCACAGCAGATTTCCCAGGAATAGCTGAACAGCCAGAATTTCACAAACTAAGGCCATAGAAACCTTATTTTTGTTAGTAAGATTCTGGATTATTTGTATTGATAAAATTACCAGTTAAGAAAACATCAGTAAAATTTGAGATCTGTAGTACAAGTTGTCACATACAAATATGCTCCAGGATCTGTCATACATGCTGATTCTTTAAAATTAGGAGGAAATACACCATAATGTGTGATAGTCTTCTGCTTTTTGGTCTTTATTTAATTTCTGTCCACTAAAGAAAATGATTTAAACTGTAAAGGGGAAAGAGGGGAATCCATCAATATGTACATTACTTTTCTCCAGAGATTAAATAAAAGTTTGTGCATGTATTTACATTTTTCCTTCCGCAGTACATACTGCCCAGTTATATTTGGAATGGGGCTTCAGAAAAGCTGCAGAGGAGTTAATGAGAATAGGATGTTTGTACAATTCTGTAAATATTGGTTTATATTTCTGGGAGCAGCTATCATATATCTTGAGCCTTTCTTTCTAGGCTAGCGGCTCTCTTGGACTCCCATTTAGGTTAAACCTTTGGCGAGAGTTCAAGGAGCAGGGAAAGCAGCTGAGGATCTGGTCCAGTGGGAGAGATCCAAGAAAGCTCTTAGATGCTGGATGTGCAGCTGACAGGGATTTCAGGAGCCTGAGCTCGAGGGCGAGGGAGCAGAGGGGAAGCTGTGCTGCCCTCAGTGTCCAGAGCCTCCAGGAACTGACGCTTTAGCCAGGATGGCCAGGATGATCCCACATGGGGCTCGTGTGTTCCCCAAGACACATTCCCTGAATGCACAGGGAAACCAGAGCTCAGATTTGTGTCCCAGTGTCTGGGAAATTTTCTTTCTCCTCCTCACCACAAGGCAGCATGTGAGATGATATTTCTCCCTCTCTCCCACTCTCTCTCTCTCTCTCTTGTTCTCTCTTTTTGCTTAAACTCTGTAGGGCAGATGTAAAGGTCAAGCCAATTGATTTGTCTGGGTAGCAGGGCACTCTCAGTGGAGATGCAATTCACAGTTTCATAAAGTCTGGTGGTATTGGCTTGACTCGATGTTTGTGAGGAGAATCTCCAGTTAGGGAGACCTCCATCATTGTTGAGAGCATCTCTGTAATTTGTCTTGAAATGATTATATTTCAAGTTTCTTGCTGAAACAACTCAGAAATGCTGGTGGGTATGTTGGGGGAAAAAAGCCACTAAATACATAATCCATGTTCCCTCTCGGTGTAACTATGAAATGCATCTTGTTCACTTTTATCTTTGTCACAGAATGATTGACATGTAATATCTCAGCTTGACACTTTGATATTGGTGATCAGAGCAATTTGTTTCAACCTGCATGCTAAACCCTCAAGGTTGGGATATTCCTAAAATATAAACATAAAGGATGGATTACTGCTATCATTGCCTAGTTTATAATCTGTCCTTATCAGCCAAGGGCTGGTATTGCAGGAGAGCTGATTTCTTTCTCTAGGTAATTTCAGTGTCCATTTTAACTGTACATTTCTTTTGCTCTTCACTTGTAGCACTGAGTTATTCCAAGGCTGTTCATAAATACAGAGATAGTTGAAGTAAACTGGGTGTATCCGTGAGCTCCTGCATGCTTCCTGACGCACAGTACGGAATGGGACTGGTTTGGCACAAGAAAAATGACATTGTCAGGCTGATGAGAACACTTTGCTTCTCAAGGAGAACATTGGTGCTCCTTTTCTATTTTGTCACAGCACATTGTTCCTTTATTTTTCATCTTTCTACATTGCCAAATTCACCTAAATGAATGGCTTGGATACCTGAGAAATAATGGGTAATGTCCTCCTTCATTGCCTGGGTTGGCAGTTTATTTGGTGAGTGCTTTGGGTCTGCTTCCAGCAGTCACATGAAGGTTTAGGGGGTGTCAGTGAGGCTGGAGAAGAGTTTATGAGGCTGATGTTGGGTTGGAAGGGACCTTAAATATAATCCATTCCACCCCTGCCATGGGAGGGACACCTCCCACTGCCCCAGGCTGCTCCCAGCCCCAATGTCCAGCCTGGCCTTGGGCACTGCCAGGGATCCAGGGGCAGCCCCAGCTGCTCTGGGCACCGTGTGAAAAATTTCTTCCTAAAATCCACACTAAAGTCAAGCTACACTCTTCTGTGGGGCTTCTCTGTGGCATCCTCTGCCACTGAGGAACCTTCTGTGCCTCAGTCTGTAAAAGCTCTTGCTGTTTTACTTGTTTCCTTACATCCTACTTAATACTGAAGCCTAATTAACCAAAGTCCCTGGGCTGCCAAGGAGCAGCTCTGGGGTGCTGCTGCCACACTGCCCATAACCATTTCACTCTGGGATGGTTCCTGTGCTGGTCAGGACTAGGGACAAACTGGGACTCGTGTGGGGGAGCCAGGGAAATGCTGCTGTGTGTCTGGGACTCCGGGAGGATCCTGTTCCTCATCCTGGGATGGACACAGTCTACAGCCAGCTCCTCCTTCTCTGATATTTCCCTGCTGTTAAAATTAGAAAACTCTGCCTTCTGGCTGGGAAGGCAGGGCCAGGCTTGTCAAATACAAGGTGGTTTGTGAGTGTAACACCATTATTTACATTGATATTTTTAGCAGTTTTCTGGTGCTTGTTGAGATTTGAAGCCAAGAGATCTTTGAGTTCCCCTTTCCTTTCCTGCACACACCTTCCCACATGGATCATGGAAGGGAGGGTTTCTCCTGGTGTGCTCAGGCAGAGCTGCCTGGCTGATATCAGTGTAGTGCACATGGAGGTCAGGAGACTCCATTCCCAGGAGCTCCTTCCCTCATCCTGCAGTGCAGAACAAAATGGTGCTGCACTCACTGTTTGCACCCCCTTCCCACCACAGATTTCACTTGTGCTTAGCAAAACACTCCCAGATCCTCCTGAGTTGAAGGTGCTATTTAAATGTAAATTATTATTTACAATATCTTATGCTTGATATAAGTTTTGGGGAAGTTTCATCTTTACACTTGTTTGCAGCAGCAAATCCTTTCACAGCTATAATTTATATGCAAAGGTTTTCCCTGTCCTATCACACATTTTCCAATATGTTTTGATGAAGTCTGAATAGTTCAAATTGAGCTCCAGCATTGTGCATTTTATTTATTTCCTATCTCATTTGTATTAAGTTTTGTCATAGGTTAGGGCTTGCTTTTATATTCCAGCAAGAGAGGATATAGAATATGTGATTATTCAAGGCCTTTGTTATTTATATATCCTGCATCCCTTGTGTGCTGCTCTGGTGTCCAAGTGAAATGCAGGATTCTATTTTAATTCTCATGACTGTATATGATCATTAACAGCCACTGCACCCAGCACAAAATAAAAATGCAATTCCAAGAGGTGTGCACATAAATAAATATAAGTGAGCACGTAAAAGAATGAATGAGATAAATTGGTTCTTTTCAAATATCAAACTTATCTTCAGTTTAAGGGAGGCATCCTCTGTGCTGCCTCTGCTCCAAATGGCACTTTTAAAAAAAATTAAACTTAACAATAAAAAAGAATTCATTGCTTTTAATAACATTTCCAGCCACGTGCTGAGGGTGGGCTCCCTTTCCTCATTTTTTTTCCTTAAGAATGCAATTTTGAAAATAGCAGGAAAGGTCATAACGCACCGAGCGTTGCCTTGCCTCTTCTCTAGCGCTTCTGAATTTCAGTCAGCTTGGGTCTGTGTCTCTGCTGCATCCGTGCAAGCTCCCGCTCCCTTCCCAGCAGCTGCAAGGGGAGCCCTCGCCCCCTTCCGTCCGGCTCCCACTGCTGGGCTCAGCAGCTGCTCCGCATCCCGCCCGGGCAGCCGCGGCCGGGGCTCCGCTCGGCGCGGGGTCCGGCAGCTCGCTGGCAGATACCACGGCAGCAGCCACACACCAGACGCGGGATGAAGGCTCCTGCTCGCGTTTCCCTGGGAAATGGGAAGCTCGGCTTCCTCCCCGTGTTGGAGACTTCCCGGGATGCGCGGCTCGGGAGGTGTCACCAGTGTCGCTGATTTACAGCCCGCAGCAGTGAGAACAGCCAGGGACGGCGATGAAAAGCAGGTCACTGTCCGTCCTGGGCAGTTTGGAGATGCTCGGAACTCTGGAAGCTGCTCCGAGCAGTTTTCACTCCTCCTTTCCCTGTTCCTACCTCCAGTCCTTCTCTTGTCACCTGGACAAGCAGTGACCTCGGCCCTGCTCCCTGTCAGTTTGAAGCCATTCCCTGGATCCTGTCCCTCCATCCCTTGTCCAAACTCTCCATCTCTCCTGCAGCTCCTTCAGGCACTGCAAGGCCACTGGGAGCTCACCCCAAAGCTTGTTCTCTTCTCCAGGTGAACAATCCCAGCTCTCCCAACCTTTCCTCATCCTAATATCTTTCTTTCCTCTCCACAAACCAGGAATAACAGGGTTATTCCATACCTGCCCGGGCTTGTCAGGAGGAGAACTCCTGGAAGCTGGGGGTACCTGGTGGCACAGTGACGGGGCTGTGTCAGGAGCAGAGGGGGATTTGTTCAACCCTCCCAAAGGAAAGGTGCACAGCGACCTCCACCCTTCCTGCTACCCACCCCAGAGTGACCTCTGGCAAAATCAAATACAATTCTTACAGCAAGGCAAGAAAAACACCTTCTCTGATACAGCCTCTAGGGGCTCAAATGTTCATCGAATACCAGGTTTTTCAAATAATGCAATTGCTGCTCCAAAAAACCCTCCGAAATCACCACCAAATAAAAAATAACAATAATTTTAAAAGGCTAAAAGATATTCCTCTTCTAGATTAAGCACAGTTTTTGTTCCACCAGCAGACAATGAACTCCAGTGCCTGTGAGCAGCCAGTCATCTCTGACAGCGCAGGGCTTCTGCTGTATAAAATACAGTATTTATAATGTTTCTGCAAGTGTCTCTTTGATTGCATTATTCCTTTGTCTGACCTATACTTTCAGATAAAAGTGTTTTGCTTAGAAACTACGTAATAAATCAAGTGGAGGAAACAGACATGTTCCTTTTCTATCAGGGACTAAATGTGAAAAATGGTTTCAAAGAAGCTGAGGGTAAATGATGGAGTTCTGTTACCAGTTTTGCTTTGCTGAAACAAAGTAAAGGTAATGTACAGGAGGAATATCTCAGGGTCACTGCTATGACCATATGTCATATGTCATATGTCAAGTGCTAGAATAGTACTTTATTTGGCAAAGAGATCAAAGAAAAGCTTTGTGTTATTTTTCTTCTGTATGCTGAGGAATGGAAGAGGTTTTCTCCCCTTTTATAGTTACTAGGGCTGTAGTTTCCCTGATCCGAGATGAGATCACCCACTCCAGGATATGACTACATTTCAGTAGTTAAAAAAAAAATTACATAAGTACTAAGCATGATTTGACCTACCTTTCCTGTGTCAGACTGCTGAAATTATTTTACATTTATATAAATCCAAGCTGCTTTGCACCTTTTTGTAGCTAAAATAAATGCTACCCTGGGAGCCAGGGGTCTCATGGTGGACAACTTATTGCATGTTGAATGTGTCACAGTAAATCTGCAAGAGGTTTTAAGCTGAAAAGAGATTTTTTTTTTTCCCCTTAGAAGGCTAGAGGAAAGTAAGGAAATTAATTTTCAAAGCAGAGGAACCAGAAAAATTCCTTTTCATATTCTCTTCTCCTTTTCTGCAAGCACTGTGCTGAGAGAAAAAAAAAAAAAAAAAGTAAAACAAGTTTTAAGTGAAATAACCGCTTACTGAAACACTTGCAGAGACAAATCCTGAAGTTATACAGGCTGCAGTGATTCTATTTTTCAAGCTATGCTTTGGAAGGTGTCATGATATACTGGGGTTGTCTTTAATGCTACAGTTAACATATATTAAAGAAATTCTGGTGTCTTCATCCCCATCTCTCTCACTCTCCTGGTGCCTTTAAGCTTCAGGTGCTGCCTGTAGCAGATCAAAGAAGGAAGGATTGTTCCCAAAGGAGCAAGTGTAGGATGGGGCTGCCCCGTGCCAATGCCCTGGGAACCCTTTGGGAAGCACAGACCACCCCTGTCCCTCCCAAAACATCACCCCCTTGCTGTGCTGGGAGTTTATTTACCACAGCTCAGGAAAGGAGCACCCCCTAAGAACTATTCACATTGTTCCACAGGGCTCCTATCTCACATCTCTTTTCTTTTTCCAAAAGCTGATGAAATTAATGAGAAGTGACAAAAGGAAAGGAACTCAGCTAACGACATGGCTGAGGTCAGGCTTGAGGAACGAGCACAGTGGGTTAAAACACCAACACAGTAATGTAGGTGTGAGCAAATGAACCGTCTAATAAATAATTAACAATTAATTTTCTTCTGTCTTTTATCTTTACCTCTGTTTTTTTCCCCTCTCCTTTTCTACCCCGTGCTTCTGTTTTGCATTTGCCATGTTCCCGCAATTAATTAAAAAAACAAAATCAAAGCACGGGGTTACAAAGTTCCAGTGGTGAAATCCTGCTGGAATGAAAAGTTCTGCTTCCCCGATCCTATTAGTTGGTGCTGGTGTCGAGGGCTGGCTGTGCATATTTTATGGAGCAGTGGATCCCAGCACAGCCCCGCTGTGCCGAGCTGGGAAGCTTTGTTTTAGAAATCTCCAATGCGATGTAGCCGCCGTTTGTGTCATGTTATATTGTCATATGACAAGACATGAACCAATGTAAGCCAGCGGAATGCTGCACAATGCATTGTATGACTTACACCTTGTCAGGTTTTTTGGCTTCAGAAAGAGCTTTTTTCCCCAAGGTAGTAAGTGATGCTAGAAAAAAATCCCCGTGTTTCCTAGGAACTGACAGGTGCCCCTATTTTCTGACTATCCAAATTAAATTTAATCTGGATGTGTTTCCACACAGCAAATCTAAATGTTGCTTTACTTTTTGTCACTTCCCGATTGGAACATTAGTGGCCTGCTAATGTGATTAACTGTTTGCCTCAGGCAGCTCAGGCTGGGCTTTGTCCTACTGGACAACTGATGAGCTCAGCAAAGTTTAAAACTCCCCGGCTAAGAAGGGATCAACATCTCAAACCTGGGCAGGAGAAACAGGAGACACCTCTGTGCTGGCACTGAGCTGGGGAGATGCACACAGGGATTGTCTGGGGTGCCTTATCACACTCTGCCTTATCACAAATGCAGCAGCACCTTGGTGCCTGTGCCAGGTGCAGCTGTCGAGGTGTGCAGGTGCCAGGCATCAATGTGTCCAAGTGTCCAGGTATGGAGATGTCCAGGTGTTCAGATATCCAGGTGTCCATATGTCCAGATGTCCAGGTGTCCAGGTGTCCAGGTGTTCAGATATCCATGTGTCCATGTGTCCAGGTAAATATCACATGACACAGACCAGTGCCATAGCTGTTAATTTTTATGGGTATCTGCTGTGTGGGGCTATGTGGATTTAAAAAAAAAAAAGCTTTTATTTGTGTATTCCTGAATTCTGGATGGTTGGTGCCAGCTCACCCTGCTCCTGCACTGCCTAAAGCCTGCTAAAATCCCAGCAAGGAATCCTTTACTGCCCAAAATGCCAAATTCCAGCAGCACCATATGCAGAGCACTGCAGAGAACTCCATATAGCATTGACACTCCTGCCTGGGGGGAGGACGGGGTGTGGGAAGTATTATAAAACAAATGATATCTGCTTTGTTGAGCAGTCACGGGGAAAAATGTTACTCTCAAGTTCAAAAGTTTCCTCTGAGTAATGCTTTCAGCATTGTTTGTCCTCAGGGGAACTCTTCCAACCCATAGGAAATGTCCCACAGAGTTTTGTACAGCGTGTAGGGGTGCCAGAGCCAGTGAGAAAGATTCCATGGAATTGCTTCAAGACTCCACAGTTTTTAAAGAGTTAATGCAGGGGCCACACACACTCATTGTGTTCTGAGTGTCACTGTGATTTCACAGGTAGCAGAAGTACCACACCACATTCTACACCAAAAACCTCCCTTCCTGGGTGGATTTTTCCCCTGGCAGCAGGAATTCCATGGTGTGTGTTACCAACTGGGCTCATCTTGCACAGGGGGCCAGCAGAGCACCTAGCCTGGTGTATCCCATGGGGAATTACAGCATTATTTACCCAAGCTGGAATCAGACCAGCACCATTTAATGCATTTCAAGATTTGGAATTTTTTTTTTTTTTTTAACCTGGTAAAAGTGAAAACTCAACAAATTCAGTGGGAACATCTGGACTTGTTCATGTCTATGTCTGGACTGAGTGCCACCTCCAGCCCTTCCTTGGGCACCTCCAGGGATGGGGGTCCAATCCTCTCTGGGCAGTTCCAAGGCCTGAGCACCCTTTCCATGGGGAAATTCCTGCTGCTGCCCACCCTGAGCCTGCCCTGGCCCAGCCTGAGGCCGTTCCCTCTCCTCCTGTCCCTGTTCCCTGCCAGCAGAGCCCGACCCCCCCGGCTGTCCCCTCCTGTCAGGGAGCTGTGCAGAGCCACAAGGTCCCCCTTGAGCCTCCTTTGCTCCAGGCTAAGCCCCTTTCCCAGCTCTCTCAGCCTCTCCTGGGGCTCCAGACCCTTCCCCAGCTCCATTCCCTGCCCTGGACTCGCTCCAGCCCCTCCTGCAGTGAGGGGCCAGAACTGGACACTGCACTCGAGGTGTGACCTCAGCAGTGCCCGGCTCAGAGACAAGAAAGATAAAGTGCAAGTTTGTGGAAAGTGAAGAATTAGTGCTACTAAGGCTAAAATCGTCAGTATTTATCAAAAAGCAGCAGTGCAGTGTAGCACCAGGAACACCAGGATGTCGATATTCCCGTGAGGGTGCACTGGCCTGGGAGGTGACCACGCTGAAGGTGGAGCACATCTGTGTCTGCCCAGTAAATCAGAATTTATCAGGTACCTTCTGCTGGTCATCCCCACCCTGGAAATGCCTCTCCAACTCTCCCTTGGCAAAGGCAATTTTAAAACAAAGCAGAACAAAGAAAAATGTGTTCCTGATATAATTATGCCTTCTGCAACTTAAATTCCAAGCACTCAGTTTCATCTCTTACTTAAATGTATCTGTGTATTTTAATAGGAACATTCAGCTATGCTTTTATTAATGCAAAAACATTAAAGCACCATCCCTGAATACTAAAGCCTTAAAGGGCCGTTTCAAACAGAACCTGTCATAAAATGTGCTCTCAAGCGTGTCCCCTTTAAGAGATTCAAGAATTAAATGTTCCCGTATGTGAATTTTATTTTGTACAGCACATTTGCTTTATGGCTACAATTAAGTTAGATGTGCCGATAACAATGTCTGCTTTCCATTTTAAATCGCACATTTCAGACACTCTGCATTGTTTTATTATCTAATCCACATGCTTTTAATTGCAATTATGGTCCCTTATGAGTCCCCTGGGAGGGTATGATTGCAATTAAAAATGTAATTTAAATGTTAATTAATTACATTCATTTTCTAAACTGGGAAAATTTCATTTATTATTTTCATGTGTTGTGCACTTATCCTAAATGCGTTACCTTCTAAATGTTTCTTTTTTTTTTTTTCAAATTAAGTGTTATGTTTATAAAACAGGGTGTTTAATACCCTTTAAAATTTTGTTAGGATGTTTATACAAATTATTACTTTAAATTAATTGTTTCCAAGCTCCATGCTCAATTTATATTTGTCATGCAAGCCAGAATAGAGTTGGAGTTTATCTTCAGCTCAAATTATCTTAACATGAGAACCAAAAAAGTTCATCAGCAGTCTGGACTGTTCCTGTGAGTATTCCTAGGCACTTATTTGGGCAGAAGAGGATTTTTTGGGTGATTTCAGTGCCTTTGCTGATTTTCTTGCTGTGATTCAGTAGGATCAGGGAAAGAGGCCAAGCTCCGCTGTCGGCAGCAGCAGCTCAAATCTCCGAGCAGGTTTTGCAACAAGTGCAACAGGCAGGGACAAGGAGCTGCTCAAAGAGGGAAGGCAGAGAATCAGGATTCCTTAGAAATGATTAAATTATAAAACATGCCACTACAGACATAGTTATTTCTCTCACTTTCCATTTAAATATCAACCTGCAATCCTGGTGGCCAGGAAAATCATCTCTTCCATGTGAAAATGGGGTTTTGTAGGGAATCTCCTGGCCTTAAGAGCCAAGGACTGATGAAAAATTATCAGATATATTCCAAATGGTGAGCAGCCAGTGTTGCTCTGTCAGGAACCATCAGTATTTCAGTGTTTGGGATGGGAGAACTCCTTGAAGCCTTCTGGCTTTGGTCACATTGGCACCTGCAGACGTGAGCCTGGAGGAAGGGGCAGGAATCAGGTCCAAGCAGGAACCAAGTCAGGTACTAAAGGTTTTGAGTCACTGGCTTCTGTAATTAAAAACTGATTAAAGATATCCTGATCCATCCTTTTAGCTTTGCAAAATACATTCTCATTACAAATTTGTGGTCAGTTCATTAAAAAAAAAAATAGAAACTGTAATTTATTCTCTCTGAGAGCATCACAGAACAAACCAATTAAGTCAGGAAAATTTGGAATTATGATGTTCTGATAGGTGAGCAGCACCTCTGAAGAGGGAGATGAAGTTAAAGGATACAGCTAAAAGATTTTTATTTTAAATACTGCTGCCAGTTGTGTCTGTACAGACACTCCTGTGGAAGGGTTTAGGCATTTAAAAAACAGTCGAGTTCAACTAAACTGAAAAATATCTATTTTCAGTGGTGCCAGGCTGTTCACACAGCCTTTTGGACTGATTTAACTAATTGCTTAAGAATTAAAAATGGAAGGTATTTTCTGTTGAATCAGTGCTGAGGGTTGCAGGTTTCTCACAGAGAATTCACGGAGAGCAGGTACATGCACAGGCACAGCAGGGCACGGAGCTGGTGGGTTTGATTAAGCACTTCCCAGCCAGGTGCTCACAGGAATTTCACCCAGCCCTGGAACTGCTCCGGATCCTGCAGTGCCCGGAGTGTCCCCCTGGCACCTCCATCTGGGCTCCCCCGTTGGTGCCGTCTGTGCCCCTCGCCTTCCCTGCAACAGAAAGTGCTGCGAAGGCACTGCAGGTTCTGTGTTCTCAACTGGGGCATTAAAACAGCAAAATAAAGGGAAGAACAGAGAAAACCAAACCCAAAGCTCTGCTTTTTTATTTGTGCCACTAATAACAAGGAAATACAAATTGGTTCGTAACTAGTAGGGGAAGTCTGAGTCTGTTCTGCCTCTTTGTATAGAATTTATTTTTTCCTTCCCCTCCTCTCCCCTCCCAAAACACAAATACTTCAGAAGTATTTTAATTTTCTCTTGGAGTTTTTTTTAATTTTCATTGATCCTTGAATGCTCCAAAACCTCTGCTGTCCCAGTAATCCCAGTGACATCCAGGCTGCCATGAAGTGCTGCAAGGAGCCCACGTGTTCCTCACCTGTGGCACTGCCCCACTCCAGCCAAACGTTCCCCCCTGCTCTGGGAGCCTCGTTAGAGTTGCACAACTCCTGGAGTTCCTGCATCCATTCGGGATGCTGCAGTTCATTTTGTGATGAGGAGATCAAAACAATTACCCGAGTCCTGATAACCCTCACTGACTATCTATTGAGAGAATCAGCTCCTAAATAAATTACTATTGTACTTTTAAAGCTGTGCCTGACATGTCCTACTTACTGCGTGACCCAGAAAATTTCCATAAATTAACCTCCTTTACCTTCCATTTCCTCTGCCATCCTGCTGTTACCTTCCCACAACTGCTCCATCACCACAAACCCATCCACTGGATGGAGAAGACAGTGATGCTGTGCTGAGTCTTAAAGTGACATTAAGAACTTACCTGCCTAAGTGTTCATTTGCATCTCGCTCACTAGACTTGTCATAGAGCTGGGGAGATAATATATTATGAGATGTGTACTGAATTAGCTGTCAATTGTAGTGAAGCTCTCCCTTAACTGTGTGAGGAGAAAGCTCTTGTATGAGCCTCAATCTTGACTTTTTTTTCAGCTGAGATGTTTCATTTTAGTCACCCAACCCCAGCCAATTTTATTAAGTCTGCTGTCAGCTGTGACCCCTGCTGAGGACTGGCAGGGCTGAAATAGTTATGCTGCCTGATGTCATCTGTGGCAGCTCCAGATCCCACTCCTGCTTAGGCACCGAGGGCTCTGTTCCTGCAGCACCGCCCGCACAGCCGCACTTATCAGGGAAAACACATAAAAAGCCATTTTGCACCCTGAGTGCTCTGTGCTGGGTGATCCAGCATGGGAGGCTGGGTGAGGGTGGGCATGGACTTTCCTTGGAAAGGTTTGGCTGGTCCATGCTGGGCTGTGGGAGCAGCTGGAAGCACTGAGGCAACCGCAGTGCGTTGGGAGCCTTGTCTGGGCAGCGAGTCCCTGCTTGTGCTGATGTGGAGCCACCCACACCCACCTAGCATCACCTGGTGGTTCATCACTGGTGTTTCCAGGGATTGGCCCGTCTTGGGAATTCCTCTGCTCTGCTTGATAAGGAAAAGAGCAAATCTCAGGGCAGAGGCCCAGGACAAAACTGCAGCTTAACCAGGCTGCAGCAAACTGGTTTTTGATGGAGATGTGCAGAGTGACAGCCTCCTGGGCACCCCTGCCTGGTGACTGGGATGTTGGAATGGGGGGACCACATGCCTTAGGTACATGGGATGCCCTCACATCCTACAGAGAAGGGCAGTGTGGAAAGGGAGCAGATAGACCCCAAACTTGTTCACGCCAACTGTAGCTGCCTGAGATCACAGTGTATTGTATTCTTTACACGCCAAAGAAAGTTCAAATTCCTGGAAGAGTGATACTTTATCGTCAAGGTAACCAGAATAGGTTCACCAACAATTTACGTGGCTCTTAAGTCTATTTACATGCTTGTTTACTCGGTTATTCTCTCAAAGGAAGAAAGTAGTTACCTTAGCAACTGCCTCTTGCAGGGTGTTCGTGCTGGGGAAGAGCTTCTGCCAGGAGCTCACAGCCCCGTGGGCACATCTGCCTGACCCCAGCCCAGGCACAGCTCGGGGAGGTTTGGTTTATGGGCTGCATCTGGCATCCCAGAGGAGCAGTGAGATGTGCCCGTGCCTCCCTGGCTTTGGGGGAGCTGTGCCAGGACAGTGCCAGGACAGGGATGGGGGCGCAGGAGGTGGCAGGGCTGTGTTGGGAAGGGAGGAGAGGTCAGCCCTCCTGCACCTCAGGGGGGATGCTGGCCTATTTTATGGACCAGATGTCACCAGAAAGGACCACTGCTCCTGCAGCCAACCCACCTCTCCCTTGGGATCCCGCCTGTCATGGCAGGGAAAGGTTGAACAAAGGAGATGAATCCTAGGATGGGATGTGGGGACATGCTGGGGACAGGAGCCATGAGCTCTGCTGAGCAATTAGCACACTTTGCTTCTTCTGTCCCTCATCTGGAGCTTTGCTCTTCATCAGCTGCTGCTCCTCAGCAGAGAGCAGAGAACAGGGGCAAAGGAGATGCCAGCCACCCTTTCTCCTTCCTTGCTTTTCTTGCCACAGAAGATTCTGACCTGAGCTGCTGCCTGGGCAAATTCCCAAAAGTTCAGCAAACTCAGTCACCACTCAGGCTGTGTTTGTGTCCTTGGTGTAACAGTATTTGTGAGAGAGTTGCTTCATCAAATACCCTCATTTTATTTGCTTTCCATTCTCGCTTTATTTTAATTTGATAACTGCACAGAGACTACAGTCTGACTGCGAGGCAGCTCTTATTCTAGAAAATAATTCAATTTCCTTGAATGACTTGGGCCAGATTTTTTTGGATAGTTACACATCTTGAGAAGAAATCCTGGTAGGATTTTCAAAAGAACTTCAGCAGATTAAAGCCTTGATTCTTTTTTAACCTGCTTAAACACCTGTAAATTGCTGCTAAGACTCTACCTGCACTTCAAGCTTCCTACTTACCTTTGGAAACTTGCCTTTTAAAAATATGTTCTCCCAACAACCTGTCTTCCATTTCTCACTTCCTTTTCCACCCCTTTCTCCAAAATCCTGATGTGACATCCATCTCCACTCTTGCTGTGCTCTTTAGAGATTTTTAATAATGTGACTTGCATCATTTTCATCTCTTTTAATGTTTTTATTCATTGTATTTCTGCTCTATACAAATCTAATTTAGCTTGCACTTCCTTTGGAGCACAATCCCAACATGCTGCTGTCAGCCCAGTTCCTACAAAACACATCTGTTGCAGTATCCATCCTGCAATAATGCAATAATTAGTGAATAATACCGATAATAATTGCTTTTTACAGCTTTTTAGCAGAGGTATTTTCCTCCCCTTGAGCCTGAGTGTGAGGCAGACTAATGGCCTGATTTCTACAGCAAAAGACTGATAGACCTGGAGTTTCCAAACCATTTCTCAGCCTCCTCCGGAGGGTGACGGGTATCCCTTAGTCCTGGGGAAAGCCTCCTGTCCAGCCTGGCACTGTCTTGACCCTCTCCATCAATTCCCTGGCTGTTGCTGGAGCTGGGAGCAGCAGGAAGAGGAGCTCCCTCCAGCAGTGCCACAGTGCAGGGAGCTCAGGGGCTGACAGGCAGCATCCCCCTCACAAATACCCATCACCCAGAGGAGGAGTTGGGTGTCCTGAGCAGAGAACTCCAGGAAATCTGCTTCTCCTCCACATTTTGGGGTGAAGGGACTATTCTGGTTTGGGGTGAAGGGACTATTCTGTCCAGCAGTGCTAAAATCAATATTAAACTTGGCCCGTGCCTGTGCCCTGCTCCTGCTGTGAGCACATTCTCCAGGCTGCACAAGAGCTCTCGGAGCGCTCGGATTCCGTGGCGCAGCTCCCGCCATGGATCTGGCACTGGCAGCTGGTGCCTTTCCACGAGGAAACACCCGGAGCTGAGGGGACATGTGTAGAGCATCCTGTGCCTCCTACCCTGCTTGTCATGTTCTTCATCCAAGGCAAGTCACTCAGCCAAGCAGAAAGCAGCCTAATCCCAGTACAGGCTGAAACCTTTCGGAGAGGATCCCTGCAGAACAGAGCAGCCACCAGCACTGTATGCAAGAGTGAAACACTGGAGACAGGCAGGGTTTTTTCCTGAAATCGTGTAGCAGGTTCTCTCCTGTTTCACGCTGCCTCCAGAACAGGAGTGGGTGTGTTTACTTACTCAGGCACTAATGACAACCAATAATAAAAACCATTTCCCACCCAAAAACTTCAAGGGCTTAGCCAAAGCTATTTAAAAACTGACTCCCACATTTCAGGATGGCAGGGAAGTGAGTGGCCCTGGCTATGGATTTGCTTCTGTGCCCAAATTCCATTAACTGCCAAGCCCCAGAGCCCCTCCTCTCCCACTCTTTATGAGATCTTACTATAAAAAGGGTTTTCCTTGGGTTTTGTCCCACTCACTCAGCAATGCGTGGCACTTCAGGGTATCCTTCAGGAACGCTTGGCTGATCTCCAGCTGCTCCTTTACCTCTGTTGCTTTGTTCACACTTTCTCTTCTCTGACTCATTTTCAGTTTGAAGTTCCCAAAGCACTGCTGAGCAAATCCAGCCCCTTTGCCAGATCTTTCCCTTTGTGAGCTGGAGCTGGCAATTTGGCACAGAGGGACCCGGCAAAGCTGCACATCAGCTGTGAGACGGGCGGGATTCAGCCACTGGAGCCTCCCAGGGATCCCAGCCTGGCAGCTCTGCCTGGGGACTGCACCCTGCAGGGTTTTGGAGTCAGGCTGGATACGGCCTGGGATGTGTTTGGGAGAGTTTGCTGGCAGACTTGCCATTGGAAAGTTGCTTTTGCACCTCGGATTCTCCTGTTTCAGATTTTTCTCTTCCAGCCTTTCCCTCTCTATGATCATTTCCCAGGGAAGTGGCTATTTCTGATGCTGCTTTTGGAATGATGGTCAGGGACCTGTTTATCCAGTGCCACTGAAAATGGACCTTCCACTCCGGGTGTGCACAATGGTGTGACCCATTTTCTCTGCATCACAAAAGTTTGAAACCTTTTCTATTCCTGTGAAGAGCTCAGGCCAGTCAGTAACCACAAACCCTCTCATACATGTATTTCCTTGTATGCTCTCCTTTCACTGAGGCTGTAAAGAAAGCCCAGGGATGGCTGCTTCTGTCTAGAAAGGGCTCAAAAGTCATTGCCCTGTTTTTAGACTCTGTGCAATTTCTGTGTTTCCTTGGTGGCAACTCCAGTCCCTTCTTTCGTACTTCCTTGGCTGTACACAGTCTGGAGAGAACTCCTGTGTCACTTACTCCCTTCACAAGTTACCTTCATCTATTCATCCCTTGCTTTTTCCTGGCCAAATGGTGTGGAAGAGGACGAGTGATCAGTGCTCCCAACGATGGCTCAGGAGAGGTTTCTGTGGCCAGCTGTTCCTGACCTTCACCAAGCCATTTTCCTTGGCTCTGGCTCAGTCTCCCCATCTGTAAGGGATAGCAACATTTGCAGAGCATTTTGGATTGTTATTAATTCTTCATAGAGTCTGTGAAATGTGGTGAACACTGAGTGCTATAAAAGTATCATTGTTATTATTGAACTCAGGAGGTGGAAGTAGCTGGCCCACAAGGTGCTTCCTCCATCAGTGCTTCAGCCTTTCTGACCAACACAGAACGGTCATTCTGCTTTTGTAGAGGGTTAATGGGTGTGTTTTAAATAAACCCAAGAGCTGGAGGAGCCCCATGAAAAGGAATGAAGCTGATGACATCTTAAATATTTCTGATTTCTCTCAGTGTAAAGCAGGATTCCTCCGCACGGCGGTTCTTCAGCAGCTCTGCCAAAGTCACTTGCAATCGGCCCTGTCCTCTTACCCTCCAATAAACAGGAGACACAGGGCCACTATAATGGCTTGACAACACTTGCACACCCTGGGGTTTTGCTGCTCTCATGAAGGGAGAAAAAAAAAAAGAATGTCATGGACAAATGAATGTTGACAGTGGCCATACCAAACAATTCAAGGAAAAATTGCAGTTTTATCCGTATTGCTGCTGCCTTTGTCAATACTTTAAAGATGGTTCTTATTTCAGAGCAGGTATTGATTGTGTATAGGTTGGGCCCCTGGTTCCATTTGTCATTTTTGATATTATGGCATGTTATCGTTTAAAGCTGTAATGGGAGAGGTGGCTGAGCTCAAAGCAAGCTGGTTGTCTGAAGCTTTGATAAATGGCTAGATGGTCTTCGTTTCTGCAGCAGTGAGCAGTTGGCTGCTATTTGCTTTACCTTTTATCCAAGAATAACTGTGTGATGGGTTCTGGAAGTGAACAGTATCATTTTGTCAGATGTGGTTCAGAACTAGCCGGGTGGTCCTAGCAAAGCAGCTGAGGGATTTTTAACACCCGACAGGATGTGAGCAAAGGCCCTGGATAAATCTGAAACAATTCTGGCTCCACATGGCTGCCTTGGTCAAAAAGTTCTCAGGGTTGTTTTTTAAGGTGAGAGGACAGGAAATGCTGGGGGGTGGGGTGGGGAGGGGTGGTGCTCTTAAAAGCAGTTCTATTCATATAGAAGGCTCTTACCAGGGAGATCAGAAGACAATAGGTGGATTAGATTTCTTTGATGAACTTACAGACTTGCACATTTTTTGCAGATCTAAATGAAAGGTCTGCTTTTCAGATGCAGCAAATGGCCCCACCCCACGCTCTGCAAACCAGGCTGTACAGTGTACTGGGAGTCTGCAGCACTGGGCAGACTGGGAGGTAGCACGCTCTGCATTCCTTCCTTCTGCATCACATAAATTTCCCGAGGTTTTGGTATTGCTTTTATGAAATCATATCTGTTTGTCAAGCTCACACTGCAGGGTTGCTCTGGGACTGGGTTCCACTTCACTGGAATCACCGGGAGTGCTTCCTTTCCCAGTAACAGACCCCGTGATGCCCTGGCTTGGCAGAACCTCTCCTGTCACATTTTTGGTCACAAAATCAAGATGACACCTGTGGACGTTCCATGTTCCGATTCCCATGCGCCAGGCAGGTTTAATCTATGGTTTGAGTTTAGCCTGGTGCAATACCAAGGTCTGCTTGAATTGCTAAACCTGTCCCAATGCTTATCAGCAAATGTAGGCAGGGGAAGGCGCTGAGATTCTCTCTCTGGTTTGAGAACTGCACTGCAATAACCCCACACCCATTCCCAGCGTGGTTGGATGGGGGAGTGTTCAGTGCAGGTTTGGAGCTCTCCTCCAGTGCTTCTGAATCAGCAGCAAAGAGCCTTTACAGGTTGGCTCTTGAGCCTTCAGTACCTACCCTTCATTAACCTGATAATCTATGAGACACTGCTCCCTGCTCCTGCCTGGAGTAGATTGAAATGGGAGCTCTTAATCCTGCCACTGGAGCTGAATTGCTTGGACAAGTAGCAGAAGATTGATTCCACCACTTCTTTCAGAGAAATCACAAAAGGCTGTTCAAGCCCCAAAATAGCTGCAGCTCCAGTACAGCTCACAGCACTGGAGGCAGGGGAGCTCTGCCTTTGTGTCCGCAGGAGAACAGAAGTTACCTTTTCTGGCATGGCAATAGAAACAAACAGAAGGGTTGGAAGTCACTCCTGCAATTCTTAGTCCTACAAGTAGCACAAAGGTTCCCCAAGTCCCTGTTCTCTGTGAGATTTCTGTTAGCTCTCAGCTTGTGATAAGCTGTATAATCTGCAGGAAAAGTTGATGTGCATTTGTAGGACTGACAAGATAACGAGGACAACAAGCAAATAGGAAAGAAACCAACAAAATGTTAAACCTATGCAGAAGATATTGGGTCTCTGTAAAGTAGGAACCACACTGAACATCCCCCCTCCCTCGTGAGCCAAATCCTGGCTTTGGGGGCTCTTTGGGAAGGTTTAGTCAACTCTGGAGCCTGTCTTTGATTATGCCTGGAAAAGCATTGTCAGAGGAAAATTTCTCAGTGTACAATGCAGCCCAACAAATGGGCTGTGCTCGCAGTCTGTCAGCGTAACATCACCTCAGGAGACCTGGCTCCCTTTTCCTAGCCCATACAGGATCAGATAATCGTCACTCGTGGGGTTTTGTGTAACACCTCACACCTCCTGTTGGGCTGCGTGTGCTTTAAAGGTCACTTTGCACTCTTCTCACAAAAACAGACTGGTTGTGTCCCTGGCCAAAACATCTCTGCTCAAAAATCTGTGCCTCTCTGGGCCCCAAAGATGACTGAATTTCAATGAGGCTTTATTCTTCAAAATGAAAGGTGCTGTCTAACAGTAAAATATTGTTCTATTAAATTCAGCCCATGGCAGATCCACTACTGAGGGCTATTGAGGCAAATAAGAGCGGGGTGATGGCAGTGTGTGGTCATAAAGTTGCAATATTCAAAAATGTAGAAAAAGCAGGTTGTCAGATTTCAATAAAGCAGTGGAAATGAATAGATACATCTCAGAGCTGGTTGCTTCCTAGTGGGATGGAATTTGAATAATAATATCACACTTGAACCAAGCTCGGGCTGGATTAATGGCTGGCAGAGGCTGAGCCCTGGCGTGGTGGGGCTGCAGCAGCAGCAGCACTGGAGGTGTTCTGATGACACCCAGAGCACTTCTGCTTGTTTGCACACAGGATGGCAAAATCAGGGCACGGGGAAACGGGGAATTACTGCTTTAAGCTGCAATTTTCAACAAAGAAATCTCGCCATTCCAAACTGTCTAGACCTTTAAAAATAAAAGATGTGCAGTATTTACAATGCTCTTCAGTATTCATGAGGCTTTGCTGCTTGTTGTAAGGCGAGATGAAAACAATACTCAGTAGATTTTCATAAGTGACACGCAACTGTAAGATTGATAGATGATGTGGATTTAATGTATGTGGAGTTCAGCGCCAACATAAAAGCTGTGATGTACCCAAACTCGGGGTTTATTAAATCCCTGTTTCCTTAAGTGATCATCCAGCACCTTTCACCACTTTCTTCTACCAGGAAATAAAGGGAAGGAGGTAAGAAAAAGAAGAGGAGGTAAAAGAAAAAAAAAACCCAACCTAGGGATTCCCCTTAGTTTTGGTAGAGAATTACAATATCGGAACTGAAGGAGACAAATATTTAGACACTCTCTCTGCATAGAGATTAATGTGAGAGTCAGAAATACATGGAATCCACTTAAATTGATGTGATTTAGTTATGAATGGTTAAACATAAGTATTCTCTGTCAAATGCCAAAACCTATTGTATTAACTCTTCCCTCTCAAAGCGGGGAGCCAGGGCACAGCAAACTGCAGGCTGCCCTCCTTGGGCACATCTGGAGGATCCAGGGCTGGAGCTGTGTCTCTCCCAGAGGCAGCACTCTCCTCACACCCCCTGGGTCGTGTCCAGGCCTGTAACTTCCCTGACATAACCTCAGGAGGCATTTCCCAGGCACCTCTGATCACCATTTCACCCTCAGTCTGCCATCAAGGGAGTTATTTTCCCTCTCATCCCAGCCTGGCCCATGAGCTGCATTTCTGTGAATCAGGAGTGACTTAGGCTGCATCCCAAATCCTCTCAGAGCTGATCCCTGAGCCAATTCCCACCTCTCTGGGGGTACAACACACACACTCCTGAGAGCAGCCCCGAGTACCATCCTCTGCTGGAACTCCACAGCACTCAGCAACAAAGGTGTGTTTTCTTCTCAGTGGAGCATCCCTCTCGGTTTCAGGGTCATTTCCTGCGCCAGCTGAATGTCTGTCTCCTTTATCATCTCAAGATTTAGCAAAATAAAGTCATTAGTGTAGCTGTGCTCCTTCACCCAGCCAGCTGCGTTGGAAGTCAGGCCACTTAACTCCATGAAAGGAGCAAACTGAAATCAGGAGCTCTGCTCCAGCCCAAATGGGACTTTTTTAGGGACTGGAAATATTGCCATAGTGATCAGCCCCCGTGTGAACCATGTACTGTGGATTAATTAGGGAGCAGTTGGTTGGATTCTGATTTCTGTGGTGTTAAAAGGTGGGGTGTTGATGCTCTAACTGCTGGCAAATATCTGAGGAAATTGTTTCTAATAGAAATCTTTATTGGAAAAATAAACTTCAGCAAATACTTAAGGAGAACAAATGACAGATCAAATCAATCCAGCATGACAACACATTTGCTTTACAAATATGAAACCAAGCTGTATTTCATGCAATCCAGGGGAAAAAACCTCCTGCATACCTGGACCAAGGGAACCTGCATCAAAACGCTCTTGGCATTCAGAATCATTTGCAGAAAAGATTTTGAATTACAAATACTGTGCTGAAGGAAACTTGCAAATTGTAAATAAGGAGCTGAAAATCATCAAGTAATTTTTGCAGTGTACCTCTTCGGCTTTGCTGCTGCACAGGGCTGCTCGTGTTTGTGAAGTCCTTTGATTTTCTGTACAGATGTAGGCACGTAAAAATATTCACAGTCACCTGAAGGACTGGGAAAGGAGTAGAGAAAAAGGAGAGCTAAGGCCAGGCTGAGAGAAGAATGGGAAATAATATGTGCAAATAAATAAAGGGAATTTATTATGATTGTTGTGCCTTCTAAAATATGCCCTGTTGTGCCTCCTTAGCTGTTCATGGAGTTGTTCCCTCTGGTAGAAGCTGCTTTCCTAAACCAACAAAAACCTGCTTAGTGCTGCTTGTCCTCTTTTGTTTTGTTTTTATAATTGAGTTTTGCCATGTGTGAAATCCCAATATTTTCTTGAAACCATGAGGATTAAATGCTTGACAAATCGGAAAGATTTGGGAAAGGCACAAGACTTGGAAAAGTTGGGAGTTCATTCCCTGGTGTTTTCTCTCACGTGAGCACATGAACTTGTCAGATCTGTGACTTTCTTTTGAAAGGATTAAGCACAGTGGGGAATGAGCATCTCTAGGCCCTCTCTTCTCTCCATATATTCTTTCCTTTACTGTTTCATTTTTGTACATCTCCTTAGTCTCTTGGACACTGTTTTTTGGGGGTTTCTCTCACTTCCTCTTCAATATTAAATGTATTACCCAGCTCTGAAAGGAGAGGTGATAGCTCTGCTTTTGGGAAGGAAATAATTCCAGTGCTGCTGATGTTTGCAGATGGGCAGGTCGGGCATCCCTTTGTGGGAGTGGGCACAAGTGGCACCTGAGGCTGAGCTATGATCTCTTCCTCAGGGAACGTGAGTTTTCTTCTCATCCCTGCCATAAATTTGGAAACCTCGAATGGATGTGCCTCCCTACGAGCTCCAGCACCTTTGTGTCCCAGACCTATCACAATATCTGACCACATTCCCCTTTCCTAAGCCCATCCTGCTGGATCTCCGGGAACAATCCCCGCATTTCTCCGGGAGCAGAGATAATAACAGCCCTGCCTTTGTTTAGCCTGCCGAGATTGGCATCTCTGCATCGCGCAGCCAGCGCCTGGAACCACGGAGCGCTCACCTTGCCTGGGCGGGGGGCTCTGACAATGAGCTGGAATTAAGAACAGGCACAAAAAAAGCAAAGCTGGGTGCTAAATAGCGAGGAGGTTGCGAGCGGGGTTTGGTGGGTTTTGTTTGCGGATCAGGGCTGTGCCAAGAGCACATCCCAGCGCTTTTCCTAGCGAGGTAACCTCTCCTGGAACTTTTATTTGTGGTTTCCATGAGGCTGCCGGAGCTGCTGCCTGCACTGAGGTGACTACTTGGAGTTCGCTTTTTTAATTAAGGCTCTGTATTGTTACTAGTCAATGTACATTATTGGGAGAATGAATGTCAATGCCAGTGCTTTTTCTTTCTCTCCTTTATCTTTGTCAATGATTCAAAGACATGATTTATGGTTAGTCTCCGTCTTTCAGGATCATCCATCAAGCGCTGGTTTCACTACAGGGCTCCAAGTTGTAAATCATGCAGAAAGGCTGTCACTCATCTCATTTAACCCTTTACACACGGGGATGGAGGAGGCGGGCTCTGCCTCTCTCAGCTGCAAGAAAGAGCAATAAAATGGTCATAAAATTGATGAAGTTAGACTAATCTATGCCATTAATTGTTCCTTGTAATGCAATAATTATTATGAGGGACAATTAAAAAAACAGGGCATGACTCCACCCTCCATGTTCATCCTGAGAGCCTGGAGGACTCCAGGGCTCCATAAAATGTGTCACTTTTTTGTTTTCCCTTTTGAGCTGCTTTCAGATTTTTTAATGTCCATTACAGACGTGTGCCGAGCTCCTCTTCAGAATCAATCACAGGCTACTTCTGACCACGACCTTGCAGCGCCTACAGAAGGAGTGCAAAAGCCCATTAGCAGCTGCTATTTTCAGCTCGAAATTAACAGCTCCTTTTCCTCTCTCTCCTTTTCCCCACTCCACCCCTCTCCTTTTTTTTTTTTTTCTTTCCTTTTTTTTTCCCTTTTCTTCCTTTTTTTGGACAGGAAGACAGCAAAAAACGAGATGTGTAAGTGGCACGGGAGCCTCCGCACTTAGCCTTGTCTGGCAGGCGGGAGGGCTGCTGACAGCTTTGGCCAAGTGGCTGATGGCTCCTCTGGGCTGTCCCTGGCCAGCCCTGGGTCACACCGAGCAGCAGCTCCCAGACAACACCTCCACCTGCTCCCAGCACAAAGCCAGGGAGACTGGCATTAAATAATGAGGTGTCTTCCCTTTTTTTATCTTGCTGTTTTATTTATTTATTTTTTGGCTCCAAGTGTCGGAACTTGGTAATGGAGGGTTATTAATGAAAAATATACGTTTGGGGTCTATTTGTTTCAATTCTGCAATGACTTGATGGCAATTTTAGCCCTGAATTATGTATGGCTCTGTTTTGCCTAGGCAAGCTGATACAAACAACAAATATAGTTAGAAAAAGATATATCAGTAAATAAACTGAAAGGTTGTAAAATATGAATGTTTATCATCCAGACGGTGCCGCTTCTCTTCTTTTTTACATGAACTCTACTTGAGATGGTATTTAGGAGCTTGGGACTTCTTCTATTGCAGCAATCTCTGCAGCTTGTCACGAAAACAAATGACACCAGAGGGAACCTTGTCTTACACTGTATTCTTTTGCATGAACCTCCGTCTTCTTAAGGTGCTCATAATTTAAATTTATATCTTGATTTATTGGAAGATGAGATTCTACCCTTCTTCCCTCACAGAGCTGTGCTCCTTTTAGCCCAGGCTCCTTCCCTTTTCTAGGGTGCTGCTCACCCAGCTCCAGGTGGGCAGGGAGGGCAGGGCAGCAGGGGAAGGAGGATGGATCCCATTCCATCCCTCTGGAAGGGCACGGGGAGCTGCTCAGAGCCCATTCCTGCTGTAAAGGATAACACCTGCCACTGCTGCTGAGACTTGGCAGCCCTGAATTTGTAAACAGGGCCTTTTCTGCATCTTACACAGCATCAGGCTGTGAACTTGGGGGGGAACAAAGGACAATTCAATTGTCTGATGACACCAAGAGAAACTTTGCATACTCCATCCATAGAGATCAATTCTATTTTTTAAAATATCATGCATTGTGAGCATCACGATAAATTAGCACTTGTTTTATTCTGGACTAAAGTCTCATCCCACAGGGGTCTCCAAGAATTTCTGCTGCTAAAATATAGCATAGAGGAAATTATAACTTTAACATCTCTCTGCAGTCTTAATTAAGACCGTTCTTCTGATACAAAGCTGTGGTGTCTAATTACTGGAAACCTGTCAGAAAGTGACTTTCAAAAAACCTGTGTCAAAAAAGACTTGGGAAGACTGGAAATATTTATTAGGTTGCAATTTTATGGTGTTGGTGGATTGTTTTTACATCTAGCAGACAACATTACTACTAATTCCTGTCTCTCAGTATTCCACCTGTGAGATAATTCCAGTTCCAGCCCCTCTTCACTGAACAGTTCCTTTTTGTTCAAGTAAAATTTGATAGGTTTTGCTTGAACAAACAGGGGAATGTTTCCTGCCATTTTTTATGTTGTACATTCACAAAGTACTTGAAGTTTTCGATTTCTGTGTATTCCACATCTCAAAGCCCAGTTCTGGCACAAATGTGCATTTTTCCCTTCAAGAGCAGAAGAAACTCTGCAGTGCAAATCTCTCAGTTAACCTGCAGCAGGTCAGGAATCCTCTTGGAGATTCATTCCTGGCTCCTGGGTTTTTTCCTGAAAAAGGCTCCTATTTAAACTGAAATCTGCTCTTTTGCTTGGCAAGAAGTGGCCAGAGGCTGTGCTGGCTCAGGTCTGCCTGGGGAAGCCAGGGGAGCTCAGCCAGGTGTGGTGCCCTCTCCTTAGCCCAGGGACCAGCACTGAGCCCAGGGTTTGGTTTTGTTCCCAGCTGAAAGTCCCTTTTCCGAGATTTGCATCAGGTAAAAAAACCCCTGGCAGGGGTAATATGATGAATGCTGACAGGTACATTTGCTACAATTGATTAAACACTTTTGCCATCCTTAGGATTTTCTTTCCCCACCTCGTGCCTTGCAGAGAGAGAGGTGTGAGTGACTTTGTCACTGACATTAAACACTTGTATGTACTTGGAGCTGCAAAATGCTATCCTCAGAGTTTGTTTACTCGATCTGTATTTCCAATCAGTGCAGAAGGTTTACTAAAGCAGTTCATTACTGATTTATTTATGATGTATTTAGATAGCAAATATGGTTCTGTCAGCAGTTGCTGGCTAAACAGTGTTGACAGACATTAATAGCATATGGTATAGGAATGGAATTATGATCTTTAAGAGTCTTTGTGTCTCAACATACATTTACAGTTTGCATCTTTTCTAAGGTAGAGAGACACAGAACTTCCAAACAAGAAAACACTGTTTCTTTTTCTTTTCATAACCTTTGGGGTTTGCTGGTGGTGACATTAAAATCTTCTGTGCCTGTTTAGCTGTTCAATTTAATGGAAGACAAATTCTCCCAAAGGTTTAATTTATTCTCACAAACTGAAATCACTGCATTCTCACCATGGGAAATGGCCTTAATTTTCCCAGCCTTCAGTATACATCAAGCATATAATTCATTTCTCCCCCCTCAATACTTCGTTCATTAGAAAACAAAGTTTTTGATATTTAAATGTTACATGGTTTAAGTTGAGAAACAGATTTCAGCCCTGTAAAGTGCATTTGCAGACATGATTGCCTCCCTGACAGCAATGGGTTTATGCAGGGTGGAAGAGAAAAACACTTGAATTTTTGACCTTTAATTGTCTGCTTCCTCCTACACCAGCATTTTACCAGTGTCAAGGAGAAAAGGCGAAAAATGAGGCTGCTCGTAGAGGAAGGGAGAAAAGGCAGTGGTGAAACCACCTTGGGGCAGTTGGTACTGGTGGGGGAGACTGAATTGTGTTGGGAAGAAGATGAATTTCATATGAGAGGCTGTCCCTCAGTCACATGAGGATGAAAAAATCGGGAAATAATATGGAAAATCATCTTATCCTTATTTTTTAGATTCATGATAACTGAGGAGGTGAAGCGGGAATTCACTGTTTCATTTCCAAAGTACTGGCAACACTTTGCCTTCCATAAAATGGAACTAATGCCTCCAAAAAATCTTTGCTGGAATTAATGGTTGGGCTCAAAGTCCATGGATGTCTTTTCCAACCTCAACATTTCTCTGGTTCTGTGATCTGCAGGTGCCCATCACACAAAAACTGCACTAGGAACCAGAAAGAGCCAAGAAAAATAAAACATTGAGCCAGTTCTTCCTCTCCCTAAATCCTTTTGCTTCAGAAGAGTTAAAACAGTAAGAAATTCAGCTTATTGAATATGGAAAAGTTAATATATCATTAACATCTGAAAAATTATTAGAAATGAAACCCTTCAGATTCAGGCTTCTCTCCTCAGTGCATGGAGATCCATAGACCACAAGAGCTGGTGGAAACAAGCTGCCCCTGACATTTTGGCTGCTTTTCCTCCCAGTGAGTGTTTAAAGACTTGTTTGAAAGGGGCAGAGACTAAAACATTGTGAATTCTTAAATAATGGATTAAAAGCAGTTTCAGTCTTTCTGAAACCTCTTCCTTTAAACATGTTTTTCTCTCTTTGTTTGTGCAACCCATTTGCAGTCGGTGTGAGGGAACTGACTGCACAGAAGGAGCAGTGAACTGGCAGTACACTGGAAATAAAATAAAATAAAATTACAAAAGTCCAAAATTCAGATACAGACTGGACAAATTTCAGCTGTGCATTGGGGGATAGGTAAAGCAATCAGCCCAAAGAGAAGTGGGAGCTGTTCAAGAGAAACCTTGTGCAGGTATTGGCACAATCTGTGGCAGGCTTTGCCTTCACTTAAATTTTAGCAGAGGTTGATAAACACATTAAAAATGCATTTTTTAAGGGGTTATTGGTGGTAGAAAGAGAAAGAAAACCAGGCAGAAATGCTTTGAAAGGGAAATATTGTTTGGATTTGAACCTGGTGGATAAACTGAAAGTGTTTAGACAGTCTGTAATGAAGTGGTGTTGGCCTCTGGTCTGTAGTAAATGCTTCAATTTTATAGCTCCAAATCAACTTTACCCATAAAATCCTAAGGGACTTTCCCTGCTTAGCAAATCAAGTAGGGTTTGGTGTCCACAGCCAGAGTATCCTCGTGTGTTGTCAAAAAGCTGTGCAGAGCTCCACTTCCACAGCTCCCACTGATAAAAACAGCATCCATTACAAGTTCTGCTTTCACATTATCAGCACTCAGTACAAAAGCTGTGCTAGATAAGGTGCACGAGATTTTTTTGTCATGAATAATCAGATTCTTGGTAGCAAACGGATTTTCCTGGTTTGAATCCAAGCCTCAATAAAATTATTGGGTGGGTTTCTGTTCAGGCAGTCGAGTTGGTGACTGAGTCTTTTATTATAACACTGTGTACTTCCCACTCTATTTCTTATTTCAGTGATTGCTCCAGGGGTCTGATCAAAATCCGAGTGCAGATCCTGTGCCACGTTCCCACTGAATAAACACAGTTGGATCATGGAAGGAAATGCAATGTCCAGAACCCCTTCAATGCTTCCTTGTCCCAGCCTCTCCCTGCATCTCTCAGAAGGCAGGCTGGGCTTTCTCTCTAATTCTCTCCCTGGCAATAATCCTGCTCTGCTCATCCTCCTGATTCCCAGGAGAATTCTGAGGGAAAACCATTCAGATTCACGTGCTGCTGTTGAGGTTAAAGCCCTGCTCACGTTGGAGGGAACCCTCTCAGAGCCAGCTCTGCTCTGCACTGCTTTGATTGATTTATTTCCTTGTGCTTTTACTTCCACTGATCACTTTCTTATTACTTTCCCCCTTCCATCCATTTCAGTTTTTCCTCCTTTTCCAGCCATTCCTTACACCTCCCCTGCCACCTGCTCCCACCTGATGGATTGTCTGCTCAAACTGTTGATCCTGACCTGGCATGGGCCCTTCCCAGGAAATAAATGATGCCACACAGACATGAAGTGATGCCCTAATAAACCCCCCAGCCCCATTTGCTCCTCTGCCTGAGTGCAGAGCTCCAGGGATGGTGTCCCAGTTGAATGTTCATGCCTGGAGGCAGTGAAATGGAGGAAGAAGTAATTAAAACAAAAATGGAGAATTTTGGTTTTTTGTGGATCTAATAATTTGAAAATTCTGCACTTACCCTTGGGATTACTAGAACAATAAAAAAAATGTGTTTTATTTCTGTAAGAAATTTTAAATATCCCTTTTCTAATGGCTTTATTTAATTTTTGGACTTGCCTGCAGCAGCAATTCATCTTTTAAAGTCAGTATTGTGAGTAATTTGGTAATGGTCAGATGCCCTCCGTTGCTTTTCCTTCCAAGTCTGAGTGAGGCCCCAGAAAAAAAATGTGGGGAAGTTCATAAAGTTTTGTATAAAGTTTTTTATTCTGCTATAGAGTTGGGTAGTAGAGAGCTGGGTTGTAGTTAATCCATCCTTTCAGCTCTTTCAGAACTTCAGAGCCTGGAATTTTGATCACTGGAGTGTTCTGTGAACTCCTGCAGGCCTCAGATCCAGTTCTGCTGGATATAATAAATGGCTTTTTTGTACCCGCTGAGGTCCCTCTCTTCAGCAGAGGTGACATCATGGTACCTGTGGTGGAGAAGTTGTTTCTGTCAGTAATGACCTCTCTGATTTTTGGAGTCTTTGCCCATAGCTCAGAGTTGTTATTTCGTGCTGAGATTCAGGAAAGGCTGAGCCTGTGCAGCTGCAGCCTCCTGTTGTTGCTGCCTCTTTTTCCATGCTCTGTCCCGTGTGATGAATGTCAGATATCACTTAGGACAGGGCAGGAATGCAGACTGAGACTGGGGTGATTATGATCTGTAAATGATCTGTGCACTGGCCCTGGCTCTCAACCCTTCCTTGGATCATTTGAGACCCAATTTAAAAGAACACAGCCTAATATTTGGGTTTCAATCATTTTTCTTTTTTTTTTTTTTTTTTTGCCTTGAAATTTCCGTTATTTTATGAATCTTGATAGATACTTGGACACTGGATTTATTTTCCATATCAGTTGGAAGTTTTTTCTTTTGACATGGATTGATTTGTTTTGTACAAGTTTCTTTGCAGAATGAAGCCAACAGGACTAATTTTACTACTGATAATTATTAGAATTCTTGCCATTAAAAGGTCTTTATATCTCTGTGGGGCAGCATCCCAGATTGTGCAGAAAGAGAGAGGAAAACAGGGAGATTTGGTGGGAAAGAAGTATTTTATTCCATGTTGGTAAAAGGTTTTGGCAGTGCTGCTGTTGGAGGCAGTAAATAACAAAAGAGCAAATAAATAAATCAATAAATAATGAAATAACAAAGGTAATAATAAGCATGCAGTGTATTTACATTGTTAATTAAGAGAGTGATTGATGATTCCCCCAAACTTCAGGCAAAACTGGTTGCAAGTTTGTGCTCCCAGAGCCACCTGAGGTTGTGCCTCTCAGAGAGAATATTTCAGGCAGGACCTTAAAGTTTTTCTATTTTGAAAGAGATTTCAGAGGATCACAGGCTGATTCTTCTCACAGTTGCTGCAGCCTTGGCTCTGTTGGCAGCAACAAGACAGCAAAAGCAGGATCAGACCCCTTTCCTGGCAGAGAAATGGCCAAATATCGTGGAGGTGAATGGAAATTACACATATTTTGTGTTAAATGCTCTTTTGGGTGGCTTGTTTGGGTGTCCCTCCTTCTGCAAAGGGAGACAAAGTCGGTGTTGATCCCACCAGCCCTGGAAGAGCTTTGCTCCAGTGAGACTCTGTTTTTTACCTGTGGCTCTGTTCTCTGCCACAGCGTGGGCTGGGTTCTGGCTGGTGGGTGCTGTGACTGCACGTCTGAAGGAGATGTTTTGACCTTTCTCATCTCTGACTGCTGTTGCAGAGATGGAGTGATGTAGAACAGAGATTTTGTGACAGAGTAATAATAAGAAAGAATCTGACTGCCAGTTGCTCATTACTGGATCTCTTTAAATGCCAGAACCTTCTATGTTTGCCTTCAAACAACACTGAGCACCTAAATCACCATAGTAAACAGATATAGAAAGAGACAGAAAGGTTAAAAGTGTACTCATAATCTCTTGCTTTTCTTCCTAAACATGTTTGATAGCAATATTGTTTCTTAAAAACAATATGACCTCATTTGTAAAGCAATATTCATGCTAAACTAGTCAGCTGTTAAATATACCCAGCGCTGTGCATTATGATGAAGCTAAACCAGAATTTCAATTATTTTCTGGACACATTTAAAATTATAATACTTTACTGGGTTAGTGTTATAGTTCATCCAAATTACTCACAAAGTATCATATCAATCTCTTGCAAGTGCTTATTGCTTACATCTCTGGGAAGTTGGTGGAAGGAAGATGCTGTCGGGGGTAATGACCTTCATGCTGCCTTAGTGCTCTGATGGTGATGTGGCTATAAGTGCAGGCAAGCCTAATGGTCAAAAGTCAATGTTTGCTGGCCATAATATTTGTCACCAAAGAAGCAGAGTATTCATTTGGACCACCATGTGCAGCAGGATGTTCCTGAAAGGAAAATAAAGTGGGAAATCAGCCACTTGATGATCTGTGTATTCTTCCTTTAATGCTCCCCCAGCAAGGGAAAATTCATACTTCAAAATTATTTGCAGTTTTTTGTTGCCTGGAATGTAAGATCAAAACAAAGCAAGAAGATGAGGAAGATGGATTTCATTATACTCCCACTTTCTACTTATGTGCCTTATCTAAAGAGATGTTGAGAGAGAAGTGATGCTGCAGCATTTAACCAGCTCTGAGTAACCAGCACGGATTTATGAGCATTACTGGCAAGTCTGGCTTCAAGCAGATCTTACTGGAGCTGCACTGGGCCTGTGTATCCAAAAGGCAAATTCGATGGCCTGCTGCTCTTTAGACAATGGTTATAGTAGTGCACTTTTAAAGCCATATTCATATTTTCTAAAATCAGCTCTGATAGAATGTGCTGGGAAACACTTCATTGCCAGGAGCTTGTCTTTTATGCAGAATCTGCAGCTGTGCAGGAATTCTGAGCTTCAGTAAAACATGGGGGAAGTGCTGCTGGCTTCATCTGTGACCAACACTGAATCACCAGCTGAGTCCTCAAGAAGCTCTAGGTTTTCTGTGATTCTTACTGTTCTTACCCCAAAAGGGACAAATGTTTAGGAGCTTTCTTGAATTGGGTCTTACCATCTTCTTTGTGAGACTGGGTACTCTGCTGGATTTAGCCAAGCTGGTCTGTTTTGAGTTGGACTGGCCAAGAAATAAGCAGCCTTTTAGAAATGGTAATCAAATAATTTGTCTCTCCCAATGTCCTGTGCAGCAGTTATTGACAGAAACAGCAATTTCCCAACCTAAACACCCAAACCCAACTGCATAAAGGGCTGGTTCTGCAGATCTCTGCAGATGGACACAGCAATGAAAAGGAACGTGGTTCTGGGGGTCTGTTTCTAGAACAAACATTGAGATTTCACAGGCTGAACTCTCCTCTCTGCCCAAGAGCCTCTCCAGGGAAAGTGCTGCTCGTTGATCTCTCAGGGTTTATTGCATGTCCTGTGTCCTCCTCCACACGCACCCACCTGATCCAAGCCAGGCCCAGCTCTTTTCCAGGAGAATGTGCTGTCCATGAGATAAGCCATGGATTCAACAGAAACAAGCCAAAGATTTATTTTTTTTTCAGGATAACAAGCAAGTGTCCATAAATATAATCCTCAACTTCTTTCTATTTATAATTGTAGTTAATATAAATGTACTTCATTACTGAAGAGCAGTCTTCACGGCCATACAATAGCAAACAAATTCTTCAGAAGCATCTTTAATTATTCATTTGGCTGCACTATATTTTATGCTACTTTTCATAAATGTTAATCTTTATTATTGCCCTACCAGGAAAAAAAAAGAAAGGAGGAAAGAAATACCTGTTATTAAATGACCTATCAGGCTGACATGGATAAATGTTGGTAGCTATTTAATTGTTTCCCATCTGCAGTTTTATACAGTTTCTATCAAACTGAAGGGTAATTTTTTTAGTAGCTGCTTATTTTAAATGTACAAAACCCTTGTGTGTAATTCCATTAGCTGCCCTACAGCATTGCAATCTACAGTTTCCCTGAGGCTGTTGTGAAATATTGATGAAATCCTTGCTTTTGTGGCTTCCTCTGATACACTAAACATTTGTCTGATGTTAGTTGAACTTGAATGGATCTGTTCAGAGTTATATCAGTAGTGACTTCAAAGGCTGTAAGGCTGTTACAGTTTTTTTTACAAACTGAAGTTTCAAAGCCTTACCATGTGGTACTTTAAAAAAACAAAGTTCATATCAAATGAACCAAAGTGTTAGCAATACACTGGTAAGACTCATTACAATTTCAATTTCTATAGATATATATATTTTTTTGTGGTTCTGATTGGTAGCTCATGCCATTGAAAGAAATTTATATTGGTACTTAGGGCAACCTAGGATAATGAAAGAGGGAAAACATAATTTGAAACTTGGATTTCAAATGAAGTAATCTATAAATTTACAAAGCCACTCTGCTGTTTTCCATGACAATAAATAGGACAAGAGAAAACAGAAGAAAGGCAAAGGGAGACAAAAGTTTCAGACTTCTGTTTTTATCAGCAAAGTGATTTACACTGGTGCAATTAAAATGACTAATGAGGAAAACACATTTGCTGCTGTTGTATCCCTTGAATTTTTTCAGGCCATGCTGCACGTTGGAGAGCAGCCTTTGTGCCTGCCCAGGAGCTGAGTGGGGCTCACAGTGCTGCTCTGGGGATGGGTGGCTGTCTGACACCTGCCCAAACTTCACCTGCCGAGGCCAGGATGGGAGCTTGGCGTGAGGGAGGGCAGCTGGGGCAAGGGGCAAGGGGGAGGTTGAGCTTCTTTGCAGTCACAGCATTCTTTAGGAGGGTTTTAGCTGAAAATACCATCTGGGGATCACCAAGCACCGTCAGCTGGTTGTAACAATGACATTGTCAGCTCCAGGAATCTGTATAAAATAACAAATGTTTTTAACAAGAGGCAAATTCTTCACTGGCACTCAGAGCTCTCCTGTGAGGAGCTGGAACTGTGGGCTCCAAACATGATGGGCTCCAAACATGGTGGGATCCGAGCTGACTGAATCCAGAGCATGGCAAGGATGGCTGGAGCTGCTTTTTATTCGATAACTGCCTGTGCAAACAATGTTATCCTTAAGAAAAATTATTCAAGACAAAAACTCCATGATAATTCCTTTCCCCCTCTACGCTCTCAGCTCAGCAGCTCACCTCTCTTTTTGCCTGTGTTGGGTTTTTTTCCTGTTTTGTTGTTGGGTTTGAGTTCATGGGTCACTCACAAGCAGCTCCCTGCACGTGTGCTCCAGCCACTGATCCTTTGGCTCATAACTGTGCAGGATGAAGTGCAAAGGAGAACAAAATCTGTTCTCTCTGTGCTACTAAGGGCCTCACTGAAACTCAGGGGTATTTTGCCTTCTTAACCAGTTGGAAATTGGATATTTAATAGGAAACTTTATAATACAACTCTAATTAAAGTACAACAAAATGAAAGCCCCAAATTGCTTCATTTCAGCATTGTATATAAATAATAGTTATAGCTTCATGGAATTGCCTTTGTGTGGTAGAATTCAGTCAGTGTGGAAGCCACTCTTTTCCTTCCAGAAGCTGCTCCTGTTCTCCTGCAGTGGATGGTGGTGGGTGTTCCCTCTCCTACTCTGCAAGAAGCAGGAATTCATGCCTTGGTATCAGCTGCTGCAGCTACTTGAAAAATAAATTTCTAGGGAAAAAAAACGGGCAAAGGAATATTGGGAAAAATCCCTCCTTTGGGGTGCCAAGTTGTTTTGGACATGAAATTCGTCACCACAGTGTTGATCCAAACTGAGCCACTGCAAACTGTGTGTGGGTGTGATGGTAAAGAGTAACAGCAGCAAAAGGTGCAAATAGTGCCCCATTATCCAAAATAATGAACTGCCCTCCCAGCAAAGAGGAAACTGAGCATCTTCAGCCTTTTCTGAGGACATCCAAACCTCCTTCAGGCTGCACCTGGCTTTGGAACTAAAACTCCATATCAGGACTTTCAGGCCAGGTGACAGAGATGTCCCTTTGTCCCTTCCATCCATCATTCAGGGTAAGGTTCTCTCTGTGCCAGATTCAGGAACCATTCCCTGTGGTTTCTTTCCATCTTGGGGAACTTAACAGGAAGTTGTTTCTGTGGTACAGAAATTTTGAACATAGCTTTAAAAACTCCGAAATTCTGCAATTCACTCCTGTGCGACAAATTTCATATTTTGAGAGTTCTTTCCATGGAGCTCAATTGCTTTTCCAGAGAGTTCTATTGGTTTTAATCCCGTTAAATTCCAAAATGTCTTTTATAAAGAGTTATGCAATGGAGTAGGGAACTACTTTTCCCCCATCTGCCAATTTCTCTCTTCAGCTGATTTTCAAACTGGGATGAAACTGCAGCTCTGAACTCCTACAAAGAGCCAGGTTAAGATTTGTCTGTGGGTGCTTAATGCAGTTCGACATCTTGGAGAAGGAGGAATGAGAAGTGGTCATTATCCATTATCTGCTTGGAGTCTTTCAGAGAAAGAAACAGCTTCTGCCAAACACAAAAAGATGTTTGAGCTGAAGCCAGACAAGGAGGAAACAAGATCACCTTCTAGCACTGTGAGATTGCTTTTCTGATGATGTTGTTTCAAGGCAAACTGGAGTATGGATGGCTGAAGAAGTGCAGGTGGTGCCATGGGTTTTACATGGATTACCAGAGTTGTTCTGGACAATGATTCACTGTCCTTTCTCTTGGCAGAAAATAAATTTTCCAGTCTTGGAAAGAAACATATATATATATATATTTACATATAAATGTTTCTTTACATGGAAAAAGGGCAAATTTGAGTGAAAATAGTACTTGCTGGTTGAAAAGTCCGAATGAACTCTTTTGAAAACCAGCTGTATTGACACTGCACAGTTGCAGGCCAGGAGTGATGGATAATGTGGTGTCAGTCCCACGTTAGTCAGGGGGTGAGGTCTGGGGTCAGTGCTGGATTCATGCCCCTGGAGCCTGGCTCGGTGCTGTCTGCAGGGAAAGCTCCCAGCTCCATGGTGCCTGGGGCTGGTTTTAGACTCAGTTTTTGCAGGTGTATTAACTGGACCTGGTTTATTTTAGCTCCTCTGTGGAAATATCCCAGAAATAGCTAAGCAAATGTCCTCTTTGAAGAATAAAGAGCCAGCTGTTTATTGCAGCTCTCATCCTAGAGAAGCAGGTTTCTGAGGCTACCACGAATCCAGTCACAAAGACACAGAGGGAAATTAAGAAACCAAATAATTTGGAGTTGTATTTGTGATTATTATCCATATAATAATATTATCCTTACTGCTGTTGTGATTTTGAGATCAATCAGCACTAAACCAGTATTTCCATTTAGGAAGACAAAAATTGCTTCCACTCAATGCTTTGAAGCTCCTGAGTTTTGTCAGTTCTTAAGGATAGTGGAATTTGAGTCTCCCACTTCTTCAGGAGTGCACTTTTCCCATCTTACATCTGCCTGGGCCTGTTTAATTTTGGTGGGGAAAATTTTCATCCAGGAAAGGGAGGAAGCATTTGTCCAGTTACTGAGTTTGGATTTCTTTCATATTATCTTTTTCCCTGTAACACAGTTACACATGAGGATCTCAGAGGTTTGGAATGTCAGAATAAGCCTGGGGGAGAACTGGTGGGAAGAGAACAGGTCACTCAACAATTTATTACGTGGACATCAGTGTGACGTGCAAAATTTATGCTACTTATTACAGACTGCATTGAAAGCATGTGGGTGTACAGATATAAGACACTCTTTACTTCTAAAATAAATAATGCAAAGTCCACTTAAATTAATGCTATTTCTGTTAACCAGCTACAACCCCTCATGTCCAATGAAATCTCACTAAAATGCTCTGTTGGAAGAACACGAGCATCTCTTGTAGCTGAGGTTGTCTTGTAGAAGTGGTCTCCACTGTCCTTAAAATGCCCACAGCAATTTAAATCATTTACATAAACAGAAATGCTTTTACGAGGAGGATACTGAAATGTGTTTTTAAAGCTGTCCAAACCCCTAAACCATTAAAACAGATGTGACTGATGGTTTTGTGAAATTTTGATGGTGCTTTCTGGTAAATTAGGATCACAGAATCACAGAATCCTGTTCCACCCCTGCCATGGCAGGGACACCTCCCACTGTCCCAGGCTGCTCCCAGCCCCAATGTCCAGCCTGGCCTTGGGCACTGCCAGGGATCCAGGGGCAGCCACAGCTGCTCTGGGCACCCTGTGCCAGGGCCTGCCCACCCTCACAGGGAGGAATTTCCTCCATATGCCTAATCTAAACCTCCTCTCTGTCAGTGTGAAGCCATTCCCTGTTGTCTGTCACTACAGCTCCTGATGAAGTCCCTCCCTGGCTTTCTTGTAAACCCCCTGGAGACACTGGAACTGGTTCCTTCTACCACTTACATGAGATTGTGGCAGTATCTTACACAGACACCAAAAAAAGGAGGATTGCTCAGCACAAGTTGCTCTTCTGTAAAGGTTATAGTAAACACGTCAATGCCTAATTAAGCAGCAAATTTTATCCGTATTGTGGGGGATGTGCAGCTGTCTGGCACTTCTGCTTTTCCTAGAGAAGGACAAAGGATCTTGTGAGGAATAAGGGACTGTGTGTGCCTTCCAAAGGAAAAACTTACCTTCTGCTGAAAACAGGTTAATAATGTTCAAAGAATTGGTGCTGGAATGGAGAATGCAATTTTCAGCAACCCAAAGCTGTGGGAATGTTCTTTGTTATGTGCTTTGATTCCTTCCTTGGATCCCTTCCTTGTTTCTATTGTGCTCAGTGTGGTGTGCCTGGTGCTGGCACATGTCCTGAGAGGGGTCGTTTGTCACAGGGTCACTGCTCCTCACCTGGGGACCTTCTGTCACCTCCATGTCCCTGCCTTCTCCTTGGTGCCCTGAAAAACACACAACAAGGGGAAAGTGGTATTTGGTTATTAGGGAAAAGTTTAAGGAGGTGAAAAATCTGTTGAGGTCTAAGTGCTGTCTTTGCTGCTGCTCCAGTCTGATCACCTGTTAATGTTTGCTGCAACCCCCACCAATCCTAATGGGATTATTTTTTAGTATTTAGCACTTAACATTTAATATTTTGCTTCTTTGCTGAAAGCATCTGCCAAAGAGCACAGTGTTCCTCCTGCTGTGTGATTATTATTTTATCAGGCTAAAGTGATGTGCAGGTCATTTGTTCAGAGCCACTGCTGTGTCTTTGCCTCTGGTGGTGACACCTTCTGGTACCACCCCTGCAGTAAGCCAAGCCCAGCTCTAAGCTAAGCCCAGCTCTAAGCCAAGCCCTGCTCTGAGCCTGTGTGACCAGTGCAGGTGCTAAATCCATGGAGAAGATGACATATGGATTTCTTAGCTCCCATCACACAGAGAGCCAGTACTTCCCTTTTCTTGTGCTGCAGCTTCATCCAGAGAATGCTTCCTCTGGTTCTGGTTCATCTCTTTGGCCTGATGACAAACGTGTGTGGGAAGGGGTGAGGTCATGCAAATAGGTTGGAAAATTGAAGGCTTTGTCCAGGTGGTCATCAGAAATGTGGAGCACTTTCCTCTGGATTTGCTAGAAGGATATCACTGGGTCAGGAATACCAAATTTAAGGGAGCAAAGTGAGCCAGGTTGTTAAAGAGCCATAAAATGGCTTTCAGATAATGGGAAGGAATTGGATTCTAAATAAATATACTCTTCCAGAATCAAGTTCATCTTTGTAATGAAATAGTTAATTTGCCAAAGAAAATCCTTCTGGATTTGTTATACTTTTCAAGTTTTACAATTAGCTTCAGCCTACCTCTGTCAAATCTTCTGTAACTTCCTGGGGTTCTTGCCCTGAAATTTATGGATTTGTTTTTACTGAAGCACAATTTGCTTTTATGGTACACAGTACATTACTTTCATAAACAAAAGAGTTTCACTTATGCCTATTAATGCTTTCAAATGTTGTATTTTGACATATAAATTATTTGTGTACATCCTAAAATGCATTTTAGGTGATCAAGTGGCAAAAGGTCACTGTACCTAGATGATGCTCTGAACCAGGAAGATTATGGCACTTACTTTTCTTCTCCTCCTTGCGAATTCCACCCTTTCTCTCACTGAGGCTAAAAACAATTTCATAGAATTGAAGCTTTTAGTATAAACTTTAAATTCTTACATATGAATTTTCCTACTGTCCCATTACAGGACAGTTAGAATTATACTCTCTTGACAGGAAAATTATTAACTCGGGATCTCTGGCAGTTATAAAGAATTATGATCATCTGCCAACAAAATGCAGCAACCTTCACCAAAAAAGAGAGATCATTTGACTTTTTTTCTCACTTCCAAAACTAACAGAAAATATAGTTACAGATTAAAGCAAAATCTAGTAAAGAAAATACACAGTGAAACTAGAAAAGGAACTGTAGCATTCTCCTTTAACAGGTTATTTCATATATTGACATTACATTTCAGGTTATGTCCAAGAGGAAGATTTAAAGGAAGAGGAAGATATAAAGGAGGAGGAAGAAGATGACGATGACAACAACTCAACTGCTCAGCTGCAGGGCAGCAATGACACTGGCACAGATGAGGAACACGAGGTGGGTCCTGAGCAGAAAGGGAACTTTAGTTTCCAGAATTCGCCTGTCAGTCACATATCCAACCAGGACGCAGAGAACGAATCACTGCTGAGTGACAGTAGTGACCATGTGGCAGATATCAAAAACATCTGCTCCAGGGAGCCCCAGGACCCCAAAAGCAGCTCCCACCCCAAAGCCCAGAGCGAAACACACGATTGCATGGATAAAATGACAGCAGTCTATGCCAACATCCTGTCGGACTCTTACTGGACAGGCTTGGGGCTGGGTTTCAAGTTGTCCAACTCTGAAAAGAGGAGTTGCGACAACAGGAACGGAGGGAACAAAGCTGATTTCGATTGGCACCAAGACGCCCTGTCCAAAAGCTTGCAGCAGAATTTACCTTCCAGGCCTGTGTCCAAGCCCAACCTGTTCAGCTCGGTGCAGCTCTACAGGCAGAGCAGCAAAATGTGCGGGACTGTGTTCACGGGCGCCAGCCGGTTCCGCTGCCGGCAGTGCAGCGCTGCCTACGACACCTTGGTAGAACTCACGGTCCACATGAACGAGACGGGGCACTACCAGGATGACAACCACAAAAAGGACAAGCACAGACCCACCAGCTACTCCAAGCCCCGGAAAAGGGCGTTCCAGGACATGGACAAGGAAGATGCACAAAAAGTTCTGAAGTGTATGTTCTGTGGTGACTCTTTTGATTCCCTTCAAGATCTGAGTGTTCATATGATAAAAACAAAACATTACCAAAAAGTGCCTTTGAAGGAGCCAGTACCAACCATTTCTTCAAAAATGGTCACTCCAGCCAAGAAACGTGTGTTTGATGTGAACAGGCCTTGCTCCCCTGACTCCACAACGGGGTCTTTCTCCGACACCTTCTCTCCTCAGAAGAACACGAACCTGCAGCTGTCCTCCAACAACCGCTACGGGTACCAGAACGGGGCCAGCTACACCTGGCAGTTCGAGGCCTGCAAATCCCAGATTTTGAAGTGCATGGAATGTGGAAGCTCCCATGATACCTTGCAGCAGCTCACGACCCATATGATGGTCACTGGCCATTTCTTGAAAGTCACGAGTTCAGCTTCAAAGAAAGGAAAGCAACTTGTTCTGGATCCTCTAGCTGTGGAGAAAATGCAATCACTGTCTGAAGCACCAGCCAATGACAGCCCTGTTTCAAAGTCAACCAGTAAATCATCTGCAGAATGCATTGGTCCTGCCTCAGAACTTAAAAAAGAAAGCAAAAAAGATAAAGCTGATGATGCAAACAAAGATGAGAAAGCGGTGAAAACTGAGGAGTACGAAGACACTCTTCAGAAACCCCTGGATCCCACAATGAAGTACCAGTACCTCCGAGAAGAAGATTTAGAAGATGGTTCAAAGGGTGGTGGGGACATTTTAAAGTCCTTGGAGAACACTGTCACAACAGCCATCAATAAAGCTCAGAATGGAGCTCCCAGCTGGAGTGCATATCCCAGCATCCACGCAGCTTACCAGCTCTCTGAGGGAGCCAAGCCCTCTTTGCCTGTGGGATCCCAGGTGCTCCAAATCAGGCCAACCATGACCAATAAATTGAGGCCCATAGCGCCCAAGTGGAAGGTGATGCCTCTGGTCCCTATCTCAGCAAATATGAGCCAGTGCGCTCAAGTGAAGAAGGAGGCTGAGGACAAGGAGGAGGTACAAAAGGACTATGCTAAGGAAAGTGGCCAGGCTGAGCCGGCCTCGCTCAGCCAGAGTGAGAGGGAACCTCTCCTCAAAGCTGAAGCCTCTGTGGAGCCAAAAAAGACAGAACCGTGTCCCTTGAAAGAAGAAGACAAAATTAAAGAGGACAGTGGTAAAGAAAAGCCAGTCCTCAAGGAGCCACCAGCAGCTTCTCTCAGTAATGGCTGTGCTGCTGCCAACCATTCCTCCGAGCTGCCCTGTGTGAACCCCCTGAGCGCGCTGCAGTCGGTCCTGAACAATCACCTGGGCAAAGCCACTGAGCCCTTACAGCCTCAGTCCAACTGCAGCCCCAGCTCTAGCACAATTTCCATGTTCCACAAACCCAATCTAAATATGATGGACAAGCCAGTTTTATCTCCTGCTCCAACCCCACCAAAGCCTGCCAGTGTTTCCAGGCACTATTTGTTTGAAAACAATGATCAGCCTATTGACCTGACCAAATCCAAAGGCAAGAAAGCTGAGTCAGCTCAAGCACAATCCTGTACTTCTCCACCTCAAAAGCACGCTCTGTCTGACATTGCCGACATGGTCAAAGTTCTTCCCAAAGCTACCACACCAAAACCTGCTGCATCCTCAAGGATCCCGTCCATGAAGTTGGAAATAGATGTCCGACGCTTCGAGGATGTCTCCACGGAAGTCTCCACTCTGCATAAAAGGAAGGGCAGACAGTCAAACTGGAACCCTCAGCATCTGCTCATTTTGCAAGCTCAGTTTGCTTCCAGCCTCTTCCAGACATCTGAAGGTAAATATTTATTATCAGATCTAGGCCCACAAGAGCGCATGCAGATTTCCAAATTCACTGGACTGTCGATGACCACCATCAGCCACTGGTTGGCAAATGTCAAGTATCAACTTAGGAAAACTGGAGGAACAAAGTTTTTGAAAAACATGGACAAAGGACATCCAGTCTTTTATTGCAGCGACTGTGCATCTCAGTTCCGAACCCCCTCTACGTACATTAGCCACTTAGAATCCCACCTAGGTTTCCAAATGAAAGACATGAACAGGCTGGCTGTGGAGCAGCAAACCAAGGTAGAGCAAGAAATCTCCAGAGTTTCAGTTCAAAGATCTCCTGAAACAATAGCTGGAGAAGAGGACACAGACTCTAAGTTCAAATGTAAGTTGTGCTGTCGGACATTTGCGAGCAAACATGCAGTAAAACTTCATCTAAGCAAAACACACAGCAAGTCACCAGAACACCATTCACAGTTTGTAGCAGAAGTGGATGAAGAATAACTCTTAAGGTATGCATGCTCTATAGTGAGTTTTCATTTCAGCCTTTCCAGGAGGCTCCGTCAGGCTCCCTGCTTTGGTAACAGTAGGAAAACAGTATAAAATGCATCGTGTATGCTGCGCCGCTCCTCCCTCGCATGCACACATCCATTTTATAACGTTTTCAGGAAGAGAATTTGGTCAATGCAAATCCACACTGCCCTAGAGAGAAATGCTGTTGCTTATTATTTGCAAAATAGCTGTTTGCCCATTTCTCTTTTGTTCCTAAGAATAAATCGTTTCACATCCACTGCACTTCCGTGTGGAATGAAAGAGCTAAGTGCTACTCTTTGCAGTGAGAATGGAAAAAGCAGATAAAGAGCGCTGAAACCCAAAAGGTTATTACCTCTTTCAGTGCTAGTACACCAATAAGTCTGATTTGGATGGGGAAAAAGAAGACAATTCAAAAATCAAATTAGCAAAATCTCAATTATTCTAAGTTTCTCATAATCTCAAACACGGCCTTGAGAATCTACAAATAACTCTGAAAAGTTCCTATCTAGAAGTTCAGTTATTCTTGTGTTGATATTTGGATGTTCAGTTTTGTAAAATATTTTAATATTTTACACTTACTTAAACACTTGCTACTGTGAGTGGCCTTTTTTGTCACATCATTTTAACCTCTCTCTCCATCATTCCTTTTTTAATCTTTAAGATGTTTGATTATATTTTGCTTCGTGTTGGTGGAAGTCAATCCATAAACATCACTGACTTCAGTGCAAGTTCTCGTATAACCTGGGGGAGTTAATACTTAACTGAGATTTTTTACAAGCTTAATATTTCCAAGACCTGTTAGTAGGATACTGCTGCGTTAGTGTTGCTATTTTTTTGCTGCAAGATACACCAGTTGCCACAACCAATGTTTATAACATGTAATGTAATATTCAGATGCCACACCATTTTTGCATTTTTAATTTTACTTGATTCACAAACTTGAATATTCTTGATTTAAATAAATATGCAGAACATCAACTAAAAGTCCAAATAGAAGTTTTTTGTTCTAACCAGTTTTTTTCCAGGAGGGCTCTGTTTAGTTGTTCCCAGCAATTCCTCCAGCAGACTCAGGCTCTGCTTGTGTTCACAGAACAATCACGTGCACATTCAGGTTGTCTCCAACGTGATCATTTCTTGAACAACATTCAGAAAATGAATTTGTCACATGGTGAAAACCAAAGATGTGCTGTGAGTTGTCAGTGATGCCACCTGGCTTGTGGCCATCCTATGGCTGGTGGAGGGGACAGGGGCTCAATCCCTGTTTGGGGGAAGATTTCCCATTTGTTTGCTGCGAATATTCATGAAGCTTTAGGAGACACTTTCTGTGGCCAGAGCTGGCACAAGGGCTCTGCGTCACTTAAGCTCCATTAAAAAGGCTACTTTTGAATAATTTAAACCACTAATCAGGGGGTTACTTTGGGCTGGGTAATGTAAGCTATTGCCATGGAGTATAACGTCAGCGTTCAAGTGCAGTAAGATTTAAGTTTTGCATACATCTTGTACGTGCTGTCTGCACTGGAGGAGATTTATTCTTCCTGCATATTTTAGCCAGCAAAATTCCATCTCACTCAAAAGGAGTTTGTTTTCTAAATAGGGCTAATACCCTGAAGTATCTATTTGGGCATTTTAACCCAACATTAGAACGTTGCTTGTTTACCTGGGCATTCCAAATCAGCATCCTGGAGAGACTGGGTAGGAATAAACATCCCATACTTTGTTTTCCTTCCCCACCAGTTAATGATTATTAAGACTCTGCCATTCATAGTTTTCACACAAGAGATATCAGAGCAAACCAATAATTTGGGGACTATCAAACAAAAGCTATCTGCCAGATATATTAATACAACAGTTATTTTGGGACATTCATGGCTTAATGCGTGACAAATGTTTCAGATTTGGTCTTAAAAGCACCGTGTTATTACTCAGAGGCAAACCAAACACCCACCTTTATAAACATGTTACTGTTGCTGAGGGTTGGAGGAACAAATACAAAGAGGGAGAAAAAAATCTAGAAGGAAAAAAAAAAAAAAGTGGTTTCTGCATTGTAATAACCTGCACAGAGACATATTATTCAGGTGATGTGTAACTACATAAATAAGGGACTGTCCTTCCTGCCTCTGGATCCCGAGAAATTGCTGTCCTCGTAATACTCATCCATTTCTAATTTATATCAAGATGCAGGTTGTATCTTACCTTTGAAAAAATATATTTAAATTGCAATGACAGAGTGATAGCACTGTTATCTGGAGCTATAATTTCGGTTGGTATGCATGATAGCACAAATTGTCTGAAATGATGGGGTATTTGGGATGGCATTGTAAAGATTTTATTACAGTTTCGGAGCCGAAAGCCTCCCGAAGTTCTGACGAGGTTGGGAGTGGGGAGGCCAGAGTTTATTCATATGGATTCTTCACAAATCTGCAAGGAGACTAAATCAAATAACAGGGATTTTCAGAGTTTACTTACTCTTACCGTGTTAATTTTGAGATCCAGTATACATCTGAATAATAACAGAGGGGAGCACAGTATTTAGAAACAAGAAATGTAAAGCTGAGATCCTTAAAACATACACATGCATTTGTGTTTCCTTCTTGCAGGCAATATTGTAGTGAAATGGGCATAAAAATGGAGAATATAGATTGAAATAAATGGAAATAAAACAGTGGAAAGGGTACTTGAAGTATAGAAATACATAAAGTACTTTATATTTCAGCGGCATTTACTAGAAGAGGTTATATTGCAAATGTTAGCTATCATTAAAAATATAAATGAATAATCTGGGTTAGTACTGTAGAAAAATGTGTTATGGGTATGGATTTATTTTTAAGACCTCTGTGAGGCTGTTTATAAGAAATTTGCTATAAATTCTTCTTAAATGTAAAGATATATATATCTCTTTTATATTCATTTTGGTGTTTTCCTGAATTCTTCTAAGTGATATGGGTTTAGTAATATAAAGTAAGATTATGTGTAATATACAACAATCAGACATCTCTATTTTCTTTCATTTAACTCACTTCAAATTTGTTTTTATTGCTGTTCTTCATAGAAAACTCATGAACATTAGGAAACATGGCTTTAATTAGAAGTCATTTGTATGTTGACTTGTACCTTGAAGAACATTTGTTCGTTTCTTCACCCAAATTAGAATTTTTATGTTGTTCTGAGGAAAAAGGCAGGGCAGAATTGTATTTGTCACTTCAGAGCCAGGTGAGATTGGCTTGGAGCTGGTCACTGACTGAGGCTCTCTGTGGCCTTAGCTACAACTTTTGATAGAAATAAGTCTCGATAAAGTCAAATTAACCAGCCTGACAAGGGGGCTTCTGTTTCTAAAGACCCTGATAAGCGAGCAGGCAGATACCTGAGATGAACTAATTTGAAAGTAAGGCTGCTGCAAAGCAAAAAAAAAATGAGTCATAATGATAAACAGTTTTTCTCTCTGTTTCCTCCTTTGTCTTTTTTTAACCATCAAGTTTAAAGCTTCTACGGTGCTTTTTTTCTACTTTATAGGAGACAACTGACATTCTGTGGTAAATGGAAGAAAGAGCAGAGCAGAACTGAAAATCCTCTAATGCACTGACACTAACTTGCCCTCTATTGTTGAAAATGAGCAGGCAATCATGATTGTTCATCAAATGGCTCCTAATGCAGTTAAAGCATTCAGCTATAATTTCTCCTTGCATTTATAATTACTGTCATAGACTGCACACCTCAGTGAGCAGATTAAAGCTATAAACTATTTAGCCGTAGCTTTAAGATGAGGAACTTGATTTGTCTGGCAGCAGTTATTTGTTAGAGAGCTTGACACTTCACATAAAAATGACTCAACTTGATGAAGAACAATGCAGTTTAAGCAATGCAGTGATTTTAAATCAGTCATTATACCACGCCCTGTAAGAATTGCAAAGCAATTTGTTAAATGATATATAGGACACGTAGATAACTGTATGTGTTAAGTATACCAAAATAGAAGATTTTTTTATTCTCTGGATTTTATTTTCTCATCTCTCTGAAGCAGAAGGAGCTGCTCTGATCATGTTCCACTCTTAGCCAATATGGCTGTTTCGTGGTCAAGGACAACTGTGAATCAATGGTCCAAAATTCTATTTTAGAGAATTTAGTTTGCTCTTCAACTTTCATTTCTTCTTATCAAGAAACCCCTTAGCAAGGATCTCTCAGCTTCTAATATTTCTTCATATTAGAAGCTGAGAGACCCTTTCAGGAGAATCAGACGTGCTGGGATGTAGCTGCCTGCAGTGGTGTCACCATAATTTTGTGAGCAGAATTTACTGGGAAAACCAAGGATTCTGCTCCCCCTGACATCAGCCAGAAAAAGAGGGTCCATCCCATGGAAGTGTTGATTAATTCCATTCAAATGGGATTCTCTGGACCATGTCTTTTTGGAAAAGGATGCCTTCTCAATGGGAAGAAAAAATCTGTGGGGAAGTTCCATTTTAAAATAGATTTTTGTTGGGATAAACCGGGTAGTATTGGAGAAGGGGAGACAGAGGTAGGAATAGAAACAGGTTGGCCTTTTTACTGAAATCCTTCTGAAGCAAGGAACTACCTCCAACCCATCACTCCTCCCTCAAGATAAACCTGTCCTGGTGAAGCCTCAGTTCCCCATATCCTTTGAAATCTATCACTGTTTCCCTGAAGTGGTAGATCCAGATGTTGGGGTTTTTTTAATCGAACATTTTTAAATCTTCAAAATTTTCCTGGATAGCGTTTTTTCAATCTAGCCACCAAGGACAATCTTGGTCCTTGTAAACCCAGCAATAGTGAGGGCTTCCCTGGGAGCAGGGCCAGGCCAGCTGATCCATGGTATGGATCAGGTATCCGTGCAGATTTCCTGGCTTTTTAGGAATACTACAGGTTGCTACTAGGATCAGTATTATTTAACATTGCATTTGAGCTTCCAACCCGCTGGGTCAACCCACATTGTTCCTGGGCTCTGTACAAACACATTGCATGTGGCAGTTGCCAGGCAGGAGCTCCTCTGCTCACAAAGAAAAAGCAACTTTCGACCAGATTTTAACAGATTTTGAACAGTACCAGCCTCCTCCAGCATTCACTATTCATAAGGACATCAAAATCTTGCCTTCTCCTTGCTGTGCCTGATATTATTAAATGCTACAGCCTTCATAATCTATAGCAGAACATTTTTACCCGGTGAGATTTCAAAGGAAGGGTACCTGAGTCTTATTTATACATTTTACACCTCAGCAATCAAATCACAAAGATCAATAACAAAAAGAAAAGACATGAGCAGTATCCAGCCCTCCAAAGCACCTTTCAATAAAAATAATGTAATTTAGCAGGATGATCACTCAGTGCAAATATGATGGAGCACAGATGGAAAATGAGGAAAATTATAGATATGGCTTCATGGGAGGAGGAAAGGAGGAAGAGATTTTTCACTATTTATTGGGATAATGAACAGATAATTCATGATTATTAAGCTGTAGCCTTCAGGCCTCATTCTGCCGTCTCTTCCCATCCCCTCAGTTTGGAGCTGGGTGTGTTTGTGCATCCAGGCAGGGTCTGTTGAGAGGAGGGATCAGGCCTTTGCACTGGGTTCCACAGAAACCCAAGCAGGATTTTGACCAGGGAAGCTTCAGCCCAGGACTCTCCCTGCAAGAGGCAGAATGGGGTGGGATAAACACCCAGCACGGAGCTCACAGCTTAAACTGTGGTTCTTCTCCAAGAGCATCTCACCCTCCAGAGGGGCAGCACACCCTGGGATAACATTACAACACAACACCAGGCAGAGAAATCCCAGCCCTGGGAGAGCCAAGGGGGCTGATCCTCATCCTGCTGCCTCCCTGTGCCTGGAGAATTGCGTTTTCCCAGGAGCAGGAGTTGGCCGAGCCCTCAGAGGTGTGAGGGGGCAGGAGAGCTCTCCTGCAGGAGGATCCTGCCCTGGGGAGCAGCTCTGGCTCCGTTGGCTCTCATTCCCAATGGATGGAGAGCCGGGCTGGCTGTGGGGAATGGCAGATCCAGGCATCCAACAGCAGCACGCACCAGGAACGGCCGCAGCGGAGGGAAGGAGGGACACACAGGGCCAGGAGGGAACTTGTCTGTTGTAGTAAATTTACACAATCCCTTTACTAAAACCAAACAGTGCCTCCTCCCCTCCAAACTCCCTCCCTGCCAGCACTCAGCCCTTCTGCCGGGGGTCAGCACATGCGGGAGTGGGGGAGGGAGCCGTGGGGAGTGGAGGAGGTTGTCATGTCTAATGAATACCCTGAATGTATCGAGATATATATTTTTTTCATTTCAGAAAAGGTTCCATTAAGAGGGAGACAGCCCTAACATGTGCTTTGGCCCCTCATCAGATTTATGAGTATTTGCTCTGCTCTTTAATAGGAAACTCTGCAGCAACTGCCACCTTGCCTGCTCTCCCTGAGATACACAGTGGCTTCTCGGGGAAATGCACTTCATTATTAATGTGAATTTGTACGTTTTTATGACACTGCTTGGGGGAAGGGGCAGGCAGAGATTTCCTGGTGATATATGCTCATTTCTAACCATTTATTGTCCCAGACAATCGAAGAACAATGATAAACATTGTTACAGAAAGCGGAGGGTGCCGCAGTGACATTTTTGAAAGGGAAGGAGAGGTGGCTGGAATGGCTTTGGTGTGGTTGTTCCCCTGCTCTCCACCTCTTCCAGCAGCTGTGTCAGACTGAGTTCAGTGTGGTCTGTGCAGGGCAGGTTCTGCATCTCCTCACCAACCTTTCCTCAGGCCAGCCAAGACCATTTGCTCAGTGCTGTTCCAGAAGAAGGAGAAGGAATTCCTCCTCTGGGAAGCCTGAGCCACAGAGGATCCCAAGCCTCAGGGTGAACGGATCCTCTCTGCTCTCTGTGCAGACTGAAGTGAGTTTGCCCTCTCCTCCGGGAGAGCTGTTCAAACTCCAGGGTGAAACGGCTGATTTCAGTCATTTAATGAAAACTCACAAACACTCCCCATTTCTGACCCCCCCAAAGTTCATACCACGAACCACACAGGTGACTGGGGGTATCTACCCCAGCCCATGCCAGTGGTGCCCTGGGGTGGCTGCCCATCAATCTCCATCCAGCTCCACCTACACCTCTCTCTTGCTTCAAACCAAGGGTGGGGAGATCTCTTCTGCCCCATTCCCTGAGTGCCTTTGCTGCTCTTCATTCCACCTCTGTTCTGTGCTCCAAGCACAGCAGTGGCTACACCACACCAACGATTTTGGGGGGCCAAGACATGCTGCTGGCATTGATCTCCTCTGGAACCGTGTCCTCACGGCTGCCCACTTCCCTTACATCACAGACACTGCCATTTCCTTCTTCCCACCTCTTCATCCACACCACCAAAGATTCCTTCTGGGACATGGCAAAGCCAGGGTGTGTCTCTGCCCGTGTTCACGTGAGGTGAACACGCTGCTCTTCCACCACAGAAGGGCAAGCTCCAAACTCCCTTTGTGCTCGCTCAGCTCAGGATCAGCCTCCAGTGGAGCTCAGCCTATGCTGGCCAGGCACAGACAGGCTGTGGGTGGGCTCCCAGTCCAGCAACTCACTTCCCTCCCTAATTCCATGGAGCCCTGATCTGTTGGCCTGGGTGTTTCTGTGGTGCGAGACCCAGGTTTTTCATCCAAGGAAAAAACGATGAGGGAGGTAATTGTGTTTATTTGATTGGTGTTTTTTAAAGCACTGTCTGCTCTCCTAGGAATTATGTGGTGGCCTCCTGTAAATCAGAAATGCACAAAAAAATAACTCTGGGTATTTTTCCGAAGAGATTAAGGTGAAAGTTCTTACATTAATATTTCACGTCTGGAAAAAAATATCAACAAGAGTGATAAGTATAGCCAGCACGAGTGTAAAAGCACACCCTGTCATTTGTTTTCCATGTGCCATATGTTTTCTGAATCCTGCACCTCCCACATACAAATCTCGTGCAATAATGTGGGGTGCACACATTATTCAGGATTATTTAGTTGAGCCCTGCCTGTACGGAGGGAATTCACTCAGAGAAAGTCAAGCCACTGTGCTTTGTTTTGCTTTTTTTTTGCTTATTCTGGATTCATAGAGTAGAAAATTAAAGATCCCACTGTGCCAGGCGTCATGTCATTTGGTTTTAATTTAATTCATCTCTTCGATTCTCCCTGTTTCTCCTTTTCTTTGAGTATCATCAGTAGGTGGTCCAAGCATCAACCAGAAGATTTACTGGCAAGACTAAATGTAAGAATGCCATGAACACATTGTTTTTCCGATATGATTTAATGATCTTTTTGGCATTCCCATGGCTGTTGAAATCTTCCATAATAACTCCCTTTGGCAGTCAGAGCTCCTGTTGATCAGGTGAAAGCTGATGCAAATGTCAAATGTCAATAAATTTGTAATCCATAAATGCAATATTTGATGCAGGAGCGAGACCATTAACCAGAGTGCAGCAGGAGACAGTGAGGAGATGAGCTGCACCTCAGTGGGAACAGAAAGCAGGCAGAAAAGAAATGCCATCTCCCAAACCTCTCCACAGCCAAGCTCTTTTCCTTTCCATGCTCCCTGAGTTTTCTGAGTTGCTGAGCTTTGCCAAAAGAGGGCTTTATGGCTTGAGTTTGGCAGAGCAAGTTGGGTGGTGCAGGTTCTGTCCCCTGTGCTGCTTTTGCCTCATTGTGTGAGGTTGGGTTTTAACTTCTCTGTTTCCAAAGGAGCTCTTCATAGCTCAGAGGTTTCTGAGGCTTCAGAGCTGGATCCTGGAAATGATTAGTTATGCGAGATATTCCAGTAAATTAGCAAGACCTCTTACATAGCTTAGGTGTTGCAGGAATGAGCCATGACTCATTTATAGTTTTAAGATGCTTGGAAAGGACGAGCCACATATGAAGCCTGCTTTTATACACAATAAAGACATGAGAACAATCACATCATTTCCCAGGAGATTTTCTTAAGGACCCTCCACTTTGACCTTTGGCTCTGAACAGCTCCAGTTTGTTTGACGTTGAAAAAAAGAAAATCTGTGAACACAGTGCCACGAGCATTTGCACTTTGAACATGCTGGGGCAGAACACAACTGAACTGGAAAAGGCTGCAACAGCTAATGTACTGGGAAAATAGAACAGAGGCATTTACTTAATAACTCAACTAATTCATTTAGCTCACCTTGTAGAGATTTAACCTTTGAATGAGAGAGTCCCTAGTTCAAAATCCCGTGGCTCCTCTGTCCTCGTGTTAATTTTTAAATTATATATCATTGTTGAGAGGCCCTTGTGTTGAGCATTACAGGCTGTTTTTCATGTCTAAAATGGGGAATTATAACTGAACATTAGCTGCTGGCTATAAATCACACGGAACAAAGTGGCATCTGCATCTACTCAGTAACAAGAGTGGGAGAATTGTAACTTACTTAAAACGAGACAAGAGCGAGGACACAAATGTGGTAGCAGAGATAATTGTGACTTGAGAAAACAAATGGTGCCTCCAACTGTGTCACGCTCACTCCGTCCTCTGCAGCTCCCCACAGCCAGTGCTGGGTGTGCAGGGGCACAGCAGCAGCTGGGGCAGCCCTGAGGGGAAATGTGGAGCTGGGAACTCTTGCAGAGCCCTCCCTGCAGTGCCAGCAGGGCAGCAGGGTCATGCTGGGCCAGGGCTGGGAGCCTTCCTACAGCCTGTAGACATCTCTTGTCCCTTTTGCTGTCCCACCACCATGAGGGACCACAGCTCCTCTCCCCAGGATGAATTTTTATCCCCAGTTGTTTTATTCCCAGTTATGGCTCCAGCCCAGGTAAGAAGGAGGCAGCACGAGGCTGTTAACAGGACAATTATCGAGGCTGGGTAGGGGCTGACCAGCTCCTCCTCTGCTGCTCAGCTCTCAGGGCTCACCCTGCTGCTCCTGTGCCTCTCTGAACGCCCACTGATAATCTGGTGTTATCTTAAAAGACAGCAAAATAAGCTGAGCATGGCCTCATTCTTGCACTTGTCTCTGCTGGCCCTTTTTTTCCCCTTTTTTTTTTTTTTTCTAGTTCTTTCACTCTTTAGAAAGCTTCCAAGATCTCTTGTGTCCTCACTAGGGTGAGTAAGATCTACCTGGTGCTCTCTGTCACTGGAAATTATTTGGTGCCTTTCTAAGTCTGAGATCCTCTTGCCCTCAGCACAGCACCTTCACTGGGCTGTCTGCTGTGGGGTTTGGACCCCAAAGCATCCACAGATTCACAAAGAGACAACTACACATGTGCCAGGGTCTCCAGGGTGTCTGTTCAGATATTCTTCATTTTTGGGGTCTGTGCAGCACCAGCCACTGGAGCTGCTGAACAGCTTCTTGATCCGACTGTCCAGGAATTGGGATTCGTTCTCCCTGCAATGCAGGTCTGTCTGTAAAAAGAGCACAGACCTCCACAAGAGGTTTTACTGAAATGAAAGCTTCAGGTTTCTCTCACAGCAGACAGTAAAGGGAGCAGTTTTTCCAGGGCAGGAAGGAATCCTCCTGCTGCTGCCTGGTCCAGATTGATGAAAATCCTTTCGTGCTCCCTTACTCAGTGTCCCACCCTGGCAAGTGTTTCCAGGATTAAATTCAAAAAACAACTCTTTATGTTGATTATTTAATCACAGCTTCCTAATGACCCTGGCCTTGTCCAGCACTCCCTGGGGGGATCAGCAGCAGTGGTCCAGGTGCCATGGGATTCTGCTCCAGGAGCAACCTCTGAGTAGCAGCAATTGTAAGACTTGCTTTGCTGATTAGGGATGAACTTAAGAACATTGTTAAAAGCTCTGCAGAGCAGGGGCCTATGTGGCCTATGTGCTGTATGTTTATTAGGCTGTTCAGCAGTAATTCAGGCAGCTGAGAATTGTTGAGGACCTGGTCCATCTCATTGTGTGTCTAAATCATGGTTTGCCTGTGCTTCAGGGGTGCTGATGTTATATCCTGCACGGAGTGGCTCAGGTTATATGGTCAGAATCCTGTGGATGGTCAGTTTGTAGCATAAAAGTGAAAATTACAATGTGCCCCATAAAGCTACTGCCTCAAATTTATTACATGTTGCAGCACAACAAGCAAATTCATACTAGATGCAGTATATGCCCAGACATTAATGTGGGCAGAGGATGAAATATTCTCCTCCCAGCTCATTGCTACGTGTTCTCTCCAGAGCAGAGCTGAATTGCCCAGGATCACCAAAGGAGAGGCAGTCACCAGGAGTGTCAGTGCCAGCTCCTGGCTCGGGGGACACGGGAAGGACATCCCACCCCTCACGGCGTGAGGCCCCGGGGCTCTGAACTTGCAGTTCTGCTCGTGCAGGAGCTGAGCTCTCAGCAAAATCTCTTTATTATTCATCATAAAGAATCCCAGCTGTGGAAAGGCAGCGCTGGGAGGAGAGCAGGGACGGGCTCTGCCTCGCCCCAGTGTAAATCAGGAGCAGCTCCAGCGCGGGGCTGCCGGGTTCTGCTGCTGTCACTCGGCCATCAGCTCAGAATCAGCCCTCTACCTGCAAAGCATGAGTGAAATATCTCCCAGCTCTGCGGCCAGGGGCCTGCTGAGCTCCTCGCAGAGCTGCTGTCAGCATGCCCAGGGCAGGAGCATATTTTTTTCTTGCTGTTGTACATAAGGGCTCTGCTGCAGCCGACAACATGAAATGTGTTAGTTCGGTTTGTTCAAAATGGAGTGTGTTTGTTAAGTGTTGCCTCTTTGATGCTGCGCTGCCATCTCCATCTTTGTCAGCATTGCCCATCTTTTTCAATCTAATGAACTCAAGCCATCAGTGCAACTTAAGTTCGGCTGTCTGTTCTTGCATAGTTAATATTAAAAATGTACTAACAGTGTGGCTGCGAAATCAAATTATGCACATAAATATGCTGGCATAGCAGAGGAGGCGGCAGAAGCTGAAGTTAGCAACATTGATGCCAGTTCACATTTGCAAATCAACCGTCAATCTGTCATTAAACATGTTATCAAATGATGATAAGTGTATGCTTCTTGCTTGCATTGGCGCGCTTATTCCCGATGTTGATGTGCATTAATGGGATAATGTGCATTAACATAGTCTTGCTTGGATGAACACAAAACATTTTTTATCCGTCTCAGTTTGTTTCCCCCTGTGGCCCCCAAGTAAGTGTTTTGTGTTATCAAATTGCCAAAAAATGGGAAAACACATTACTTTTAATTAGCAAAAAATTTTGAGTCTTTTTTTTTTTAATTTTATTTTTATAATTTTTTTTTTTTATCCAGACTATCTCCTGGGTGTTGTCACTCGAGGTGGGGGGGAACACAAAAAAACCCATTCCACTGGCTTCTTTAAGCAAAACGATTAATGTCAGGAACTCAGAGCTGACAATTACACGCTGTCTTAATGCACTGGCCTTTCCTCGCAGCCCCTGCTTGTGACACGAGTGATGGGCTGTGCTCAGTGATAGGAAAAGCAGGAGCAGGAAGGATCTCGGGCATTCCCAGCCCATTGTGTGCCACTCTCAGGCATGGCAGGCACTCCCTGGGCTGACAAGGCAGCTGATGCTGTGCTTAGGGATTGAACTCCGGGAAAAGCGTGGATGCTCCAAGAGGGAACGGAGCGTCCAAAGGGACTTCCCATGGGTTATCCCAGCTCCTGCAGGGCCCTCAGGGCTCCATCAGGGTGCTCACTGTTGGGAAACTGCCAGGAAGTTTAAAAACCCCTGACTGGAAAGAATAAAGGCATTAAAAGAACTTGTTAGCACCTAACGATGCGTTATTCCTGCCTCCCCGGCTCCTCGGCTGCCCAGGGAAGGCTCCACTGCCCTGGGAATGACTTGAACAAAAAGGGGAAAAAAAATATAGGATTTCTGTTCCTTGGTTGTGTGTAGAATTGAGCTGTTTGCCCAGGCTTTTGGGGAAAGCTGAGGTGGAGCTACACGGGAGCAGGGAAAGGAGCTTTCACACCTGCAGGATTTGAAGATTTGCAAACTGCTTTTCAAAAGTCAATGGAACAAAGTTCTCCCCACTCCCTGGAGAGCAGCTGGGCTGTTAAACATTTGTATTTATGCAACAGGGGCAAATTACGATGATCGATCCCAAGTTTTAACTTGGGACAGGAATGAAAAGCAATATGAACAATATCTGGTCCTGTTCAAAATGCTGGGAATTCTTCCAGGAGTTTTACTAGGACTTTACCAGTGGTGTTCTCAACTCAGGCTCCATGGTTGCCTTAAAGGAAAACCAATCATTTCAAGTGTTTTATTTTTAGTTTATAAGCTGGAAAATGAAACTTCTTCTGAAACTTTTATGAAAGATATCAGATTATTTACGTCTTTCTAAAATAGCAACTCTCATATAATAGAAATGTTTAAAAATTGCTCTGAGTCTCTGCTTGTGACTACATCTAACCTCCAAACATGGTTTGAGAGTTATCTTGAATTTAAAAAAAAATAATAACTGGTAGAATAGCAAGATTGAACTTCTTGGTAAATGGGTCAAACTTTTGATCACTCTTCCTTTTTTCTCTGTCTAATAATGCCGTTAACTTTAGGCATCCTATTCAGGTCTCTGATTTCTATTATGTGGATGATTTAAAGGAAAAATAAAAGGGAATGATTATTGATTTTTTTTAATATAAATTGTCTTGATTTTTTTAAAAGACATCCATAGCATTTCCTATTATTTCTAAATTGGGGATAGAGGAGCACAAGTTTCATAATCATAAAACTCCAACAGCAGTAATTGTACTCCTGTTAACCCCAGCTCCAGCGAGCCCTCACAATTCCTGCTTCAAAACCAAAGAGCCTGTCTTCTAATACAAAGAGCTTGAATTTTAAGTGTATTTTCTGTTACACATCCATTACTGGCAGAATTTATCCAGCAACATTTCTCTTTTTTTACAGTTGTGTAGCTCTCCGTTGCTTCTACTCCATGAGCTACCTTGAAATTAACTTGTCAAACGTTCGTCCCACTACTTAGGGAAGATTCCTCATCAGCTGAGTGGACTGGTTTGTCAGGACTGGGAGGTGCTGGCAGTGAGATGGCACTAAAAAGGCTCCTGTGAAGGCTGTGCTGGGAGGATCCTGTCAGGGGCTCCGTGCTGGGAGGGACTGCTTGTGTCTGGAAAAGTGAAACGGGAATTGTGTCTCAGTGAGTCGCGCTCCACACTGACCCCGTTAGTCCATCTCTCCTTTAATCCATCTCCTTCAAAGTACTTCATCACTATGGCCCAGGGCTCTCCCTGCCTCTTTGGGGCACTTCCCAGAACCCTGGAGAACTGGGAAATTGAGCACCACGGAGCTGAATCCCAGCCTTGGGAGCAGGCTGGGTCAGATTCTGCCTCTGAACTTCAGCCAGCCTCTGTTTGGACCAGCTGTACTAATCAGGTGCATTAATTTCCCGGTTTTCATTAAGCAGTTTGGAGCAGGGAGATGCTGTTCCTCTGCATATTTCAAAGCAGATGTTGAATAAGGGATGAGCAGTCACAGAGTTGAGCTGCTCCCCCTCCCCGTTCTCCCAGTCCTCATTCTCCGTTCTCTATCTCGTTCCATTATCCTGGGCCTGGCTTTGGAGTGGTTTCAGTTTTTGAAAATGGCAAGTAATTAGTCAATATGTTTTCACCATATGTATCAGGCTCAGTAAAGAGGCAACCAATGGCCTTTGTCATGGCACAGTGAGCGCTCGTTTTCTCAGCACTTCAAGTGACGCTGAGCGTGTGGCGAACGCCAGGGAATTTAATGAGGGATTCTCCCAGGGAACATTTGACATCATCCTTCACAGTTCAGTGCAGGTCACAGATTTGGGCTGAGGCCCCTTTGAAGGTCACCTCTGCTCGTGCTGTGTTCACACCAGAGCTGCCTCTGCCCTGCCTGGTGCCCTGGGTGAGCAGGGACTGTGCAGAGGGGGATGAGTTGTTGTGACTCCGAGTGGTCCCGTTTTGCATCTTCTTGGCACGGGTGCTGTTACAGCAAGGGAGAATTCTTGAAACCCTTTTTCTCCTTCCAGACTGGCTTTTTACTTACCCCAAGCAAGTTATTGCATATTTTCCAGATAGAAATTCTTGCTGTAAGGCTTCCTCTCTTGCTGACTGTTAACAATATTTAAAAAGGTCAGAATCTGATCTTAGCACTGCTGATATGAAGTGACATTTGCTCAAATTTTGCCATCTCCTGGGCAAAAATATGTCCAGTGTTTTCCAGAGAGACGTGGGATAGACAGCAGCTTTGCCTGGCTGCTTTTCCCTCTTGGGAATAGTGAATTTCAGTTATCTGGGGAACAGGTTTCTGCATTCCCCACTGGCTTTCTTTGGATTTACAGATAAAATATTTGAGCTCAGCCCCGGTTAAGTGAGTTACAGGTTTGTGGTTTTTTAACATTTTGGGATGTTTACAACAAATAATCTTCAGTAAGAACGATGGCATTTTGTTTTACTGCAGCCATGATTTAAATTTATGTGGCATTGCTATTGAAGTCAATAGGACTTTTTCCTGAGTATGTTTTGCAGGGTACAGTATCATTAAAATATGACAGTTAATAGTCTTGTTTATGTTATTACATTTAATGAATAAATATATCAGTCTGAACATCAGACTCAGCTTTGTTTATACTCTTTAATTGTAGTCTTATCTCCCCTAGAAGCATGTTATATCTTTTAATTTTATAATTATCCACTTTATTCATGTGTGACACTCCAGAACTGCTGCTTATATCCTAAGAGACATCCAAATACAAACAGATGGAAGACAGGCAACCACTAGGAAATTCAGATCTGGATCTGAATCCAGCTCCTTCTTTCAGACCACTCCACAACTTCAGCTCCAAGGTCTAGGTTTGGGCTGTTGTATAAAGGAGCAAGAGCTGCAGAATGACTCTGATTTATCCAGCACCTCCAGACATGAACTTCCACAGGGATTTTACACAATCCTTCAGCACCTAAATGTTCTCTGTCTTTGGAAAGAAACCTGAGCTTTAAAGGCAAAGAGGGAGCACTGCTCACATGGCCCTTTCTGAAGATTTTCAAAATGGAATTCAGAATCATCATAGGTTGCACCTCATTCCAAACTCTCTCATTGGGGATCTTTTGCCATAACAGAGTTACAGTTAAAAAAGCCAGACTGAGTAAAGGTCTGATACTTCCACTGTAAAATTGTGTTATAATTATTTGTGCTATAGCGAGGAGAAGCTGAGTAAAACCCACGTGCACATAGGAACAGTTTTCACAGGATTCTGCACGTTCTTCCTTCAAACCTCCCTCCTTGGCTGTGATGTAACACAACAAATATTTACTGAGTAATGCTGCTTACGAAGGTGATGCCTTCCCTTGGATCCAGCAGCCAAAGCAGGAGCAGGCTGGGAAAGGGGAACACCCAGAGCCCAGAAAATGCTGCTGGGATTACAAGAGAGCAGCTGGCAAGAAGAGACAAGTACAGTCAGGTAACAATAAAAAACACCAAAGAAAGGTAGAGTCTCCCCAGCTACTGAAAGCAACATCTTTACATAGTAGATTTTTTCTTTCTTCCCAATCAGTTTCTCTGTTGCTGGGCAATATTTTAACCTCTTAGATTTGGAAAACCTCCCTCGCCTATTTTGTGTTTGAACAGAACTTCCAGTCAGTGCCCTCCCAAAAGTCACCTCTAAGGCAGTCGTGTAAGGAAGGGAAAATCTTCTTAGAGACTGACACAAAGTCAATACTTCTCCCACTTAGCACTTGAGGAGGAAAATATCATAATATTTAAACCAGTTTTGAAAACTTTCCATGAAAATAGGGGAAGGGAAAAAAAAAAACCCCATAAAACACTAGTTGCATACAGAGAGAGGCCAAAGAGAGTTCAGTTACCATAGAGATTATTACTGGCAATTGGTACTCAGCAGCAGATTGGGATCTGTTACAATATTTTTATTAATATTTTCTCTTAATTGGTTATTTATATATTTTGGATCCATCTCTGTGCTGGGCTCAGATTTTTCTCTTTACCTGTCACTCTTGCTGACATGAAGCAGCAGTGACTGTGCCAGATAGGAGGCATTTCCTCGCTGTGTAAACACTGCCAGGGTCCCAGCACAGCAAACACCACGAGGACGAGTCCCCGTGCTTGGCCTGGGCTGCCAGAGGAGGGAGAAGCACCAGGAACACTCTCGGTGTCCTCATCCCCAGCCCTTTCTCTGGTTTCTGTCACCCAGGCTGGGATGAGTTTTGTAGGAGCAGCAGAGAGAGTGCAGGACACCCCTTCCCCACTCAGTTTTCCCTGGTGGTTGTGCAAGGCTGTTCATTTAGAGCACATTGCAGAGTTTCCGCTGGTTATTTAGGAAATACCCTATTGGGAAGACTTTCCCTCTCCTCCCTGGCTTCCCTTTAGGATCCATCCCGACCCCCGTGTGGGATGCAGCAGTGGTGACACCCAGCCCTCCAGTGGAAGTCACCCAGGGGCCAGTGCTAAGAGACTTTTATAATCAGCCAGCTTCAAAAAACTCTGGTCTTCATTTGTTTAAAATTTAATTGTGTTATATACCCGATGTTAAATGCATTTTAAAGTGCTGCTGGGATGGCTTTTTTCCTGCCACACCAATTGCCTTTAGGGAGGTATTTTTCAGGATGCCTGAGATCAGCCAGAGCCAGCTGGGCTTTCATCCCTTTCCCCTCTCACCCCCAGCCTGTTGCTCCCTCCTGCACCTTGAGCAGTGCAGGGGGACAGGGGGGCACGGGGAGATGTGGGGACTCTGCTGCAGGGAGTGCTCTCAGCTGCACGGTGTGAACCAAGCATATCTAAAAAAATAAAATGAGAGGGAGAAACGTGTTCTTTTCATCTCTAATCTCCTTTAGTTATCATGATCTCCAGGGTTATTTGTAATGATAGCAGGCGCTGCATTTCAGATGGAAATGTGATTTTCCAAGCTGACGGTGTCACTTTAAGTAAACAGAGTTAATTCTGCTTCCTGCTATGCAAGGCCTAATCTCATTACCCAAACCACAAGTAGCATAACAGAAAATATTCCCATCTGTCAAAAGAACTTAAAATAAAGGTGGAAATGGTTTTTATCTTTTGTCCCTCCTCTTCCCCCAAATCCCTCACTGGACGTTAATTATCACATCACATCTATTTAAACCCGTCCAGCTCCCCCGGCCCGGGTGTCCTTGTTGCTCTGCTGTCTGTGATAACGCGGGGTGCGCTGCGGTGCGGGCTCCGAGCATCCCCGCGCCGGGGCAGCGCTGGCGGCGGCTGCGGCATCCCGAGCAGGAGCACTGTCCCGACACTCGCCCGGCTGTGAACCCAGCACAGCTCCCCTGCGCTGGGCTCCCTCCCTGGGATTCCCACCGGGAGGGGAAGGACGGAATCGGTGCTGCCGACTCCAGCGGGAGCTGTGCCAGCCCCGGGAGCGGACCCTGGCATTCCGGGGGCTGATTCGGAGCTGAAGACAATCCAAACGCTCTGTCGAGTAATTCTCGGCTCCTTGCAAACCAGCAGCCATCAGTCAGAAGGGAATCATTCACAAAACTCCCCAACAACAGCGTTTTTCAGCTCCTCGTCATTTGAAATGACCTTTATGCGATGATAACGCCTGCCTTGCTGAGCCTTAATTGCTTAATTAGAGAAGCAGCTTCTCTATTAGACAAACAGGTTTTTTTAAAGTGTATTTTTTCTTGCAAGGCTGATGTTTTCTTTCATTTTATGCTCATCAGCAGTATTTTTAAAAGTTTAAAAAGCCGATTTCAAGTGGTTATAGGGTGTTAGTTTATTTCTGTATTAGCCATTTGAAGGCTTTGTTTTCCACTCTCTTCCTGAGAGGTATTTACAGAAGGAATCTCTCCCATTAGGAATTTCTCTGCTTTGCCCTACCATGCTTGCATAGCCCTTTACAAAAAACGCCGGTTTTCACTGAGTGGCTGTTAAAGATTCTGGGTGTAATTGGGAATTTTTTTATTTATTAATTTATTTGTGCTGGGCAAAGGGTTCAGCCAAATATCCTGCACCTTCTTCCCACGTGAAGAACGGAGTTTGTGCCCTCGCTCTGAGCTCTGACTGTCGTGGTTTCTGCTTTAAATGGGACTTTTGAGCAGTTTGAGCCCATTTTTGTTGTGGTGTTTTTAAGATGGAGCCAATCAATCTGTTGGTGTGGAGATGCTCCTGACTCTGTGATTGTTGATACTTTTAAGAAAGCCACGAGGTTTGTGCCCAAGGCTGGATTTTTTGGGATGGCATTGTTACATTGAGGTGCTGTGCTGGAAGCAGGAGCTTCCAGAGGTGATTTGGTGCTGATCAAAGCTACACCAAACCAGCATTTCTGAAGTGACATTTGGGGCTGGAGTGGCCACCTTTGTGCAAAAACCTGCTCTCCCAGAGCCATCCAGCAGGAAAAGGAACATTTGGGATAATCCAGCCCTGAGGAGCAGTCCCAGACTTTTGTCCCCAGAAAAGAGTCCCCTTGTTGTGTTCTTTCTAAAATCAGGCCTTGCTGAAAACAGGAAGAATGCAAAAAGGTGAGTGATAAATTCCTGTGATGGGGAAAAAAATGGACCAGAAGTGACTCATTTTCAGAACTTTGGAGGTATTTTAGAATTTGCTTTCACTTATTTCAACATCAGCATTTTTCAGGCCAGGTTCCACCCAGGTTATTCATCCTGTTGCTAACAAGAACTCTGAGCGTAGCAGGAATTAAGTGCAAAAGGTCCTTTCTGGGTAGTTCTGCATGGTATTTTGGGCAGGTTTGCTCTGCTGATGCTCCAAGGCAGCCCCAGCCAGGTGGCTGTGCTGGCAGGGGCTGAGCCCTGCATCACCCATCTGATGGAGGGCAGGGTTTGTCAGCTTGGCTCTGCACTCCCCGAGTTCCAGGGCTTTAGAGAAGGGCTGGATGCCATCCCACTGGGTCAGACCTACCCCAGCTGGGTGTGCCCGAGGGAACACCTCTGTGCAGAATTGCAGAATTCCCGTGGTCTCCTACCTGAGTGTTTGCAATGCTGGGGTTTATAAGAAGAAGGAAAGAAGCAAAAGGACATTTTTGGGTGAGGCAGGAGGTTTGTGTGTGGCCAAAAAAAGTACTTGCAAGCAGCAAAAATTGATGTTTCCCTAACAAAGGCCAAAAGCACTTAGAAATGATCTATGCCTAATATATTTGTTGTGCCCTAAGGTCATAGAGAGATTTTTTTTCTCCCAAGAAAAAAATGGGTAAAACTTGCAGTTTTGAAAATATGTTTTTGGCTTTAGGGCATTTTCAAAGGCTTTTTTATTGTGTCTACAACCACTGGTTCACTTTGACTTTTCAATTCCCATATATTTTTCATGATGGTCTATTTTAATAAGTTTTGGGTCAAGCCATTGTTCTCTGTTAATAGTTTGTTACAAATGATGTTCCTTGGATCAGAGTTGGAGCCTCTCAGAAATGCTACCCCAGGATTTTTGAGGTGCAAGTTAAGGAACGGGCAGAGTGAAGTCCCTTCCTGAGGTCCAGAGTTTCTCTTTTTTCCCCTAATTCCACTCAAAGTCACGTGGCTGCAGCATCCCAGCTCCTTGTGAGGACGGCTCAGGAATGAGATAAAAGAGCTGCAAAGCAGAGCTAGAGGAGCCAAAATCTCTGGATTCAGTTTCTGCCCACGCTGCTGAGGCAAATAAATCTAAATGAGAGGTGCATCTGCAAACACACACAGAGGCACATGCCACGTGTGGGAGGGAGCAGAGCGGGGGCTGCATTGCCAGAGGGAGCATTGTCTGCAACAGGTCTCCAGAAAAGCACTTTTTTTATTGTAGCCGTAGAAAAACAGGGCCCTGCATGATGTTCAACATGTGGCCAGGGTCTATGGAGTTTATTGAAAATGCTCATTTCCTTAAAATTAAGCAGAGTCTGGTTTCCTTTGTCAAATCCTTACTTTCCTTCTGTGATTTGTAGCTCAAAAATCACCTTTTTTTCCTAAATGGAAGAGGAGCCTCTGCAGGCAGCTGAGTCTGACCCTGGCCTAAGCAATGCTAAGACAGTGTGGTTTTATTGTTCTTTTTCTCCCTTTCTTGTTGTTTTTAGACCCTGAACCAGATGTAAAAGTTCATACTCAATTCAGACAACCTTTGTCATAAATTAATTTCTGAGAAAAGTCTGCATTACAAAGCAACTTGGTCTGTGCAGCACATGAGCATTGCTGGGTTGTGTCCTTATGATCAACAATCATTTGGGTGTTTAAACTGAAGGGAAACTGTATTTTATGTCATCAGGAATGTTTCTGAGGCCATAACAAAATCTGTTTGGCTCTGTGATCTGCTGAAATTCCCAATTAATGGGGAGAGAGAGGCCCAAGAAGTGGAGTTGAAAATCAACCAGAATTATTTCTTCTTTTGCTGCTGTTCTCTGGAGCTTTAGCACTGAAATTCATTCCTGGGGATAAGCACAGAGATTAGGTCAAAAGAGCTTTTCCTTCTCCAGACCCGATTCCCTCCCTCCTCTCAGGTCTGAAGTTTTCTGCCTTTATAAAAGGAGTGATAAATTATTCTAATGGTTTGTATTGCAGAGGGAACCAAAGACAGCAGAAACATCCATTCTGCTAGGTATTTTACATACACACATTAAGAAATAAACTCTGCACAAAATGTCCATACAATTTTATTCCTCTCTGCTGTTGCTTTTTCTTTTTCTTTTTTTCGAGGACTATCTGGTTTATGGTTGCAGTTTTGAAAGCTGTTACCTCGTTGAGCAGTTTAGACTAAGCATGACTCAAAGACAGCCTCTTTTTTATAACTCAATCTTCCAAAGTCTGCTATAAATGCAAATAGTGAGGGGATGCCCCAACGTTAAGATGCTGATATTCACATAGTATGGAAAGTGCCAGTGCAATATGTGTGAAATAACTTTAGCACAGACCATTTTGGAAGCTCTCTGCAGAAGAGAAAGTTTTCCTGCCTATAAATGTGTAAACTCTGTGAGAAATGGACACTTAAAAGAAAAAAGAACAAAACTAATTACGGTTGCAGTTCCTGCAGCTTGGTTCCTTCCTTGGCTGAACAAAGGAACCCAAGTGGAGTTTGTCTGACTCTGCCCCCTGCAAACCAAGGGCAGATCTTCCTGGGCTCTGCTGCTGCCTCTTTTGGCAAATACTGGGTGTAGTTTTAAGCTCTGATTAAAGCCTTGCTGAGGACGAGGGCCTGGTCCTTCCCTCGTGTCCTTTTCCCATGGAGGACCTCCTCTGACCTCAGCTGGTTCACCCTGACTAGAAGTGAGTAGGACTGGGACATATGGCTCCATATCAAAAGATCTGTGAGATCTCTCAATAAAACAAACACGCCTTTTGAAGTCGTTTGGCTGTTTCCAGAGCAAAGCAAGAACTTCAGAAAATACTTTGACTACTGGGCCAAAAGGAATCCTTTTTTTCATTCTTTTCCCTGCCCTCCCACCCTGTTTGCTTTCCTCTTTTCCCCATTTAACTTTTCTGTTAAAACTTCTCCAAAGGAACCCTTAAAAGTCAGTAAAACCTTTTGCTGGCACAATGATTTTTGGTTAAGGTTGTCATTATTTCTACTTTTTTATAGCACTTTTGTGTTGGTACAACTTTCAGCACAGGTTCAGCTGCACTAAACCAAAGGGATTTTGCTGATAGAGCTTATTTCATTTAGGGAATTAGTAAAAGCTTTACTGCTAAAACCACTCTTTTGGCAGCACAAGCTGCATCTGTATTAGTGGGATTTGGTGGTGTAGCAGCAAAATGTGGGGTTGGCCAACAACTAAACCCTCAAAACTGAAACCCTTCTGTTGAAATGTGCTTGCTTTGAACTTCTGTGGCCTCCATATGCTGAAGAAAGGCTGGTTGCAGCATTCGAAATTCACAGGACTAAAACAAGCCTTAGAGCGATTAAATTCAGCTCCCTAAACATAACTTAGGCAGCTCCCTGGTTTGATTTATGTAACTTCACCTCATCTGGTAAAGAAGTTGGGTTGTGCTAAATGGAGCTGTGGCTCTGACCCTGTTCCCCTTCCTTCGATGGGAATATCATCATGAGGATATTATTCTAATACCCCTCCATTGCCCCACGTGTGAAACAAATCTCCTGCTGTCTGTCCCGGGGCTGGAGAAGCTCAGGAGCTTGGCTCCAGGGCATTTAGACATTTTGGTACCTAAGGGGTCGTCACACCAGTTTGAGGGCTCGCTGGCCAGTTTGGACTCGTGAAACTGTAGCACCACTTACTGGTTTTGCTGGAGAAATTCCAGCCAGCAAACCCAGGCAATGTTGTTTATCTCCTGCTGTCATCATAACTATTTCCTGAGAGCTGGAGAGATGTGCTCCTTCCTTCCCCTGCCTGCTGTAGCCCGAAGGATCAAAGATAAGGATTATAATGGTTATGTTCAAGCAGAGGAGTTGTTGATTGGGATTTATCCTTTTAAATATGTGTAAGTCATACAAAGCTTTGCAGTCAGAAATATTGACTTCATTGATCCATGCCAAGAGCAGAAGAAACCCATGTGGGCTGAAGTGGAAAGGCTGTGCAAGATGCTTATAATAAAGATGTTATCTGGTAAATAAGATATTGCTTTATTCCTGACCAAGGAAAATTAGAAATCCAGACTTTAAGTACACTGCTCAGGTCATGCCAAGTTAACTGTGGCAGCATTAGCCTTCCATGATCAATATTCAATATCAGGGCCCTGCATTCCTGTTTCTGCTCAAGTGAGATGGTTACACAGGTCCCAGTTCTGCATTGTTTATGGGTTTTAAAAGGAGAACATTTGAATGAATCAACTTCAGGAACATAATGGACTATAAATGCAGAGAACATCAGCTTCGTCACTTAGGATGAAGGGAATGTGGTGTAGGTCAAGATACTGCCTTTGGAAAGAGCTAAAATCCCTTGTCTGATTAGCTGGGATTGCCGAGGCTGACAGGGGAGGCGAGTGGGGTTAAAGGTGCCCAGCGTCACTGGAGAGGGACTGTCAGAGCAGGGCATCCCTTCGGATCCGCCGGAGGGTCTGGCTGGACCGGTTCATGTGAACAAACAAACAAACAAACCAACACACGAGAAATCCTCCGGGACGGGCTCCGAAGGGATCCGGGGATGCGGGGATGGCAGCGGTGTGGCCTCGGAGGGGTGGTTTGGGGTCTGGTCTGTCACCCCATCTGCAGCAGAATGCAAACGCAAGCAGGGGAAGGAAGGGATATCTCCCAAATTCCTGCCGGGGTTGCGGAGACTCGGGAAGGGGCCGGTGCGGCCGCCCCGGCTGTGAGCGAGAGGAGCCGCTGTGCCCAGCCCTGCTGGAAAAATCCCACCCCACGCCCAAATATCCCTCTCCTCTGAGCCCCCGAAGCTGCGCCGTAGCCAGAGCATCCTCGGCCGTCCCCTGCGGAGCCCGGTTAGCAAAGGGCCCGCGGGGGGAGCTCACCCCGGGCAAAAGCCGCTCCCGGAGAATCCTCCGGGGGACGATTGAGCACTATCAACCACAACTGCAGTAATACTTTCCTGTCTGCTGCGGATATTGAGCCCTCATTGCAGTAATTGTCACGGTGACAGAGCTGGGAACACTTGCTGTAATTAGGACAGTTGTTTTGTCATGTGTAACGATCTGAAGAGAAGCAAGGAAAGAGGCGAACGAGCGCTAATCTGCTCCGGTGTACTGGAGGGGAACCGTGCACACACCAAACACAGCGCATGTATTGGAAATTCAGACGAGCAGGCATTCGGAGGAGGTGAGGAAATAAATGGTAAAACAATACATCTATTCAGGGAAATTTATGCTCTCCTGGGTGTCTGTAGCTGGAATAGCGAGTGCAGATGTTTTGCTGTAGAGGTTGGTTTGGCTTTTTTTGAAGGTGATCCCGGTGATGTCTCGCAAAAATCCTCAACCAAGCCCCTGTGTGTACACAGGCATACAAATACATGGTGGTGGACGCTGACATAAATATATTGAAGCAAATTTCTATAACTGCAATGTCTCTTCCTCCAGTTCCTGCTCCAGCAGTTGGAGAACATTCAGTACACGTTTAACAAAACTGAGTGAATGTGTGGAACATGTATCATTCAGACTACTTTGATTTCTCATAAATAATCATCCCAGCCTTCCCCTTTTCCCTTTTTTCCCCTTTTCTCTTTTTTCCCCCTTTCCCCTTTTTCCCCTTTTCCCCTTTTTTTTTCACCTTTCCCTTCTTCCTAAAAATAAGGACTCTCTTGTTATGTTGTCCTCCAAATTACCTTTTTTTCTGATTCAGAGCCTGGGATAGCTGTTCTGGTTGAGTTTTAGCTGATGACAAACATTTCTGTGGATCAAAAACTCTTGGGAAATGGCTACAATTTGAGAGTTGTAAGGCCTGTAGGGTATCTATTGCTCTTTGAGGGACACTTGGGTAACTGCAAGACTCTTCAGACAGGAATTGCACTGGAGTGGTTAGAGACAGTAGTAGAAATTTTCCTGATTGAAAATTTCCCATCTAAAGCATTTTTTTCAATGAGAAATTGGATTTTCAACTCTTTTTTTTTTTCTGGTTTCCACAAAAGTTTGACATTTTATTTCACAGCTGGAAGGATCTTGAGGCAAATAACACTTGCCATTTAGTGTTCTTTTTTAGTGTTAAGCTAAATTTAGTGTTCATATTTTCAGTTATTTTTTTAGCTTTACAGTTTTCAGTGAAATTTTCCTTCACTACTGAGGCAAATCAGACTTTTCCCATCTACTTCAGGAGCCCCAAGATTTCACTTTTGATGTTTTACTACAGGAAATCATTCTCATAAGGACCTTAAATGTCCCTTAGAGCTTATCAACCTCTAACCTGTATTTTAAAAAGGTTCCAGGGAAAACCAGACCACTTAGTCTGGCCCTGATTCCAAGTAAAACACCACGATTAACCCCAAACCTTATTAACAAAGAATTAGAGGGTAAAATACAATTAATGACAGCCAGCAGGGAGGAATATAAATCTTGTCATATAAACATTCTGTCTTCTTGACAGGATTGCATTTCTGCTCCAGAAGGGGAACTGGGACACTGCAATGTACCTGGATTTCCCCAGGGCATTGACTTAGCCCAGCTGCTGTCTGGCCTCGTTAGGTGTTCAAACCTCGTTGGGTGTTTTAAATCCTGACTCCTCAGTGGATCTCTGGGTGTGCTGTTCACATAAATCCAGGCTTTGTGCCAACGATCCAAGGCAAAGGTGTGAAATGGATGTGCTGAGGGCTTCAAGGTGACCTGGGGCTTGGTGGAGCGGTGAAAAACCAGGACAAAAGGTAGGAGCAGTAAGAATTTTCAGGTTGAGGGGCTTCAGTCCAACAGAATTTATTTGAAATAAAGCAAATCCTGTGGGAAGGGAGCATGTGGATTTCAGCTGTGGCTCCAAATACTCCACGGCACAGGTGGAGAGAGGTGGGCAGTCACCTCCACTGACTTCAGAGAGCAGTGATGCTGTAAAAAGCAAATTAATAAGAAATTACTGATCAAACAAACAAATCCAGCAAACCAGGAGCAGATTCTCTTCTTACTATAATGGGGTCCTGATGTGAAAGGTCCACGTTCCAGGAGTAGGTGAGAATATTCCAAAGGAAAGTCAGAGGAGGCCACAAAAATGATCTGGAGGCTGGAAATTCACCTTCTGCTGGGAAGCTGCAAGAACTTGACACGTTCAGCTTCTCAGGAAGCCTGAGTGATGCTCTGGCTGCTGAGTGTGGGCATCCCTCCCTGAGAGGCAGCTCCTCAGCCCAGCTCAGAAGGCATCTTTGGCTGGATATTTATGTTGACCAAATTTAGCAGTAAAATAATAACGATATTAAAATGAGACACAGTTCCTGCTTGTGAAGGTGATGGAAGCTCACAACAGTTTCTCAAGTGCACTCCTGAGTGCTTTCTGTTCTTCACAACAGGATTAACTGCTCTGCAGAAGCAGATATATAAAATCAAGCTGGATTAGAGGGAAATTTTACGGCAAAGACAGTTTAGAACTGGTGTATTGTGTGTACTTCACATGTGTGCATGTCAGGAGGGGCATTTGAAAATGGGTTTAATTTATATGGCTATTTTTTACCAAAAAAAAAAAAAAAAAAAAAGAGTTTCAAATGAAAACTTTTTTATTTCTCAGAGAATTTTTTTTCAACACCAGACTTCTGAATGTTTGAGGCCTTTGGGTGAAAAATAAAAAAAAACTTCTCTCATAAGCAGATACCTTTCTACTGAAAGACTGCTTCAGTTAAAAATATAATTTCCACTGGAAAGGTGAAAAAAAAGTTTTCAAAGGAGGCAAAAAAAAAAAAAAATCAGACAGCTCCAGTGTCCTGCATCAGTGTGAACCTCACCAACACTTCTGTGAGGAAGGGGTTGACAAAATAATTCAGGCAGGAATGTTCTCCTGGTGGAGGGGATTGAATCAGCAGGAGGAATTTTAAAGGCTCCTTTGTGTCCCCAGACACAAACATGGCTCAAAGGACAAGTGCAGGGCAGCTCGGGGGGCTCTGAACTTTTTGTGGAGTGCCTTTGAGGGAAGCTGCCCTTGATTTAGGAGAACATCCTCACCCCCCAGCCTGGGGGGCACCGGGAGGGAGAGGATTGTGCCAGGAGCTTGCCTGGCAACAGGGGAACAGCAATTTGTTGTGGAGAGACCTCTGTGAGCAGGGGCCGTGCGGGGAGTGTGGCACGGGGGCACCACGGAGGGATTGATGGCTCTCCTGGCTGCCTGCTCGGGGTCTGGGCTGTGGGGAGCTGCCCCAAGCCCTGATTTCACAGCAGCTCCCAGCCCCTGCTCTTGGACCAGCCCCTGCTCCTGCCCCCCCAGTGCTGCCTTGGCAAAGGGATGTGCAGAACGGGGCTGCCGTGGCACCAGGGCCTGCTGGCTCCTTGTAAGAATTATTTTGGTGACTCCAGTTGGCTGCAAGAGGTCAATGTCACTCCTGGCTCTGTGTGTCCCCTGGGTTCAATTCACCCCGTGCTCTTGGCACGGTGCTGTGCTTTGGGATGCTTTCCTGTGGGGCCTGTGCCATCCTACAAACCTGATGGCTTCCCCACCCTGATGGGAATTTCCCAAGTTTCCCTGATTTGATGGGGCACAGGACTTCCAGCAGCCTGGCCCAAAAAATCCTCCTGCCAGCATCCCCTCCCGGAGGGTGCCCGCTGCCCCTGGCTGTGTGAGCAGGGTGTGTTTGTCACTGCGCTGAGCTACGGCACCTCCGGGACAAGAACCAGCCCCAGCTCGCTCCCTGAACTCCAGCTGCAATTCCTGGGCTGTTTTGGTGCTGAGCACAGCAGCAGCTGCAGGTGCATCCCGTGCAGGGCTCCAGCAATCAGCATCCCAGCTCTTATTAGGGAGCAGAGGATTTTCCTTAAACTCTGATTAACCAATTATGTTTGTCCTGATTTAAATTCTTCTGTCATCTCTCTCACCACAGGGCAGAGCAGTTTACTGAATTTAAAGAGGACTGCCACAGTTGTGTAAATGAAAGAGATGTTTTTTAAAATAACTATTTATACATGTAAATCTCTGCCTGGATCTTGCAAACCCTTCCCAGCTCTGCCTCTAACTCGTGCAGTGGCATCTCCCTCTGTCACGCCCGTCACACGGAGCCAGATTGGAAAACCCAGGAGCAGAGGCCATGTCTCCCTTCCCTTTGTGCAGTGCCATGGGGTGGCTGCAAGGCTGAGGACAAGATCATGTTTTTCTGCCAGGGACACAACAAATAAAATTAAATTATTTCTCTCTAATAGAAACTACATTTGAGGCACTTTGTTTATTTTGAGGCAGCCCAGTTGGTGTTTATCTGAAACTGGGGGTAGAAAATTGGCTGTTTTTATTCCATTGAAAAGTACATTTCCAGTCCAAACAAATATTCTCATGTCATAATATTCCTGGAAATTTCTGGTGCTCAGTGGCTGTTTGGCATTATGGGTTCAATGTTGTTTTGGAGGACAAAACCTCCAGTCGGCAACATCATAATGAAATAAAAACCTGTAATATGAAACAAAACATTAAATTCATGACATTTCCTGGACACTTTTAAACAACCAAAACAAGTTTTCATTGATTGTTTTTTTCAGATTTTGAAAGAAATAAAGGAAAAAAATCTAATGACAACAATTAAATCTTCCAAGTTAATTCCTATGTTACCTGGAAGAGGCTGAACATTTGTGAATGTTCAATGGTGAATTCTTCATGTAACAAAACAGCTCCTAAGCAGGGCTCATTCCTTTCCATGCCTTTCACTTCTCTCTTTTCAGTATAAAAAGTATTTTCCATTTTGCCAGGCTTTTAAACTTATTTTCCCAGCTTGGGAATGAAATAAATTAAAGAGTACAGAGCAAATGCTATTGCAAAGTTTGCCTCTGCCTGGTTAAAGCCTCCCAGCGAGGCCCCTGTGGACATATTTATATTTAATATTTTGCCTTTCATGGAAATCATTAGATGGACAAAATGACCCAACTCCTGCTTGCAAAAACAATCCATTAACGTCCATCCTTCACCAGGACAGGCGGCAGGTTTGGTTTAATTTGGTGTTTTCAACAGCAAGGAACTCTCATTCCGATGTGCATTAAAGGTGGAAAGCTAATTTTTGAGGGTTCATGGATGAAACTTATTTTAGCTTTTTATTTTTCCTCCCATAGTGAGGGAAAGTAGAAATAAATGAGCCTGATTCGCCATTCAATTATGTTAATTTATAGCCCTCTAACCCCAGCAGTCGTGCTGACATATAAATGATGAAGCAGAGCATATGATCAGATCCCTGGAACTACAAAAGAAGTGTTAAGCCAAGGGTGAGCAAAGATTTTGGAGCCCAGGGGTGTCCAGATGGGAAATGCAGTTTGCCCACACACCCCAGAAAGTCAAAGCACCTAATAATGATGTTTTCTGGATTTAACAGTGAATTCACATCCTGGAGAAAAGTTTCTAGGTTGGTTTAAAAAGCCAACCAACAAACAAATCCCACTGTAAGGTGAAGTTGTATATTTAATTTTGGGACAAACAGGACAATTCTTAGGAATCCTGGTGGATACTGTTCCTGTTTCATTTTCAAGGGCTTGTTTTTTTTTTTTTTTATTTGAGTCAGATGATAGTGATAATAATTTGGACACTGAATGACTACTTAGGTCCCATTTATCCCAGAACTCCTCTCCCTTTCTTGAGTGGAACTGTGCCGTGACCAGAGCTGGGCTCTGATTATTCAGTGGTGAGGCAGCCACATGGAGGAAGAGGAGAGATGCAGTTTCCAGGTGCATTGGGCAGAGTCAATTTTCTGTCTGTGCCTTGAATTTTCTTGGGGTTCCTGATACACCTGAGGGTGGATTTGTGGTCAGGGTGGGATGTGCTGGGGCAAGGGAAAGCAGCCAGAAACACCTCATGCTTTGGGGAGCTGCACATCCCTGTCCTGGGCCACTGACGTGGGACACATTCAGCTCCTGCAAGTCTTTTCCCACTGGAATCTCACACCTGGAGACTTTTCTCCAGGAGAACTTTTCCAGGAGGAAAAGGAGTTTAGAGGAGCCTGAGCAAGGCTGGGCTGTCCCACCTGTGTCCCCTGTGCTGCCCTGGAGGGACCAAAGCCCTTCCAGGTCATCCTCAGCACTCTGAGCTACCGAGCAGAACTGACAGCATCTTAAAGCCTGTTTGCTCTGGGACCCGAGCTGTGCTTCCAAATGATAAAAATCTCTTTTTTCCAGCTCCAGTGAAAACAGAGATTTCAGAGAGCTGCAAGGCCAGCCAAGTGTGCTGAAGTAGACTCTGGCTCCTACTCACTCGCTGGCATTTTCTGACTCTATTGGAACCTGTTAGATTAAAATGAGTCCTGGGGGCATTGGAAGCTCCAGCGTGTATCTTCGGGGAGGAGATTTGGCAACTTGCAATTCTCAGGGAGGATTTACAAAAGCTACAATAAACCAAAGAAAAGCTCATTAAAAACATGCTGATTTTTTTTTCCCCTTGGTCCCAGTAACCCTTTTCTCAGTCCTCTGGTGATTTAAATGCCAGCACTGAGCTGAAGTTTGTAGCCAGGGAGAAGAACAAGCAGGTCAGACATGGAGTTGTTCATGTACAATGTGAGATTGCTCTGCAGGAACTCAGGTGGGCACCCAGGTGCCCATTCTGCCTCTGTACCAATAAATGGAAGAGTTTGCACATCCCTGTACCATGTGTGACATTTTCTGTGGGCACAGCATCTTTGTGCAGATGAAATTGGTTTCTCACAATGCATTTTGGAACAGTTTTTTGGGCTGCACGTTGTGGCAGGTTCAGGGTGCTGCTCTGTAAGTACAAATATCGTGACAGGGTGATTTCCACCACATCTTTGGAAGCAACAAAAGGAAAGGTTGGAGGTGCTACTAAGTCAATTTGTACTTTTAAAGGGAGGGGATTTTGTCATTTCTAAAGGGGCTTAAAACTAAATTCATGGGGTGAGGCACAGTTGGTAGGATTCCTCCATGCTGGACAGCTCCCGTTTTGTCCCTGCTGGCAGCAGGACAGCACAAGGTCTGTGGGTTGTGGAGATGGGGGGACACAGGGACAGGACCTCTGAGTACCACAGCAGTGATCCTAAACAACTGCCCCTTCCTTCCAGAGCAAATTGCAGATCTCTTGGTTTTGATATCCTCATTTGGGCAAGGAAACCCAAGTGAGGGGATCACTGGAAATCTTGGCTGTCTGTAACTCTCCCCCAGCTGTGGGCCCCAGGAGAGCACAGGAGGCTCCAACCAAGCCACCAGAAGTTGGCTGTTTTCTCATGTTTTAGAAAGTGTGCAATTTCTCTTAATTCTCCATGAACCTGACATCTGACAGGACATCTAATAGAGCCCATAAGTAGTGCTTTATGAAGCTACACTTCCCTCCTAAGCTCACCAGGGATCATTTTTCTCTTTGAAAAACAGCTCATCATTAGGAATCAAAGATGTTTGATATACAAAATAATTTCCCAAATTAGGGTTTGTCAAATGTAGGTTTGCAAATCTCTGCTTTTTTTTTTTTGTTTGGTTTGTTGGGGTTTTTTTTCTTCTTTCTCTCCCTTTCTCTCCTCTTTAGGTTGATTATATCTTGGAACTAGAGGCAAAATAAAATTCTTCCACCCTTTCCCCTCCTTCCATCCCTCCCCGCGCCTTCCCTTATCGCACCGCCGAGGCTCAGCCCCACCTGAGCGGTGCCCTCCGGGCGCATCCAGCCCGGCTGCGCTGAACGCCAACCCCCCGGCAGTGCCCAGCGGCCGCCCCCGGTGCCCGGGGCTGCGGGCACGGCCACGGGGCACGGGGAGGGGGCTGCCGCCGGCTCTCCCTCCCGCAGAGCCAGCAAACAGTTAACGCTTTAATACTTTACAAAAAAGTCAAGACAGACTTGTGATTCTTGATGTTAATGAAGGTGTCACACATTGTCTAGAGAAAGTTGTGCCTGGCAATCTTCCTTTTTTCGGATGCCTACACCACTGACATTTCATCTCGCATTCAAAGAGCACTACCTTAATGAAATGCATAATTAACATATTCTAATTGTGCTGAGCGCTGTGATGATTTTGACAGAACTCACTTTCCATGTCTAATTTGATGCTAATTTAATCTGTTCCTCTCCCGCTGACATGACCTTTCTTGATTGAGTTTCACTGAGGAAATTTTTTGATGGATTGATTTATCAGCATTGCGGAGACAACAAAGGCTCAGGGAGCACGGCAGAGCCGGGGTGGGAATGGCCTCCAACGCCTGCACACCCTGAACCCTCCAGCTCCAGTGGCCTCTTTCCAGAGCCCGCCTGTCTGATCTACTGATGGAATTCGAGAAATGTGACATCTGTGTGTGGGTTTGATCTCTGCGATAAATACAGTAAATATCTGATTGTGCTTGGGAGTCTCCTGCGAGGGAAACTTCTCCCGTTGCTGCTGCTGTGGTGCTGGAGCAGGGCAATGCCAGCCAGGACAGGTGGCCTTGGGTTCTGCACCCATTTTAATCAACCTGGGCATTACTGGCCATCAGCAAAATGGAAAGTGCAGTGAAATGGGGTTGTAAGAGGTGGCACAAAACATAACCTACTTTTTGGAGGTTCCTTCATGCAGCTTTGTGATACATGTCCTTGTGTGTGTTTAACACCCAGGGTGTGCACTGGAACACACACACATTATCTGTGCACATATAGATACATAATTTATGGCTTGTGTATATATGATTATACCCTCGTTCAAACACTGGAGAGGAGGTTTCATAATCCTGCCAACGGTCTGTGAAATATATCAGCTCTATCTCCCAGCTCAGGAGGTGAGTGTGTGCCTGTGGGAAAACAAAGCTCTGAGGAAATCTCAAGGGGGAAGAGAATTTTTGGATTGCTCCTCAAAAGAGGAGATTTAGGAAGGAATTGTTCCCTGGGAGGGTGGGCAGGCCCTGGCACACCCAGCGCAGCTGGGGCTGCCCCTGGATCCCTGGCAGTGCCCAAGGCCAGGCTGGACATTGGGGCTGGGAGCAGCCTGGGACAGTGGGAGGTGTCCCTGCCATGGCAGGGGTGGCACTGGATGGGATTTAAGGTCCCTTCCAACCCAAACCATTTTCTCATTATATGGAAACTTCTCTCCTGGATCAGGAGGTCCATACTTAGTGCTTTGTATTGTGACAGTTTCTTGCTCCCCTCAGAGTGTACCTGCCTTACCAATCAGAAGAAAGGTCCTTCCTGACCCTCCCAGTGATCTCTCCCATACCCTCCAGCACCAGATTTAACTTTGCCTGTTCCTCTGCAGCTGCTGCCGGTCATAAACTCCAAGTTCCTTGCACTGCATCAGCATGTGTGTGTTTGCTGCTTTGGGAAAAGCAGAGATAGCATCTCACTTTAGAGAGCATAATAATATTTAATTGACATCATTGTCGAGATGAATTTTATAAACACCAGTGACATTAAAACAGAAAAAGGAAAATTAACAATTTATGTTTCATCTTGCTACAGATTTAAGAAGTTAAGAAACACATGTTCACTTTCTTGAGGAGTAGATGGAATAGTTTAGTTGTAAAAATGACTTCTTGGTGAAAGTCCCAGATTTCCTTATCAGTGTTTAGCTACACTGAGCAAACAGTAGATGCTTGAGGAGAAGGGCACAGCCAGTGCAGAGAACAGAGAGACTCTCCCAGCTGGGGCTGGCACCTGCTCCTGCACTGCCCTTGCACTCCAGGGAGTCTGGGATCAGAGAATGGGTTCCAGAGGGGCTCCCATTCCACATGCCCAGCACAAAGGAACTCGAGGAAAGCCCTGCAGAGCAAGGGTGGGCTGGGGGTTAAAACACCCCGGACCCCACAGGTGCCTCCCTCCCCACCCTGCAGCCCCAGCTCCTGCTGAGCACGACCGTGGAAGAACCAATGGTCCCCATCCCTCCTCTGATGGACAAACTGAAGGCTGAACCTGCCCAGACTGGACCTGGATTTATGGATGTCAGAGAATCCCACCCATCTGCACCAGACCTGAGTTGGGTTCTCAAGTGGATGTTTGGTTTTGGTTTTGTTTGGGTTTTTTTATGAGTAATTTTTTAATTTTGGAAAAAAACCCTCATTTTGCAACAGAGTCCTTCCTGTCTGATTTCAGCACTTCGCCAGAGGACGGACTAATACAGATTAATTCACATATCCCCTGCTCTCTGTCTCAAAAAAAAAGCTCTTGTATATCCATTCTGGCTAAGTCTGTTGGGCAGCTGCATCCCAAAATGTGTAAACCACGTTAGAGCTGTGAAACTATGAGTCATTCAGTGTTATTTACCATTGATACTGGCAGGCAGCCTGATCTGTTCCTGTAATTATGTCTCTGTCTCTACCAGGGAGATCAAAAGTACAGAAATTCCAAGTAATAGGAGTACAACTATATCAGTGGGGTGAAACTGAGCATCTGGATCAGAGAAAGAGATATTGAGTGCACAGTGTTGCAGGAGATCAAAGAGGGAACTAAATCTAATAAAACAGTAATAATTGGTAAGCTCACTTCCAACATATGGAACATCAGAATTTGGTATTAAAATGTTATTTCTGAAGAACTTTAAAAAATTGGAACAGATAGTTTGAGGACATGCAAGACTTGTGTGCATTCTGCTCGAGGCTCAGTGTTTCTGAAAAGAAATCAGATGCCTTCATCCATATTTAGGCAACTAATTTAAGAATAATTTTTTTCAAAAAAAGAAAGAATCCTGAAGAAATCTTACCCAGATACTTTCATCTGTGGTCACCTGGGTGCTTCTGGTTATTTTCCTGATGAACCCAGTTGGAAAGAAGGGAGTGGAATTGAGTTTGCAGCCATGCCTGTTCATCAAATGCTCTTTTTCATTAGAACAGTTCACTTCAATAAAATCCTGGGCACGTTTGATAAGACAGTATTCAAGGAACAAAGCTGTTAGGAAATGACTTGCTCATAAGTTCCAGCAATAATTTTTGGCCTTAGAATATTACTTGGTGTTTTTCATTGTCAGTGGAAAATGAAAATGTAGCATTTCAATTGTGAGCCATTAGGAATGGAGCGAGGCCCCTGTTCTGTGCACTTCATCTACAAATTGCACCAGAATACTTGGGTGAACTTTTGATCTGCCAGCACTCACAGGGGAAAAAAACAACAACATTCCCAGAAAATGCCCATTAATTTGAATGACTGAATATTCAAGGAGAAGGTTTCTCCTTATCAAGGTTTCTACAGAAGGAAAGCAAGAATTAGTAAAATGTGGTTAATATAAATAGAACCTGACTGCTGTATGAAGGGAAGTTTTTAGCACTCAATGCTTTGCAGATGGGAGCATCTCCTTGCAAAATGGCTGAGGACAGGCATGTTTGGAGCAGGGAAAGGGAAAATTTAAGATAGAGCTGTAGATAGATGCAGTGAGTCATCCTTGTCGTAACTGCATCTGTATTCCCGTGTCTCCATTGTTCACGTTTGCTTCTGATGGAGCTATAAAAGCCAGGATTTATAACTGTGGAAAGGTTGTTTAGCATGTAGGCTTTGCACAATATGGTTTGTGAGAGAACAAGTGTGGAAAGACATCCTGGGAGTTGGATAAAATACTGGCTAAAATAGAACCGTGGCATGGTTTGCGGGGGGCTCTTTGCTGTGGTGCTGTTTGCAGGAGTATTTGGTATTGTCTATTTTTTGATCAGCTCTCTGACATCTTAGGAATGACAGCTATGACTCAGATAACCTCGATTCTTCTTCTGAGAGAACATCATAGGAAATATTTCCCCAGTAGCCTTAAGGAATGTCTGGTAAAGCAGAGTCTGTGGCTCCATCAGGTGATGGGCTCATCAAATATTAACGTACTTTGCATTCTTCTGTCTTCCAAAAGTGAAAAAGCTTTTGGGAAAACCAGTTTGGCCTCGAAGCTGCCCAGGTCTGTCCTTTATTTTGGGCTGTTTTGAAGGATTAGCTCACAGCTCTTTATTCATGGCAAAGAATGAACCCCAGTAAGACAGGATTGTGTGAGCGGCGCATTTGGGCTTGAATTAAGAATTCGACCCCACATCTATAAAAATGAGCTGTAAATGTACATTCTGCACAGCCCCTGGACTTCAAAAGCAGAGGGAGCAGCTGTCTGGCTCCACGACCGTGTCACCATCCCCAAGAATCACCGCTTTTGAGAGCCCCACAACCATAGATGTGTGTGTTTACATGTACATAACATAATATACACTCGATCCCACTCCCAGCTACGGAGTCAACAACAAAACAAACAAACGAAAACTTGCAGCACAGAAATATCTGCAGCAAGCCTTTTTTCTGAGGAAATATTATTGAGGTGCTGAACAACATTTGATCACTTGCAACCCTTTCAACTGACGTTCTATTATTCACGTCTCTTTCATTATGCAACAGATGGTGAGTCCTGTCGCTGATTTTTTTCTTCAGATTCACAAAACTTCAATGGATCGTAATATGACCCTAAAAATGAGTAGAAAAAGAGAATGCTTGTTAAGGTTTTATCTTTGATAATAATCCATTGACAGAGAATAGCAGCTGACCTCCTATAAACCAAAAAAAGACACATTTGCCTTATTTTATGAGGAGCATTTGTCTAAAACATTTGACTGAGCTGCAGAATGTGGCCTTCAGCTGAAATGAAAGATGGTCCTTCTGTTGCTACACAAAGCCATATTTGCTGCTGCAAAGTGCAAAAGGATAGGCTGACAAATTGATAGAATGTCAGGAGCAAACCCGTCCTCGTCTTCACAAACATCTGCATATTTGTGAACATTCTGACCGAGAAATATTTTATTTAGAGGCTTCATTTGGCAAATTTAAGATAGTCACCATGCTGAGGTCTGAACATTGTTAGAAATGTCTTTAAATACAATCCCTCTGTCTGCTTTCGGGCCACTTATTAATAGACATTTCTCAGTGCTGAAAGATGGGGGGGAGTCTTGGAGCAATTAAAAGCTATGCTCCATATGCCTTTGATGTTTTTTTATCTCATCCTAGACTGGCTAGATCCCGAATTATTATGCCATGAGTTATTAGATTGGAGAGTTTGCAGCAGGAAGTTAAATAATAAAATGCTTGTATGTTACTCCTCCTCCTTGTAGACTGAAGGAATTTGCAAACACAGAGCTCAGTCTGGCAGAGCCCTGCATTCCTGGAGAACCTAAAGCACACAAACATTCACCCCACGGCTCACCAGGTGGGTCTTCACCTCTTCATGCCATGAGACGTGAGGCTGAAACGGGACCACCTTTGTGGTGAAAAGCCCCATGGGGTGGTTTTGAGATGGGTCATTCGTGCCTTTAACCTCTAAGAACTTCATCCAGGTCCTTTAATGTGAGGCCAGGCTCTGTCTGCAACCAGGAGAGCAGAGAATAAACTTGCAGTGGGGTATTCAGAGCTTTCCTCCTTTAGTTCCAGAGGAAACCTGAGCTGTTAAACTCATTGGAGCAATGCTGGTACTTCAGCCTATAGAAAATTTGTATTTAAGGCCTCAGAACTCGGAAAGTTATTTTGTAGAATGGCATTAATATCAATAATACAGAATATTTTATGTGTGAATAGTTTCTTCTTTTGCATCTTGTTTTCTCTGATGATAAGAGTTGCAGGGATTCAATAACTGTTTCAGTTTAGGTTCTTGTCCTGTAAAAAAGATGCATGAACGTACTCAGATTGAGCTGTTTGTTTGTCTTTTAAATCAAATTCCTGGCTGAATCAAGCCAAGCCAAGATATGAATTTCTTTTTAAATTCTGTTTGCTTGCTCTAAGGCATAACCTAATTGATAACACAATATCATCCTTCTGCAGTGGAGAAAAGTTGATAGACCAGATCCTCTCTGCTACAAGCCAGCATAAAGCTTTTCCATTTTAACCAGCTAAGAATCTCCTTGAACACACATATTTTTGGCAGGCCTGGCTCCTTAGGCACTATTACAAGTTGGTCTTTCACATTTTTGGAGAAAGTCTTTCAGGCTCTGCCTCCCCGAGTTAGGCAAGCACGAAGGCATCGACACGAGTCGAACTAAACAAAAAGCTCAGCCCCGGTGCCTGCTTCTTGCCAAGAACAGTGCCCCAGAACTCAAGCACTGCTGTGTTTACTGGCCCTTTCATAACACTGTCAGTATCGAGGAGTTGGTAAATAGAGAACTCATCCAGGAGGCTGTCAAATCCTTCTGCACTGCTGCACACCCCACGATGATATGCTAACTCTCTCCCGGTTTGCCAGGCAGCCTGACTTTCGAGGCTGGGTCAAGAGCAAATGACACTTTTGCAGTAGGCTGTCCTTCAGGGGAAATGATGTTATCCACTGCTTTTTCCTCAGTAGGGACGTGCAAAGGGAGCTATTTGATGTTTGGAATTCTGCACTCGTTAAGTGTCCCAAAGTCTCCTCGTTGCATCACCTCCCACTCGCTGCTAATTCTTGGTTGCACTTTAAGATTCCTCATTCACGCGCTCCAAGGCTTTGCAAACGCTCCTGAACCAAGCCAGTGCTGTTTGTGTCACAGCCACCTTCCAGGAACCAGCCAGCCCCTGCCCTGAGGAGCCCTGGGGCTGCCCAGCGGGGCAGGGAGTGTGCAGAGCACAGGGAGGGGTTTGACAGGAGCAGGCTGGGATCAGCCGTGGGACGAGGAGCAGCCCCCAGATCTGGTGTTGTAGGTGGGCACTCGGCTCCCAGAATCCAGGGGTTCCTTGGCAGCTGCTGCTCCTTGTTTTGGAGGTTGCTGTAGGGCTGCAACTACAATTTCAGGTTTAATTTTTGTCCTATGACTGTTGGCAAATTGGATCCAAATGACAAGCCGGGGTTTGTACCCTGGTACTGGGTCGGTGCTTGCATGCAATAAATGGCAATTTTTTTTGTCATATTACAAGAAAATCCCTCATATCCTTTAATACAAGAATATTAGAATCCTGGTAGGTGTTCTGCAGTGCTCAGGCAGTTATTTGATCTGTTGACAGATTTGGGGTGTGATGCCTCATGATGGGCACTGTCAACCTGCTGGACAGTTCAACAGATTCTGAGAAGGATTCTGTGACAAAAAGTGCATAAACCACAGTTTTAGTTCCCTGTTCCAAGTCTTCTCACTGATTTTCTCATCCTACATGTCAGGAGAAGTAGTGAGGTACAGCATGAGTGGCTGTGAATCATTTCCACTGTTCTGAAAAGGAAAAAAAAAGAGAAAAAAAGAGGGACATGTATTGTGGCAGCCCAGGTGAATTTGACATTCCTGCAGATGTGCAATAACATAATCTGCTTCTTTTCCTGAGTTCCTCTCCTACAAGGCTTTGTTGGCATGATTAGCCTCCTTAGTAGCATCCTCCAGAGGGAATTCTGCAGAGATGAAATACAAAAACTGCTTTAAAATGATAAGTCACAAATAGGATCTGCCACAAGGCATTATAAACAAAACTAGACACAAGAGACTCATAAAAAAATTAAAGTCTAAAGTAACTGAGAAAAACCCCCAAATCTTCCTGCCTCCAATCTCATTTGCACACCTGAGGTGTTTCTGCAGCTCCCAGGCTGCAGCAAGCACAAAGGCAGTAAAGGAGCAGGGAAATCACCACAGTGGCCACTGAGTCGGGCGTTAATTCAGCACAGGTCTCACACCCACCACGGGGAGGCTGTTCCCAGCTCTCTTCTGCAACGCTTGGAGGTTTTCTGCCTGTGTGTGCTGCTGAGATTTTGATCTTGTAACAAAAAGAGAGGCACTGGGGGGAGAGAGAATAATTGAGCAAAGCATTTTCTGAAGTTTTAAGGGTTGCAATTGCCTAACTACTGATATTATCTGGATAAAACTGATCAATGTATTGAGCACCTTACCAACAGCACCAAGCTCTGAGGGTCATAAATGTCTCCCAACACATTCATTTCATGATACTGCAAACATGAAATTCTGACCTAACAAAGTAAAATGATATTTCAGCATATGTGGTGTCTTTTCAGATATTTTCTTTATTACATTTTTAGACTTCTTTTTCAATGTTGGAATTTATTTTATCATTGTTTTTATCTTGGCCATCTTTTTGCCCTTCTCAGAGCAAACAGGTCTGATGGGCATTAGAAGTTTTACCTTCATATTCAAGTGGTTGGCTCAAATGAGAATTTCCTGACAGGAGTTAAAACTGGTAAACCTCATTGTGAAGCTCTTCTTAGTACATTTTAAATTCCAATTGTCCAACTTTGTCTAGTTAAATGAGTTTTAACTGAGTGTCTCAGGGGCTGTTGAGCCTTGAATCCCTGTTTTTGCTGTGCTGAAGGAAAAGGCTGGACTGTGCAGAGCATGCTAAACCACAGCAGGACTGGCCAGGAAACAACAGTTCCACTTTCTGGAAAACGTCAGGATTTTACACATTCATAATTTGTTTCTCATCAGTGTGGGAAACCATGAAAAAAATTATAGTGGAGCACAGAACCCCCAGAAAAGGTAAAATGGAGCAGCAGTCAAATCTGGGAGGTCCCCCCAACACAGTTTTACCCTGTGGTTTCAGCAGAGAGCTGAACCTCAGCCTGTTGTGGGTTTTCCACTCTCTGTAATCAGCTCACTCGTGGTCTCTGGGCTGCACTTTTGCCTGGCCTGAACATTGCTAATTGCAGTGGAAACGTCCTCGAGGGGCAGTGGACACATTTCCAGCAGCCAGGGCTCTCTCGGAGAAGCACAACTGCAGTGGGGAGCATTGGATGTCAGAAATGAAGACGTTGCAGTTCAGGGAAAGGCTCATTATGTGGTAACAAACACCTGAGGGAAGCACTGTCAATAAAAGAGCCTGTGAGGTATCCTGAGCCCACCGAGCAAGAACTGCTACACGAGTATAAATTTAAAAATATTATTTGCTAGGCTTTGTAAAATTATGCATTGGATGGATCAGACTAGTTCAGGGACCTAAATTTAAGCTTAGATAAGAAAATTTGAGGTGTTGGTCTCTAGGGAGCTCTGCACAGATCTGTTTCTGCTGCTGGCACACAGGGAAATTCCAGTTTTAAGCCCTTGGGCATGCAGGAAGTGCATCGTGGTGTCAGTGCTTCAGCAGCACTGGATCCTGGCCTCACTGTGCTTACTGCACCATGCACCAACCTCCAGCTGCAGCCCAGAGTCCAGACAGCTGCACTGCCATCCCAAATTAAACCATCAGCGTGGTTTTCCTATATTTTTTTTCTGTGTCAGGCTGTTTTTTCACACACCAGTGTATTCACTAAAGCACCTCTCTTCTTATCAGTAAGGTATGACCAAGTTTGTCTTTTGGAATTATCCTGTAAGGATTGAGGCATCGATTGCCATCTTCCACAGACAAGAAGAAACAGCAAAATTCTCTCCCCTCCTTCCTTAAGGGAAAAGCATTTATTTCTCCATGGGCAGAGAAATCAGCTCATGTCAGATAAGTCATTCAGGAGTGGGCAGCATCATGAAATATTATTTCCAAAATAACCCCTAAAGTTAAGAATATAATGTCAGGGCCAAGCATAAATGTTTTTTTTCTTCCTGTGATTCAGTTTTCGGATCCAACAGATTGCTCCCAATGTGCAATCACACAAACAATTTTCATGGATGCAGAATCAGGCACCCCATCCCAGGGATTTCTGGGATGGTTTTCTATCATGACATGTGGAGGATTGCAGACTGCTTACAGGAAAAAGAGGAGCATTCCACTTTATTACTTAGCATTGGGAAAAACAAGTTTAATTGGCTTCTGCTGTGCTTTAATAACTAAAGAACAACAAAGGCATTTAGTCATTCACATAATTTCCTGTTTTTAAAGGATTTTAAATGTAACTCAGTGATTAACATTAAAAAGTAGCTACTGTGAAGACATAAGAACTACTTCATTTTTTAATTATATTTTAACAGGTATAGATTTGATGTTCTTGACATTTATAAGAGGTCCTTCATTTCCAGCAAAGTACCACGATGAAATTTCCACTCCCATGGCTTGATCACCTTCGTGTGCATTCCCAGAGCTGCTCTGCCAGGCCAGGCATAGATCCATAATATTCCATATCCCAGTCTATGGAGCGTGGTCATCAACACAGAACTAAACTAAAATCAAACTGAAATCTCCCTGCTTGTCCATACATCAGGAGAAAAGAAAAGATGATGCTGCCCTGGGTTTGTCCTGTCTCTGGTGACCATATTTTGAAAACTGGGGGCTGTTAAAGGCAGGAGATCCATGCCCAGCTCCAAGGAGCTCCGTGGGACCGTGAGCAGGGGATGCCACTGGGGTCCAGGAGGGGCCCGGTGGGCAGAGACCAGGAGGTTTCAGAGGAGAGTGAGCAACAAACCCTTGAGGATACAGATCCCAGCCACCTCTCAATGGGCTCCAGACACGTCCCTTGTCACCTTCTGTGCCTGTAGAGGGTCCTCAGCAGTGACCATTTGGCACAGAGTGAGGAACTGGCCACTTAGACATCATTTTTGTTAGAAACCCCCCCTTGTGGAGTGTGTCTGTGGGGCTGACAGCAAACCACGTTTATTTTGTGTCACATGAGCACGGCTTGCGTGGTGGGGTCTTTTTGTTCTCAGGAATCACAAGTTTCACTTCCAGCTTTCGCCGTGACTGATGCTCAAACGCGGAGTGAAACCGTTTGAAATTGCTGAGTTTCATTCTGTCCCCTGAACTTGGCTATGGGGAGGGGGGATGCAGACCCTGCCCTTCTGTCACAGTTTGTTTGCCTGAGTTTGTCTGGCGTGACACATCCCCGCAGGGCGCGCAGTGCCCGCAGTAACACACACACACGTTAGGCAGAATCCCTGATTTTGTAGGATTGCTGCTGTTTTTCATCCTTCTCCGCCACTGACCCCTGCAGATCTGGGCCTCCAAGAGGTATTTCATGACAGAAAGAGCTCACAAATGGTGTAAGATGTGTGTCGTGGAAAGGTTGGCGTCATATTTCTTGTGTGCGAAAGGGGACAGCAAAAATCACCGGAATGGACGATAATAACTGATTCCACAGAGCTCCCAGCTCCCTCAAGGCTGAAACATCTTGGGCCTTTCTGAAGAGAGGCATATATTTTGAAGAGAAAGGGGGAAAGAAATAATAAAAAAAAAAAGCCTAATCTTCTGCTGATGTGGCCTTGGCAATCGGCAGAACTGACAAGGCTGTGTGTTTGTAAAACAAGCTGCGCTAAGTATTTTTTCGGCCTCGTGTTTAGAAACATGCGGTGGGGAGGGGGGGAAGAAGAAGGAAGGGGAAAAAAAAAAAAAAAGAATAAATATGGAAATCAAATGTAAAAACTTCTTGCACTCACAACCGGCTTCCCGGAGGGAATTCCTGCCTCTGTTCTCTGCTCTTCCTCCACTCAGCAAAACAACTGCCAGTCATTAACGGAGCCGCGCCGCGCTCGCTGTACAGTAATTGAACAGCAATGGCCCACCCTCATTTGCATCCCCCAGCTCTTGATTGGCAGCTGTACATGAAATGCCAGATCAGTTGAAAGTATGTTGTGAGCTGGCACTAATGATCCAGTGGCTCCGGGGAAACCTGCCATATTGTAATTCGGCTATCAGGCATGAAAGAAATAATTCTAAGTGCCAGCAATGTGAAGCCGAATAAATGTTTCAGTGCTGCAGGTTGCCAAGGGTGACACTTCTGATTTAGTATAAACGAATGCCCCGTTGCCTTTGGGGTTGGGGGAGCTCGCAATGTATCTGAGATGTGTGTATAAAACATTAGTATTAGAAAATGGCTTCGGCACGGGATGGGAAACAGAGGCCTGGTCCCAGGCGGTGCGGGAATGTTTACAACTAATGACTGGATGAAAGGATTTTTCTACCTACTGTAATGACAGGCAAAATAGGATTTGCTTTCCCCGAGATGGAGAATAATGGCTATGTTAACTCTGCCTTTCCTTTTTCTTTCTCTCCCTAAATGAAATGCTCTTTTGTAAAGAAAATCACATCTATTTTCTTCAGTGTAGTGGAGGGAGGTTGTGGATTTAACTCCTTGGGGGCGTCGGGGTTTTGGAGGGAAGGAGGTGGATGGGGGTTTGTGGGTGGCCTCTCTGGCCAGCCCCTCGTCACCTGTCACAGACTTGGTGACAGGGAAAGATTTTTTAGTAGCACTTATGCTCTTGATTAATGTTAAAATCTGTTGAGAGATGAAAGAAAAGAAGCTCAATGCCTTAAAAATGCAACGCAGAGAGTTTTTGCTTTAATATTTCAGCTACTGCACATTAGAATGTCACAGAAGGTGAGGGTGGAGGGACAGGTGTCTGCAGACACTCAAGAATGGGGAGGCAACACATAGGAAGAAGCTGCTGCTCTCCTGTTGTGACTGTACACACACAGCTGCAGGGATTGTAAATGGAGATAATTAATTGCATCTGCACATGGGATGGTGTTGGCTCTGCAGTAGCTGCAGGTACAAAAACCTGCCAGGAATTTGTTATCTTTTCAAGAACAAAATCCTCTGATGCTTTGGAGAGCAGTGCACAAAGGCGTGGGGACAGTCTGAACCTCCTTCCCCTCCATGTCAGCTCACAGATAAGATAAACTTTGTTATCCACACCCAGTCTGCCATGCAAATTGGCAATATCTCCAAACTTGGATCACTTTTATTAACCCCATCTTTAACTTCAGCAGGGTTATCTGAATACCTGGCTGGCACTGCAATAAAGCAGAGTGATGCAGGAAATGAATTCATTTCTTAAAGTTGCAGCTAAGGAGAAAGCAAAAGGAAAAATGTGAAAATAGCTAATTCAGCCTGGTAATGGTTACACTGCTGCTTTGCTGAGACCTCAGCCTTTTCTGTGTGTGCCATGTCATTGATTTCAGGTGTTCTTGTCCTGTCTCTTTGTGGTCCCCTGGTTTAAATTTTTATAGTGACTTCTTTTGGCACTGAAGCCACCCCTGCTTTTTACCCAGCCTGGGGACACCTTCCCCATGGCCTGGAGCTGCAAGGTGTTAGAGGGACACAGGAGATGAGAACACTGGCCAGCAGGGATTAATCCTCACGGACAAAAGAGACCCTGGACCCACAACAGGGATCCCCTGGCACTTTGTGAGGTGCTGCCTGTGAGATGTTGGATGGTCTCAGCTCCCATGTGCATCCGTGAGAACTGAAGGCATTCAGCATCACTCAGGATCAGAGCCTGATTATTTTGTTGAGGCTTTTATGGTTGTTATGGAGCCCCATGATGAGACACCATCTGTAATTTGTGGTCAGTGGGAATGCAGGAAGAAAAATGACAAATTAGAAGCACAAGATGCTGTAAGATGAATGAACTACCTGAGAAAGAATGTGTGTCAGCCTGCAATTTATGAGGATAAAACATCAGAGCTGACAATCTATTATCAGAGATCAGATGAAGCCTAAAATTTTGGATATAGATTTGAATAGCCCCAAACAGAGGCAGCAGATAGATTGGTTGGCTGATATTCAGGGATTTCATTTGGCCCCTCTTGAAAAAAATACAAATAGGGATTTCTTTCAAAGCGTGGCTCTTGATTTAGCTTCAGATGTCAATCACTTGGCACCTTCAAAACTGTTTGGAAAAGGTGTTTTGGTTCAGCTGCATCTCAGCATAATGATGAAGCCTTTCAGAAGCATCTGCTCAGACTCTGGATGTAATTCCTGTTATTTCAGTGCTGCCCTGCATCACCTGTATCCACATGGATGAGGATTGTGCCCAGGTGGCTCCTTGGAGCCCCAGCTCCCTCAGCCTTTCCTGGGCAGGGAGATGCTCCAGGCCTCTCCTGTGTTGAGGAACCCAAAAGTGGCCACAGCATTCCAAACTTTTCAGCCTCTGCCTGGCTCAGCCACAGCAGGGTGGGCCCAGCAGGAATTCCTGGGGCACCTCCCAGCATGTTGCAGCATAGCTGCAAACAGGATTTTGCTGGAAAAGGTGAACACTTTCTTTCAGTCGTGGTCTCACCAGATGCTGTCACTCAGGTGCAGCTGAAGGGCCAATCCAGCATTATTTTTTAAAGGAATGCCCAGTCTGGGAGGCAGAAGGAAATTCTGTTGTTGTCTTTTACACATTTTCCTTCAATTAAATAAAACCAGAAGAACTCAAAACACCTGATCAAGTCTTGCTGGGAAGGTTTTAGGCACCTCTGAGTTCTGCTGCCCATATTCTCCCTCTGCATCCCCTGAGCATCCAACCATGACTCAAAGATTTGCAAAATAACCAGTATGTAAAAAGTGAATTATTTTCATTATCCTCATGAATGATATATTTGTCTTTGTAACACACCAGCTCTGTTCCTGATTTTTGTAACAAGTCTCTTTCCTAATACAAATATCCCCGAAGCGGGCGAGATGATTTCAGTAATTTGCGAATGGAATGTATTCCATGAAAGTTAATAATATGGTGCTTCCCAGAAGTAAGACAAATATAAAGACCTACAAACCAGATGATAGCACTTTTATTTTTATAGATGAAAAATCCCAGGAAAAGCTTCTTTAAATTACCAAAGTGTGAAAACAAATCCTTTGTAATAAAGGCTATCATTTATGCTGTAATGAAATTTGTCACATAGTTTATTTTGAGTTATTTAAAAGGATTAATTTTGTAGATGCAGGCTGATAGATCCACGGTGCCTCTCTGCAGGAATTGTGTTTTTTCCAGAAGTGGATCAAAACCACGGTGGGAGTGGGAGCAAGGACCCGTCCTGTCTCCAGCTGTCCCCGGTTGTGGTGGCAGCCACACACAAGCCACGCAGAGTAGGTGGACAAATGCATGCAAAATTCTGCTTGGGCAGTACCAGAAGTAATAAATGTGGTAAGGCAGAATAAATATGCAAAATATAGTACTTTAACCTAATAACATGACCACTTGCAAGCTTTTGCATAACACTGAAAATCACTAATGGAGCCCTGTGCAGATTTGCACGATACAAGCAGTCAAGAATCATGCATAATGGAACAGTGCAACAGCTAACAGCAGATTCACACAAGATAATTTAAACTTGTTTGTATGGAAATGAAGAACTGATCTTTGAAGTGGTCCTTAATGAGATTCTGCTTGATCCTCTCTGTATCCGGAGAAAGTCTTCCGTTTTGCTTCTGCATCCGGCTCGTGTTGCTGGGGTGCACAAAAAGGACTCCTTTAAATTATGAATGCCAATTTGCATCTGCATTGTTAGGTGAGAACCCAGGGCTGCCACGTAGCCCTCCAAAATTGTTATTAAAAGTTCTCTGCGTTGGTAGTGCACCCCTGCACCATCAGTTACCCAGCTCAGCGTTCCTGGTCAGCGTGGTGGGCTCTCCCCCACACCGAGTGCTTGATGCAAACAAATCCAAAGACATTGTAAGAAAAGCTTAATTTGGATTTGAGATACAGGAGAGGTTGTAGGAAGGTGGGGGTCGGGCTCTGCTCACAGGGCACAGAGACAGGATAAGAGGGAACGGCCTCAGGCTGGGCCAGGAGAGGCTCAGGGTGGACAGCAGCAGGAATTTCCCTGTGGAAAGGGAGCTCAGGCCTTGGAACTGCCCAGGGAGGTTTGGATCCCCATCCCTGGAGGTGCCCAAGGAGAGGCTGGAGGTGGCACTCAGAGCTCTGGGCTGGGGACAAGGTGGGGATCAGGAGCAGCTGGGACTCGATGATCCTGGAGGTCTTTTCCAACCCCAGGGATTGTGAGGTTCTGTGATCTCACTTACATGTTCTACAGCAGAACAAGTACTAGGGATATTTTTAGTTTTTCTCTTTTTTTTATGGACTTCTGCCTTCCCACTCACCCGCCTGGGCACTGCAGCATCCTGCATGTAACTGTGCAGTTTCTTGCCAAAGCTGTAAACCCCCACTCCGAGAGGGGCTGGGAGGCGGACGCTGCGCTCGTGCATCTTGGAATCTCCTAAAGCACCACCAAGCTTCTGAGCAAACTCCCCCATAGCCCGTCAGGAAACGCTGCTGCTGCTCAGTGATCAGCCTTCCCCAACCCTCGGCGAGCTCTGAAAGTGTCCATCTGGCACACGAGCCTTTGTTTGTGCTTTTGAAAGGCAGAGGGAAAACACGCTGTTGGTTTTTTCTATCTGTTTGTTTGTTTGCACAGCTCAGGAGATTAAGGACGACTTTTTTAAAGTTGATTCCATTCCCATGAGGGGAAAACACCTTTCTGTGAGCCTGCAGGTCCCCTCAGCTATTTTTGTCTCTGATGGGACATTTTTGCCTTCAAAGAAAGCAACCACTGTAAATACCTTCAGATGACTGAGGCTCCCAACCTGCTGCCTGCTGGTTTTCAGACCTCCATTTGGAAAAGCAAATAATTCTCTGTAATGAACAGAGAGGAGGAACGGGGTTTATTGTGGTTCCACTGTAGGGGTTCACATAAGGCCACAGTAAACTAAGATGTTAAGTGACTCTAGAAAGAGCAGCCTGGAACTCTTCCTGCTCGTAAGAGCTGCACAAAACAGTGCACAGGACTTGCTCAGAGGCACAGGAATAGCTCCTGGATGATTTTCTGCTGCTGGGTCCATTCTTCAGCCAGGGTCACCCTGAAAGGCCTCCAGCTGCTCCAAACCTTTCTCAGCTCTCCTGACTGTGCTCAAGGGCTGCTGTGGGGTGGCTTTAACAAATATCAGTCAGCTTAAAAGAGGTGTTTGACAGCTAAACATAGAACACATGAAACACACTTGTTAGAAGGAATATCTGGCTTTCAGGAAGACACGTTATGAGATCTGGAGCACCTTTGGCTTGTGCCAGGCTCAGCAGGAGCAGTGGGGGTGCAGCACCCAGCAGGATCCTTTCTCCACGTTCCCATGGCATCAGATTAGCCCTGTACTGCCGTGGGATTCATCCCTGATCCCCTCAGGTTTGTTGTCCCTGGTGCTTTCCCATCCCAGGATGAGCTGTACTGCAAAACCTGTTGAGGATTCTGGGCTGAAACCTTTTGTCTCTTCCACTTCTCAAGTTTTGTGTCCCACGTTTGCCTCATGTGCTGGTGTATGGGGGGGGGCTGTCCCAAGATCAACTTCATCCCACCTTCCAAGGTAATGAGAAAAACCTTCCTCTAATGCTGTTTAACTCCTTTTTTGGCTTTGAATGTAGGGTAAAAAAAAATAGTGTTATCATTTCTTGTAAGGTCAAATAAAAAAAATCATGCAGAAATTTTATTTTTCTTATATGCATTTTAAGTGTTTATATTATTTATCTTCACAAAGTCAGTCAAAGCAGCAGAAATTGTTCAATCTGTTAAAGTTATGGTGGGTTTCTCTTCTTCCCATCCAGTTTTCTCACTTCAAAAGCACTTTAGACGGTTATGTTTGTCATCAACTATTTTTTTTGAAAGTTCCTTTTTGGACCTGCCACCTTTGCACATGGAAGGATGGACAGAGCCAGATCTCTCCTGTGCCCACCCCATGCCAGGGGGCTGAGGGCTCTCAGCCCTTTGGTGCAAACCCCAGCAGCTCCTCGAGCAGTTTAAGGACTTTCCAGGTGGGCAGAAATATTGGAGGCCTGAGAAGAAACTTTAAGGGGTTGGTGCACATCCTTTATTTTTTTGCTACAGATGCCACCTGTGTTTTCTTTGCTTTTCCCAAGGCCCATTAGAATCTCTCTTGCTTTGTTGTGTACTGAATTTACACACCCAGCTCTCATTATTGCTTAAGGGGGTCCTGACAGGTTTTATAGCACCCACATAGATCTGACAACCTGCTGCATCTGATTAGTTATTGTGTTTACTCAATGGACACCCAGGGCAGGCCTGGGCCTCAGAGAGATATTTGGTGGCAGATTTGGCTTTTGGCTGCTGTCCTGAGCTAAATCACCCCACAGCCACTGCATTCCCCAGCTACTCGTGGTAAGGAATGACAGCCCAGCCCAGCCTCTCCTGTGCTTCTTCCCCAGCAAAGGCCCTGGCTCTGTTTTCAAAAGAAATCCACGTCAAAAAACTTTCCCTCTGTCACAGACCCACAGGTAAATTAATGGTGTGTTCACCAGAAATAATTTATCCGTTCATTTTTCTTCGGGATCTCCACATAAGCAGGAGGACTGAAAAGGAAATTGGGATGTCTGTTCTCCTCTTTTCTCGGGTTGAAGACACTCATGGCTCTGTCTCATTAAGGCTGGGAGGTGTTAATGGGAGGTGTTAATATGTAAATCTGGTCCTAGCAAGGCTGAGGAGCAGGCTGTACTCGCATGTGGTGGCCATGGAATCCCAGCCTCATTCCATGCCTGCACTGTGCCATCTCTGGCAGGACAAATGAGGAGGCTCCAGGAGATCACACGCCCACTCCAGAGGTGTGGGAAGGGCCAAATTATGTTTTTAATTACTTCTTAGCTTTATCCTGGAGCTGTAGAAAGGGGGGGTTTGTCCTCTTCTTCCAGGCAACTACTGACAGGAGGAGAGGGAACGGCCTCAGGCTGGGCCAGGGGAGGCTCAGGGTGGGCAGCAGCAGGAATTTCCCCATGGAAAGGGTGCTCAGGGATTGGCAGGGGCTGCCCAGGGAGGGTTGGAGTGCCCATCCCTGGAGGTGTCCAAGGAAGGGCTGGAGGTGGCACTGAGAGCTCTGGGCTGGGGACAAGGTGGGAATTGGGCACAGCTTGGGTTCAAGGGGTTTGGAGGGCTTTTCCATCCTAAATGATGATGTGATTCCTCTCTACTGAAGCATGCAAAATAATTTTCCACACCTGAAAACACAGGACTGGTCATTTCTGTGACTGTTAAAAATAGCTTTGAAATAACCTTTAGAATAAAACTTGCAAATTCCCGTAAAATCGACTCCGAACAGAACATTTGGGAAGCCCCCAGATACACCCCGAAAATGACCCAGGGAGAAGGGAGGAGATGTGACCAGCCACTGGTTGGGGCTGGTGCTGTGCCAGCTGAGCAGTCCCAGCCCTCCTGCCCGGGGATGCTGTGGTGGCTGCCGTGGGCGCGGCCGGGGAGGCTCCGGCACCGCTCGCTGCCCCCACGAGCGCGGCTGACTGGGGACCTGCAGTGCCTGAGCACTGGTACACTTACAACAAATAAAACATTTTAATATGAGCAGTCACTGAATGTTTACTGTATCATATTGCTGGGAGCTGAATGTGTGCCAAATGCTATAACAGAAGGGAGCATATGAACTCCAGAATGATGACACTAATAAGGAAATTACAAAAGGCCCAACAAATGGCATTTGTGTTAAATCAATAATGCTCTGTTTGTTATTTTTTATTCTAATCTTTCTTCTAAAAAAAAAAAAATTATCTTTCCAAACAGTTGGCAATTCCCATTCTTGTTCTTCTTCCTGAACATAATTAAAAACATGTTGTGGCGTCTACTTAAGACATCAACTTTCCCAAGCCTGTCTTGTCCACTGCGTTTTAAACAAAGACACTTGTTTTGGCATTGTGCCCTTAATTAATCATTTGAGACTTTATTGCTGTACAAAAAATGTCTTTGTTTAATGATTCATTGCAAGCCCAATTTCTGCAGAACTTAATCAACTACAGAACCAACTTTCTAATCAGCTTAAAGTAAAAGGAAAAAAAGGCCACGATTGCTTTTGGTGCATTGCTTTGATAAAGAAGCATTTGTTCAAGGCACACCAATATTGTGGGCTATCTGGGATTTACAACTGCAGAGATCAGGTTGGTCACTTAACCTGGGATTTCAGGAGAGGGAAACATGTTGCTCATTGAAGAACAGGATCCTCGAGGTCCTGGCCAGCCCCACAGTGCAGTGCAGCTGCACTGGCACCAGGCAGTTTCTTGGGGAGAGGGACTCCAGGCTTTGAAGATAAATTTGCAGGGTAAAGTTTGGTGTGATAGGAAAGCAGTAATGAACATGGCTGGATTTATGAAATGCAGAGGTTATTTTTCCACTGATTTTGCTTTTTTTCTGCCTCTTTTTTTCTCTCTCTCTTTTTTATTTTTTTGTTTGGCTTTGTTGCTTGTTTTTTTTTTTTCTTGTATCACATAACATTCTTTCATTTAACTTTCACTTCAATTCTCATATGGCTACAACCAAAGTTTTGTTCTAGCAGCAGATTTGTACAACAAACGAGTCTTAATTTTTCTGTGATTGTTTTGTTCTTCCTTTTCATTTGGAACAAAAAGATCTAAACTAAGGATCTCAAGTCCCTAGGTGACACAGAAGAACTGTTGTGCTTTAGTGACCATAGGCAGCACCAGGAGCCATGGAGGCACTTTGCAGGATCCATCCCTGCTCCAGCATGGATTTCCCAGCTCAAACACACCCAGATTTGAGATGATAGTCCTTGGCTCGTTGTGCAATCCATCTCGTGCAGCTGAGGGGCAGTTACGTGACTGACATGTGACAGACACACATTTGATAGCTCAATTATTCCAGACACGGGAGCCAAAGCTCCTCTGAATTTTACTTCGAGTTGTCAGAATTGCACCAAAGTACCCCCAAGGCCATCTTTTTTTTTTCTTTTCTTTTTTATTTTTTTTTGGTTTTGAAATTAAGTTTTTCAATATATTAGTAAAAATATACAATCCCCAATTCTCTAAGCAACTCCACACAGCTTGCACTGTGTCAAAACATGCCTATATCGAGTAAATATATTATTACTCTATGTTAATGTGTGTTATGTAATGGTCATCTATATTAATGTATTCTTGGTGTAAGATAATAGCATTCATTTGCTGGAGTTTGTAGCTTGTGCTGCTCTCTACACTTGGATTTTTACTGCAGAATTTCCTCTTTCAGGTCAGGCAAGGAAGTCTGTGATTTAACAGGCAGTGCCAGTCTGCACTGCAGTCAGTTGTGCCAGTCCTTACTGTCCTGCTCAGATGAGATTTTGGGTTCTGTACTCATTGTCACATCGGTGTCCAGAAGGTATTAAGGCATAAATAATCTGCACAAGGTCTCTGGCACAGGCTGCTCAAGGAACACAACAAAACAGCAAGGCCCTTCTCTTGGCGATCATCTTTGTGTCCAGGAGCCCCAAACCCCGGCCCATGGCACCCACGGGAGCCCTGCTCACACCAGGGGGAGAATTGATCCTTTCTCCCAGTGGCACTGACTCTGCTGAGAGATCATTTCACAGCTGAATGCTGATTGTCTGCCTTTGCTGGTTTTGATGGTGTACAGAGTGACAGAGGGCAGGCACAGGATCAGACTGACCCGCAGGGTGAACCCCAGCAGAGCTCACCTTGTGTGGCAGCAGCAGGGGGCTGAGCCCTGATGGAAACGAGATCCTTACAGTGCCAAAGCCTCGTTCACCTTTGCAACATTGCCTTGGGTTTTTGGCTGAGCGTGGTGAGCAGCCAGAACTTTATTAACACCACCCTGTGCTGGCTCCTGGCAGCAGTGGCTCGGTGTGATGGCAGCAGGTGGGGATTGTTCTCCTCCAGGGAAGCCTCTTGCAATCGCTGGACACATCCTTTGGCCAGATCACCAGGGCTGCTTTTCTTTGCTACTTGGCAGCTGCAAAAACAAAACTCAGCTGTAAAAAATAAGAGGCTCTTGTCTGTTTGGCAAGGCCTCTGGAGCTGGAGTGTGTGTGTATGTGTAGGCAGGGCTGGTGAGCAGCGTGGTCTGAACACGTTTGCCACTGATGAGATCCTCAGATATTCACAAGTGCTGAGTGCCTGGGTGAAGGGAATGTGTGAGGCTGGATCTAACAGGGGGCTGACAATCAGGCTGTGCCCTCCACCCCAAAACAAGGCACACTGGCATAATTCTGCAGGGGCTTTAAGCAGAGCAGCACCCTCTGGGATCAGAGCAGGAGCAGAGCCCAGGAGCCCCTGGCTGGGAGTGGGGTGCTCTGGTCACTTGGCAATGCCCAGCTTTCCATCATGCATCTCAAACAATTCTGTGTGCAAAAGTCACTTTTGGTAATTGCAGGGAGAGGAACTCAGCCACAAAGAGATGGATTCTGATATTTTTTTCTCCCCATTAGGGTGATTTAGGATCATACAATAAGCATCACTGCATGGCTGCTGGATAATTCATGCTATTAATTTGGCACATACTATTGCTCTATTTATGTAATATTTCTACACTTTGCAGAGTTTTATATTCAGAGAGCAAACACAGAAATAACAGACCCTCAGGTCTGCTCCTGCCACTTCATTTCTTCCTGAGCAGTAGAACCATAGCTCAAGGAACTCCTGAATTGCAGGTTCCTCCTGTTGTCTGCATGATCAACCCTTCAGCTGGTCCCTACTGGTATGGGGACAGCTAATAATTAAATCCTAACTATTTCAAGCTAAACAAATAAGGACAAGTGATATAATTAACGCAGAGAGGTGCCTGACTTTTCATCCTCCTTAGAAGTTGCAAAGTCTCTTGCACAGGTCTATCTTTTCGTGCCGGAATTTTTACTTCAGCCACTTTACCTTGCAGGAAGGGATCCACTCCTCTGTTTATCAGGGCCCAGGCAGATTCTCCACTTGACAGAAACAGCTGATAGGATCCACAGCACTAATTTGTGGAAGAAGTATTAGGGGTTGAGGACTTGCAAGTCTGGACCTTTTGATTAAATTCCAGCATGTAAAGAGAGAAGAGAGTGGGAATCCTACAGGGAAAAGGTTGGGAAATTGAAGCAGATAAGCAAAAAAGGTGTTTATCTGAGAGTGAAACTGCAGACAGAAGAGCGACCACTTCAGTGGAGTTCATTTGGGAAACAAAGAGCTGAACTTTGGTGTCTCTTCCAGGAGGGTTTGTGTCATTAACTCTGCACTGGCACCAGAAGATCAGTGCAGGCTGGATCCAGGAGTTTATTCAGGAGAAGCCCAAGCCCAGGGACAGCGATGTGAGATGTGTCTCAGACAATAAATACCAGCTGGGTGTGATTAGCTGCTGGTGGAGCTCCTCTTGCCCTCCTACCCCGGTTCAGCCCAGATTCGGGTGCCTGTGCTTTGTGCAGGCTCCCTGCTCCAGCCGTGGTGATGCACAGTAGGAAAGGTTGTTGCTAAGTGACATGACAACTGCAAAGTGCTTTTCAATCCCTCTTTCTGTTTGCTACTCCCACCCTCCACGCTCACCCTGCATGGAGAGTTTGCTGCTGGAACATCCCCGTCTGGCAGCGAGCGCTGGGTGACGAAGCTCCGGCTCTCATTTCTCACTCAAGTGGCACCAAAGCTTCTGCTGCTGCCCCAGTGCTTCTAGACATCGGAAACTTGGCTTTGGCCAAAGGTTATTCCCATTTTTATTTGCCACTGTGTAAATCTGGGTGATTCAGAGTCCAGTCTGGAAGGGGTTTGGTGGCACCTTCACCATTCCGTGTAGCAGCTGCTCTCAGCCCTTCCGAGCTGCGTCACTCAGCCCTGCAAACACAAAACACAGCCCAGGACAAAGTTTGGACTTCGATAAAGCTGCTCTTGCTGCTTTATAAGGCTGTGGGTGACTGCCACGGGCTGGAAGGCACCAGGCTGTGCTGTAGGGGAAGGTTTCTATTTCCAATCCCTGCTGGTAGCCCAAGTCTCCGTCGCTGAGTCCCTCCTCAAGTTATTTCATCTATTGGCTCCATGTAGGAAAGGAGTTTAACAATAACAAAAAAACCCCAACCAAACTTCAAACAACCAGATTCTTTGAACTTTACCTCTTGGAGAAATCTTTATGCTACTTACATCTCCCTGCCTTGAGTTTCCTTGGCCAAACCTTCTCCTTTTGTTCTGTGCCAGCGCAGTGACTCTGAGGTTTGACGGGCCCTGCCAGGACCCAGCACAGCAGAGCAGCGAGAAGAGAACATGAATTGCTTTGCAGGGCTTGTGCATCTGCCTGTCCTGGGCCCTCAGCTGTTCCATACCCAGGTGAAATCACGGCTCCTTGCCATGCAGAGTTTGTGAGTGAAAGACTGGAATTATACCCGAGTTGTCTGTTCTTCACCACATTAAAAAGGTCATAAAAGGAGAGTCCGTTTAAAAATCCTACTGCTGAAGAAAGCTTTTGCACTGAAATAAATCCCAAACATGATATTTCTTTTTTCAGTTTGGGAAGAGGGGAGCTGCTAGAAAAAAATGTGAGCTCAACTATTAGCTTTCCACTTGTAAAACTTCATATATCACTAAATATATTGCCCGTAGAGGACAGAAGTTGTTAAGACGGAGAAGAATTTTGAAGATGGATGAATGACAAAGACAAATGAAGATTTTTATTTTAGCAGAAGTTTCCAAGTGCTGTCTCTGGGTTGGGAGGGTACTGTTAATAAAGTACACTTGACATATAACTGCTCAAGTTCCTGAGAAACAGCTTTGCTTTAAAGTTCAGTGGAGGATCAAAAAGAGTGAATTCTCTGTTTTTCTCTATAAAAAAGAAAAAGAAAGCCCTGAAAAAGGTTAGTTTTTTTTGGGAAACAGCATCTATGCCTTTTGTCTTTTCTTCTCTTTGTGGTCCAGAGACAGTGCGTTGACTGACTTCTTCAGAAAGGAGATCAGTGAAATTGTCAGTTGATTACTTCTCCTTGATTAGCATTTATAAGAGCCCTGTGATACATTATTTGCATTCCTATTTAGCCGTGATTTTTGTGGGGCAGCAATGATTAAACTTGTCACAGGGCCTGATTGACAGGGTCAGATCTTCACTTTCTACTCTTTTGAAATTAAAAACAAATGTGTCAGCTCCCTTCATGGGCCGCAGCGCTGTGAAGCTTGCTTGCCTTGTCATCGCAGATAGGTCAGGAATGTTTTAATTTTAGGGATGGATTCTGCTTGTCAAGCAGAGTGTGATGGCGTGTAGTTCTGGAGATGAGATGTGAAGGGTGTAAAACAAAGAATGGAAAGAACAAAGACAAAGACACTCACATTATTAGACAGATTTAATTAGTCTGAATGGATATTATGCTAGATGAAGCAGTGAGCTGTGAAATTAACCCTTGATTACGGATTGGCGGATCGTGCTCATAAAGGGAATCAAACCTTGGTGAATGGGAAAGAGGTGCTGTCCTACCCTCCCAGCCTCCATCCCCACGACCCCATCCCGAGTCCAAAGGGGCTGGAAAGCTTTGAAGGAAAAGCTGTTGGTGGTGGCATTTGGGACGCTGGGGCAGTGTCTCCTTTTTTCCCAACCTCTGAGGCTGACCTGCCCAAAGAGCTGGGAGCTGCAGGCTCCAGGGAGGGAGGGTTTTGCAGGAAGGATGGTGAGTGATGACTCCCACCCAGTGCAGCCCATACCTTGTGAGCAGCACAGAGCCCAGGTCCCCTCGAGAGACACATCCCCACCTCATTCCTGCCTCCTTCCCTTCCAGGCAGCTTTGATATTTCTGCTTGAAAACATATTTTGTTATGATAAGCTGTGAGTTAAGGTGAAATTACTCACCCCTGAGGGAGGGTTCAGGCATCAGCAAGGCTGGTCCATCCCACCTCTAAAATCAAGTGCCATGTGTCTCAGATGTGGGGCAGTGTGGGGGAGCAGGGCAGTGCCAGCCCAGAGGGTGCTGCCTTTGAGCATCCAGTGCTCTACAGAAGAAGGACTCCAGCCTTTTGTGTGGTTCTCATCAGCATTCCCAGAGCTCCGTATCAAGAACTCCTCTAATTAGCACCACTGCAACGGAAGAAAACAAATAGAAAATACAGTGTTACCCTCTTGTTAGTTCCTTGTCATTTCTCCCAAGTTGTTCAGCTAATGGAGTAATCAGCCTTTCTGTTAAAAGAGAGGGGAAAAAAGCCAAAGGGCGTTAGGAGCACTGATCTGCCAATAGGTGTGAGGCCCCTGCTTCCCTCCGGCACATTTGGAAGGCTCAGTTTCAGCGCAGATTTGCATGTCAGAGACTGTGAGATTGAAAAGGAGTGAGACATGAAAACAAGTTAGGTCAAAGACTGCCTGGAAATGGTGGCTGGTAACTTCCTGAGCAGCAGACTCATCTCCAGTGTTGAGCCTCTGTGGGTACCGTGCTGCACTGTGCTACCTCTCACACCACTTTTGTGTATCTGAGATCAAGAATTCTCATTTTTACTTAACATTTGGTAGCATTTAAGTAGTGTCTCTGTGTGGAGTGAAAAAACCCTTTGATTAAAGACCTACAGAAGATTAATGAAAGTCATTATCTTTATATGATAGCAGAGAGTTACTACTCACAGAATAAAAGGAATTTCTGCCTGCACATCTTTTCTGCCCTGGTTTCCCCATCTCTTTTCATACCCTGAAAGAGAAGAGGCAGCATGGGAAGGTGATGAGGGAATAGGACATGACACAAATCCCATTGAGAAGCCTACTGCTGAATCTCTGTTGGTGTTAGAACGAGTCACTGTGCCATTCTCCAGAGGAAAATTATTATTTAAGGACAAAAGCCTAGTACTTCTCATGAAACCTGAAGATACAGAGTAGTTCTTAGGCTGAAAAGCCTTGTCATTGGCCTGGCGTTTACGTGAGCAGTCACACTTTAGTGTTGCTGCTTTTGGGGGCTTTTCAGCAGAGTCTTTATTATTACAGACCCACTGAGCTGTTCCTCAGCTGCTAGGAATCAACAGAACTCTCCTGAAATTAATGGTGCTACATTGCTTTACATCAGCTGAGGATCTGGCTCTTCATTTCTGGCTGTTGGGAATTTCTCAGCTGAACTCTTCCAGTACAAGCCAAACCTTGTGAGAAGGATCTGCTCTCCAGGCCCAACACTGAACCCTTGGTCAGTTCCCACTCTGGAAGACACAGTGGGTGATAGATTAATTTAATTAAACAGTTTTAAGGTAATGATTTAATTGAGCAGTTTGTTGCAGTCTCTGCTGGGTTTCCTGTAGCAGGGCAGGTGGGTTGGTGAAGGCTCAGGGGTCTGGACAGGCTGCTGGCCTGTGTTGTTAAAAGAGAGCAGAACACATGAAGTACTGAAAAATCAGTGCTAGTGAAGGGAAAATCTCTGTATCTTCTGCCTGTGCATTTACAGAAATGCAGGTGAGGTTTGAGTTTCTTTGTTTTGCCACTTGCCACAGTTGTCTCTCTGGGCACTGAGCTCTGTAGCTCACACAACCTCACCGTGGCTGGTTCCATCACCGTGCTGCTGCTCCTGCTCCCTCTGCAGAGAGACAGACTTCAGCTCCTGCATTCAGCTCCCAGAAAAACCATCAGCAGACAAAAGAGATCCAAAGGAGAGGTTTGGACAGAGCCATTCAGTGCAGAGGCTGTTGAGTAAATGCTCCAGACAGCCCTACAGCGTTGGAGGAGCTCCTCCAGCGAGGAACAATGAGCAGGCACTATGGAACACAATGCACATTGCCTGCGATGCTCAGTTTGCCATCACCATCCTGCTGCTCCTGAGCAGAGCTGAAGCATCAGTGCTGGGAGCACTGGCCCCATTTCCAGGGGCATTTCTGACTCACTGCTGTGCCCTGAGAAGGAGGAACTCTGCTTAAACCAGGGAATTAACTGGAAAAATGTAAACTGTAAAACGGGAGTGAGCAGGGCAGGCTCTTCCCCCAAACGTGAGCTCAGACTCACATCTCTGCCTCCCAAATACAGCAAATATTTCCTAATTATACACCCAGGACCCTGGCTCACCTGAGGCTCAGGTTTGCAGCCCTGTTTCTCCTCGCTGCCTGCATTCTCAGAGCAGGAGCTGGCGCGTGCCCCCCGCCCTCCCTTTATTTCTCCCACGGAATTGTTTCAGTGCTAGCTTGGTGTGTCAGCTTGTAAGTCTATAAAACAGTTTTCTACCAGCTGGAAATCCAACATGCTACATGAATACATAACAGTGCCTAACCAAGAAGGTTTGTAATTCAGTAATTAGCTGTAATTAATGAACACAAAGTGAAGACTCATTTACAGTTTAAATTATCACATTAGCTCCTGTCACCCTCTATGTACACAAAACAGCAGGAATTCAATTATTTTTATTCTTCAAAGCTAATTTAAAATTTAAGGAATGCCATTACATGAAATAATAGGTAGGAAATGTAATAGAAATCGCTGAGAACAGTTGGCCATCCTTAGAATGGGAGGAAAAAAATGCTATCAGTGATGACTTGGAAATGTTATTTCATCTGCAAGCAGATGAAGGATTGAAATCTACACTCTTTTCAGTGTATTTAAAAAGAAAACGAGTTTGGTGGTTGCTAAGTCTTTGTGCAGGAAGAGCATAATTGTGCATTGTGCATAATTGTAGAAGCAGTTGATACTGATATTGCTGTTGATAGGAGCACGATGACAGCATGGAAACGCTCACACCATTACCTTTAATGGGGCTGAGCCGACTGCAGCAGCACCGAGCCCCTGGAATCCTCACCAATCTTACTTGGGAAACTTCAGCCTAGCAGGCCTTAAGTAATTGTCACTTTGCAATCTGCCTCCAGTTCGTGTGTGTGCGCAGGGCTGTGTAAAACACTTTCATTGTGCTTTTAAACCCACCACGATGCTGCTCTCTGCAGCTGCCACTGATTATTTTTTCCCTCAAACAGTTCAATAGCAAGAGAATTCCAAACCCATCTGATGCCACATATCTGCATTCCAGCCCTTCTGGTTTTTTGGGTTTTTTTTTTTTTTGTTCTTTATTTCTTCTTCAGTTCCCTTTTCATTTTAAATAGGCCACTGGAAGCTCCGGCGTCTAATTTTTCATAGGTGATCGACTGCTGAGTTGTGGGTTTATGTAGACAGAGGGAAGGTAGCGATAAGCCAAGAGAGAGGATTCTATTAGGGAAATGCAGCAGTAACTAATGAATCCTGCCAGTAATTGGGAAGGTGTAAGCCTCTGTAATATCCTAATGATAGTCATCCGTTGTGTGCATCCCCCAGCACGGCAGCGATCCCTCATCGGCTCCGTGATCTCAGACACTTAGCCATGCAAATCTTCCTGACAGGACTCTATGTCTTTGTCTCCCTAATTGGACAGTATAGAGTTGTTTATGGATATTGCAGACATTTAGACCTCAGTTGGAGGTTGTTCAAAAATCGTTAGCAAAGTTGCCTTAACAGCATTGTCAAATATTTATTCCCCTGTTTCAATATCTGTTTTTATCCCAGGCATGGATAGAGACAGAATTAACATTTTGAAGATAGAGTGTTCCTTCCAGGCTCTGGTTGGGGTTTTTATTAAGCCATTTTCCTACAGAAAGAGAGAACAACAACAACAACAAAAAAATCTTCCAAAAGTCCTCATTTCTTAAGGGTAAGACGTGAGATGGTAGGGCAAATGTGCTGATTTTTAATACCATTTCCATGGGGAAATATTAGGAATGCTGACAAAGGCAGTTCCGCTTATAAAAATTACAGGAAGCTTATGGGGCAAAAATTCCAGTTTAGTGTAAGCCAAAATAAATGGTGAATATTCCCATTCACTGCACCACTTCAAGTGAGTGCAGATTAAGAGCCTGGCTCAGATATATTAGAAAAAACATAGATTTTACCTTGGTCAAGAGTTTAGGGGTTTAATTCTTGTCTCTAATCATCTCTTGGTAGTAGGTAAAAAGTAAGGTACAATAAATACATCCAATGTTGTGCTTTACCAGGGAATTTTTTTGTTTGTTTGTTTTAAAAACTTGATATTAGGGGGGTTTCGCATTTTTGTGCATAATGCATTCCTTGTAGACAGTTTGGGGTTTTCTGAGCACAAGGCAGAGTCTTACAGGGACTTCCAGGGACCATGAACACAAGGAAGAAAACTGATTTTAGGCAAGCAGGATGGGGATCAGAGGCAGAGGCTGGAGCAGCCACAAATACTGGAATTTGGGAGGAAGACCTGCTGGATCAGGCAGCTGAATTTACAATCCCTTGGTCACGTGCCATTCTGCTCAGACAGGTTGCCCCACAAATCAAGGGGATTATTTGCCTCAGTGAAAGCAATCAGATCCCTCCTTTTTGTAACTACTAAATTGATCCTACAAAGAGTTAACTCCATATGGACTTCCACTGCCATCTTGTCTCCCAAGGCTGCTTATTCTAAACTGCATATTTTTTATAAATATTAGACAGAAATATATATAAAACCTGAAAAAATACATGCAAGAATTTGCCTAAAATAATCATTTGGCTTTTCTTTTTTTTTTGTTTTTTGAGCCAACTCTACACAAATAGAGGGTGCGAAAGCTTCTGTTCATGGGAATATTTCTAGGAAGGATTTCTGAAAGTATTAATTTGCGCCTGTCTGGCAACTATCTTGAAAGCTGTTTGTAGTTTTGGAAATTATTCAGCCAGGGAGCAGTAGAAATGACACATTATATCGTTGATTAATGTAGTAAATAGCAAATTACTGAAGGGGGAATAATCAAAGCCACAGTTGCAGCAAATAGTTCCCTTATCTGATTTCTCTCGGGTTATCCCAAAGTTTCAGGTACTTCCCACAATCAGACCCAAAAGATAAAGAAAGAAATTAAAGGAAAACTATTTGTAAAACAAGGGAAGGAATAGATTTTATTTATTTTGATGAAAAATTTCTGCCTATTTGGTATAATTCTTTAAATGAGCTCTCATTTTCTCAGTCTTTAAGTCTTTTTAGATGAGACTCCCAGTTCCCCTGAAGCACTACTGACACCATCTGTAAACCCATCAGCTTTTCACCCCTCTGCCCAAACTGCTGAGGAAAAAGTTGTGAACTCCAGAAAATATTCCATCCACTGAAGGTCAGAGAGGGCAGTGAAGCGCCTGGACACAGAGCCATCCAAGCTCAGGACTTGCCATCCCTGAGCTCTCTGGGGGGACAGGGGCTGGAGGAAGGTTGTCCCAGCTCTTGGGTATTCCTTTTTCTGAAGTGGATCCCTGTTTCCCACAGCTTTTGATGGACCCCTGGCTGTGGGGAACATCCCAGTTTCATCCCAGTTAGAACAACTCAGCCTCTGAGGTCACCAGGTTTCCACTCCCCCTGGTGCAAGGTGGGCCAGCAGGATCAGGATCAGGCTCTCTTCTCCCTGTGGAAGCCATCCTAAAGCAAACAGGCTCTGGATGTGCTTGCTAGAACCTTCTTCTCCAGAAAATGAATGTATTGGTATTTAGGGGTTTTTTATAGACACACACTCACGTATATATATTTAAAATCCCAGCTTTACAAACTTATGTCGGTGCAGCAGCCCGTGACACTGAATACAAGCTGCTGTGCAAAGCAATTGCCAAGTGTTTACATAAACACATAAATAAGACAAATAAATTCATTTTCATTATTCATATTTTCTGCTCTTTCTTCTCCTTTTTATTTATGCCTTAGACAATGGCTCCTGTAAATATTCTGATTAAAAAAACACCTGCAGTGGACAGAAAGATGATCAGAAAGCCCTGATAGAGAGCAATTCATGTTTCTTCTTTACAATCACTAACGAATCTTAACTTGAACCATGTTATGTTCCCATGTGAGTGATAAGCAATGATTTATTATGAAGTGTCAGGAAATCAGAATGCCGTACAGTGAGACATGAGCTAGTGGAAAATGTGTTCCCTGTTTCCCAGCCTCATTACTCAAAGATGCAGTGTCCCTTTCTCCAAGTCTAATTTACCTGGCTTTCCAAAGCACCCCGAGAGCAAAGGAAACGTTTCCAGGAGGGAAACACCAGATCCAGGCTGTGCCTTCACCTTCCAGCACCGCTAAACACCTCGGAGTGACCACGGAGAAGGGCCTGGAAAGGCAGAGCTCTCTCTGTATCAAACATTTCCCTCCCTAATGATGCTCCCCCCAAAAGCAATCGCTCAGGATTACAGCATCCTCTGCCTCATCTGTGCTGTCAGCGCCTGAAGAGGAAATAAACCAGGCGGCGCGCAGCAGACAAACGGATAAGTTTTCTTTATGCGTTCGAGTTTCTTCTACTCTCTAATGATTCCCTTCTCCCCATGATCCTAATTCAAGTAACTGGCATGTGATATATTTTGTAGACAAATCAGCAGCAGAAGAGCATGTGCAGCTCTGGCACCACGGAGCCCGTGATTTACTCGCAGCTCGCGCCCGCTTGGGTTTTAAGGTGGGAATTTGTGTTTTAAGAGCTTCCTCACAAAGAAAGGAGAAAGCAGCACATCCCACACTAATTCACATGAGCAGCCTCCACGCCCACCCACTAATGCTCTCTGAAAAAAGGAACACAAACAGGCAGAGTCTTAAAAATGAAACATTTTTCTGGATGTCTCTTTAAAGTCCCCAATCCCAAAAGCACCTGGGCTCAGTCAGGTGAGGATGGGAAAAGCTGCATTTCCCTAGGGAAAGGCAGGGGGTGAGTGTGATTCTGTTCTGCAGCTGCAGAGACACAGAAGTGGGAGCCTTCCCAAGGAGGTTTGGCTTGGATGGCCTGGGCACATCACAGAGCCATAGAGGTTCTGACACCTGAAATGATGAGCAGTGTTTTGTTGGAAAGGCAAAGCTCTTACCCTTTAAAAAAAAAAATCTTATTATCCAAAAGCATGGATTAATCAAAGCAGATTGGTTAAGAAGCTACCAACAGTAGCATTTTCTGTTTCAAAACACGATCCCATTCTACTGTGATAAAATAGGAGAGAAGACCAACAAGTTAAACCAAACAGAATAAAAAACAATTTATGTCCTGCAAATTCTTTCACATGAAAAAAAATCTCGTATCTAGGCATGTTACAACTAGCTCAGTCTGTCTTAAGGCAATGGTAGCTGTTGATTTTCCTTGCAGAAAATGTGGAAATCATCAGAAGAAAATTAACCAGAACTCCTCCTTGTCTGAAAGGCTAAGAGACTCACAAATTTCAAAAATCTTTTTTTTTTTTTCCTATAGAAATGCTTTATAGAGAATCTTTGTGAAGTACAAACCAGAGAGTGGTTGTCTCCCAGCACTGACAATGTCTGCTGTTCCAGACGAGACGGTGTGTGATGTACCATCCTGAAATATTGTCAGCAAGCCTGCAAATATGAAGGCATTTTCATAGCAAGGCAGGGATGAAAGGAAAGAGCTTTGGGTTTGCTTTTTTGTTGTGCTTTGTTTCTTAGTCCTAATAAAATCTACCAGTGTGCTCTTAACTTCTCCCCTCCTGTTTTGTTCCGAGGAGAAAGGGAATGTCATTCTCCTGTGAAAGTGCTCAGGAGAGAGGGAGGAGGCACAAATTCCCTCCTGGAGGGGTTTGCTGTAGCCAGGACGAGGTTTGTGTGATATCTGAGTAACTCCAAGTGCAGAGACAGATCAGAATCTCCCCACTCTCAAGTGGCCTTTGCTGCCTTGCAGTGACTCAAGACATCTTAGTGTCATAGCTGAGAGGGTGTCATCCCACCCTCAGCAGCCTCTGGTTTGGTGATTTAGGAATTCTCTTCAGGGTTTAAAAAATGTGGGGTTTAATCTCACAGGGAATTGCACCCCAAGGAAAACAGGGAGGCATTTGTGGGTTCTGCAACAGCTGAGTGAACACTTGCAGGTAACAATTCAGCCTTTTTAAGCACCCAAACGAATTAAGGGCTCTGCCTTTAAATGACCCACGAGTTCCTCCCGACCTGCATCCCATAAACCTGGGCCTGGAGCACACAGCAAGTGCCCAGATGGTTGGGCCATAACTGCTTTGTCTTATCTGCTGTAAATTCACGTTTTGCAAGGTGTGTTCCAAAAGCCGTTTCTCGGCTGGGATCCTTACAGGTGGCACTTTAAAATGTAGCGAGCACCCAGTCCCACAGAACCTGCTTGTCACTGAAAACGACACAGTTTGCATGTGACCTGTAATGACAGTTGCTAGTTGAAAAGAAACCAGAAATTCAGCTTTATCTTCCACACTTTGGTTGCAGCTGCCATCAACTAAATCTCTCTCCAAGGGCAGATGGTGCCCTGTACAATGAACAATTTAATCTTTAGGAAACTTTGCCAAAAAATCCACTTTTTTTTCCCCCCTCCAAGAATAGGCTGTCAATAACATGTGCTCCCAAATACATTATGATTTGATGGCTATACTTTATTTATAGGAAGAAATAAAAGTTAAATGTTCCCTGTAATTTTTTTTTCTCTTTCCAAGTCTGTGATTCTCCCAGACACCTCTGCACTGGGCTTTGTGTGCAGAAGCACCTGGGGGGCACCAGGTACCTGTCACACCCTGTGTCATCGAGCACCTGTGTGTCCTGTGTCACCCCCAGGCCCACACTGGGCTCAGGGGTGAAATCCTGGCCTCTCTCAACACAAGTGGCACAAACCCCCCTCTCTCCAGCAGCCCAGGATTCCACAGGGTCTCTCTGGAGCCCCAGTTTTTGTCTGACCCATCCGGGAGCTTCTCTGGGCCACCTGTGCCAGCACCTCCCCACGCTCACAGGGAAGAATATTTTCCCAAAATCCAATCTTCACCTTCTCTCTCTCAGCTTGAAGCCATCTCCCCTCATCCTGTCACTCCAGGCCTTTGGAAATTGTCTCTCTCCATCTTTCCTTTTGGTTCCCTTCAGCCCTGAGCTCCTTGTCCCTCCTGCACCGCTGCTGCCTCAGCTCCCGGCAAAGCTCTGGATTGCCCAAATTATCCAGAAAAAAAGCATCATCCCAGGCAAGGAGGTCTCTAAACTCATCCCCCTGGGTGTTAGAGGAGTAAATTCTGTGCTCGGGGAGGCAGAGACACCCCGGGCACAGCTGAGTTTGAGCCCACATTTCCTTTGTCTTGCCCCTCTCAATCTCGAATCAGAAACGGTTCCCACACTTCCCTCTCGTGTGGCTGAGGCTGAATATTCACAGACTGGTGGCTTCTGCGAGGACATGAGGTGACCTTGGTGGGCTGGGGGGCCCTTCACTGAGCAGGACATGAGGGATTTTCCCTGCTGGCATCACCTGGAGCCTCTGCCTGCCTTTGGGTGGGTGCTGCACCCTCAGCAAGGTGGCAACCAAAAGATTTCATTTTCATGAGGGTTGTTCCTACCTCTCCCAAAATGTTTTCCCATCCTATTAGAGCGTGTTTGCTGAAACAAATATGTTCTGTTTATTTATTTAATATGCTGTTAAATGACCTTCTGGAAAGCTATTCCTGCCACGAGGCTTTAAAATGGATGGGCAGGCAGAACTCCAGGGAGCACGCTCCTCCCAATCAGGATGAATCATTCCAGTAGTTACTGTTTAGATTGATATAATTTTAGTTATAATTATGGGTAACGAGAAGGCGTTTAGAGTCTGTAACATTGTAATTCATGGTGAGAGGAGTCCTAAATGAAATAAAATATATCCAGATTTGCTGTTTCCCCCTTTCTAGGTACTGTGCACGTGGCAGGGTTCTCTAAGGAACAGATTTTGTGCTGCTGCAAAAATCTAGCAAAAGTAGGTCAGAAATGACATCGAGAGATAACATGTTTGGTAACCACAAAGGGCCTGTCTGTGTCTTTCTCTGTGGCCTTTAAAGAGTCCTGCAATTTATTGTGATAGGTACAGCTGCAGCCTGGAAAAGTTTTGATCCATAGACTCCCATGGACTACGGTGGGCGGATCACAGAGGAATACTGTCATTTTTGTTATCCCATTGCATAAATAGGAGCTGGTAAAAGGAGATTAGCAAAGATATGGAAATACAAAGGAGACATTATAAATACATGAAGCTGCTGTCATCTGCCTGGCTCTGGAGTTCCATCCCACCTCAAGACAGTGCCACTGAAGAGGTGGCAGAACCCAAAACTCAAACGGTGACAGCAATCCCCAAGAAAAGGACTTCAGATACTGGAAGGACCTCACAGCACCTTGCAGGATCTGANCCACATCCCCAGCACCCTCAGCAGCACATGGCAGGGGTTTGTGCCACGGCAGCAGCCCCACAGTGTGAGATTTTGGTTGCCACCCTCGGCGCCCCAGACGGGATTCACAGGAGCTGTTCCTGCACACCTTGATTAAACCCGGACCCAGCTCCGCCCCTTCTCCCACTCCCTGCCCCCTTCCCACGTGGATTTCCCCAGGCTTCTTGCCAGGGTGAGAGAAAAAGCAAACAAACCTTCGATTAAGAGCTCGTTGCTCCCCACCATTCCCCCCAGCACGGATTCGCTGTCACCACAGAGGGAATGGACGGGGAAGGGGGAGCTCTGGGAGCTCTGGGAGCTGTGCCCAGCAGCGCCGGTGTCACTGCCGGTGTCACCGCCGGGGCCCGGCGTGCCACGAGCTGCCGACACACTCTCGACAGCTGTCTCGGGCTGCAGACGTGTTTGAGAGCTCCCATTTCAGAGGTTTCACAGCTGTGTTTTTCTGGCAATGCTCGAATGAGGAGAGGGAAGCTGTGCCATGGACAAGGAGTGGGAAGGCGGCTGTTAGGAGGGAAGCTGAGTCCTGACACAGCCGCGTTAAAACAGATCTGACTTTTTACATCTGTTGATGGCTCGATAATTAGTGTTAAATAAAAGCAAAGCTTCAGTATCTGCAACCGATATTTCACATGTGCTGTACAAGACATCAGGATAATGAACACCCTCAGCCACGCTTTCAGAACGTGATTTAAATGGTGGAGTTTTCTTTATGGCACAGGGTGAGCTGCATTTCAGCAAATGCCCTGGAAGCGCCGGACTCTGCCCATCAAGAGCTGTTGGGATGTGGAGGCTGCTCTGCCCTGACTGCAGGTGACAAGCTCTCCACAAACTCCCTGAATCTCTTACAGACTTGATAATGAAATACATAAACTATGACCTTTATTGATCAGGGCTCACACTAATTAATTTCCCAAAGTCCTGTCCCAGCCTGCAGTGGTATCAATAAAAAAAAAAAAAACAAGCCAACAAAACCCACAAGGATGGAGACTTCAGTTGGCCAAAAGACCTCAGGGGTGAAGTACTTATCCCATGGAAATCAATGCCAAGTCCCAATTGATTTTACTTGTGCACAGATGTTACCATTAGTCAAGTACATGGACACTGAGCCTCAAAAGTTTATTTGTTGCCAGAAGAGTTTCTCGTGCACCTTGCCCCTGACCAGTGTGCCCCTGAAGTGTCTGCCCAGGGCTAACAGTGTCCTCAGGGTTGTTCTGTGCCAGGGAAGTGACCAGGAATATTGCTGTGCTGATTAGAAAGTCTCAGGGCCTTCCTCACCATGACACAAAAAGAGAAGGAGGCAGGAGTCTGGCTTTTCATTTTTCCAATCCAAGCTTCTATAAATATTTCCCACTGGCAGGGAACCAGTGCTCTGCAGTAACTTCAAGATTCCTTCCTAGATTGAGCACTTTCAGTGACATTAGTTCTGCTTAATGATCCTAATGAGGTTCTGGAGGTAGAGTTGACCTGGTTGACTCTTAGCAGGATCAGCACCATCCCTCACCACAGCCCAGCGTGTCTGTCCCACACCCACGAGGAAAGCAGATGCTGCAGGGCTTGGTGGGATCCCAGGCAGGGCTCAGGCACAATGTCACAGGTGGTTTTCCATCCTGGAAACCTCTGCTTGGAAAGGTAAAGCCCAGTGCCTGTGCCATCCCCACAGTCTCACTCGGATGATTTGCAGAGGTGATTCCACAGCGAGCATTTGGCCACAGCTTTGCTGTGTGTCAGCTCTGGGCCCTACGACAGCAATGCTTCTGGATTTCTTTAGAATTGGAACAGGGTGTAAACTGGCACAGCTGTGCCCTTTTGCAGTGAAAAATAATAGCTCTGCAGAGTGTGAACTGCTCTGGAGCATTATCTCTGAAACCTAAAGGAAACATCTTCAAGTGTCAACATGGATTGCTTTTAATATCTTTTAAGTGGGAATAACGATCCAAGGTATTCACCACAGTTTCAAACTGACTTTGATGCATCCTCAGTTGCCAAAAGTCTCTACATTCAGCTGCCAAAACCTCTTCTTCCCTTCCAACAGTTTCTCCACAGCAGGTCTGGGTTGCCAATGCAAAATTCAGCATCGCTGTGAAAACTGAAAAGGTGAAGATATTGTAAACCAAACCAAATGATGAACTAACTAGCATGAACTCAATGGACTTTTCTGTTTTCATATGGAATTTTTTGAAAAGCTGAGTTTATTTTACTTTAAATAAAGCTGCTACTGAATTTCCAGTTGATTTAGCCAGGACACAGAGAACACACTGCAGGATTTGAGTTGTGTTTGCTGAACTATCCATGGCCTTGAACAGATAATATATTTTTCAGTAACATATTTCTCTTTGCCCACTGCAGCTTTTTTTCTTCTGTGCTCTCTCCAGATTGACTTTCACTCTGCTTACTGCCTGCCTCATTTCTCACCCTATTTTTCCAGTTGTTTTTTTTCTACTGCTTTCCTCAGTATCTTTCTGTCAGGTTATAAGCAAAGCAGAACTCAACTTTAGGCTGAACTTTTAAACCCACATCTTGAAATTAAATAAAACAAGCCCCTTCTGTCTCTGTGTAGCAGTAACTTCACAACTTGAGTCACTTAGCACTTTTAGCAGCTGCAGGATGGGAAAGGTCCATTGGAAGATGACTTTTAATGGTGGGGAGGTGCCACAACAAGCAGGAGTAACATGGCAATAGTGGGGTAATTAAACACCGTGTGGGTACCGAGATGTCCAGCTCTCCATGAGGATTTTAGAGTCTGTTCCTGGCTGGATGTAGGAAAGAACTCCAAGTTTGGGGAACATGAGGGAAAAGCAGAGTAAGGGGCTCAGTGACCAGGCACAGCCTCAGCACCAGCTGGAGTTTGCCCACTGATCCCTGCATGGTTGTGGAGCCAGGGTTCCACCCACATTTGCGTGCCCTCGCTTGTCGTGAGCCCGTGGGTGCACAAAACAAAGCAGAGCTCATTTCCAGACATTTCTGTGGCCAGCAGTGCCTGGTCAGGGGTGTGGGTTGTGCTCAGACCGTGTAACAGTGGCTGTGTTGTTGTTGTTGTTGTGCTTGCAGGACGAATGCCTTAGTCCAGCTCTCCAGCCCAGCTCCGCGCTGGCCCCGCTCGGCACCGTGGCCCTGACATTGAACTCACAGCAACCCGGACCGAGGAGGCTGCCAAAAAACTCCTGCTATTCTTCTTCATCCTCACTAACAATTTGGTAATGAAGTATTGATTTCCACTCCCCTGCTTATGGACGATATTAGATTTTCATTGATAAACTGCACTGGGGCTGTCTGGTCTCCACTGTCCCTTTTTGCTGTCACTAAAACAAAGTGCCACTGAAGTAAGATAATGACTGAGAACATTGATGTACTTATTTCGTCAATTTGTAACACTTGACAGGAAAAAAAAATTCTTCATAGTTTAATGTCCAAGTGTGCTACACAAGATGCAGTCACACTGGAAGCTTTACTTTTCATGGTAATGTCCATTTCCTATTTATAACCCCTTTGGGATAGTTTGTCTAGAGGAAATGTTTCTATTCTGTGCAGCTATTACTGTTGCACCTGGGTTGCCCAATCCAGTCATTGCACTAGGGATCAATACATCACAGTAAGTACAAGAATTATTAAGTTAAAACAGATTCTGAGCCAAAAAACCTCTGAACAATGTTAATCTTCTGTGCAAGTTGTTCAAATAGTTATGCTTAACCATGTTGCTGCCAAAGATTTGTTTGAAATGGATTATTTTCAGTTTGTTTTATTCCTCAGATATATATATATTTAAATCTCCATTACGGTTTATGACGAGACGTATGGGATGGAGGGATTTTTAAACAAAAGTACTATTGTTAGATTATTGAACATTATATAAATAGAGATATATCTATATATAAATATCACTATATAAATATCTATATATAGATATAAAAGAATAAAAGTAGAATTCCTTTCCCTGTTAGGTGAGGGTAAATCTGAAGCTCTGTTGTGGTCAACAGAGTGACTTTGGATTTGTGCCACCAAAAATGGGATCAGAATTTGGTGTCTGAGCTCTGTCCGGCCTGGCGAGCACCGCTGGCCGTGCCTTCGAATCCACCCCGACCTGGGAGAAGGGGGCTACAAAAATGGCAATTTCAAATTTGTGCTTGTAACTTTTTTCATTAAAACTTCGAGGTCCCGATTTTAATTTGTGGAATATTCACGTTAATAATGAGATCTAATTAAGACATCCATTAAAAGCCCGTTAAAGTTAATTTAACGTAAAAATTCCAATAGAACTGTATTAGATTTTCTCCATTAAATTAACGTTATGGATTTTTAACGGATGTCTTAATTATACATTATTATTAACGGGAATACTGTATTACACAGATTAAAATCGTGTCCCAAGTCAACTCCCAGAATCTTCCAGGATATGCCATTGTCACGAGTCCCACTTTTCCTAGTGCACTGCCTGGAAATCCAGGCGCAGCCCTGTTTACTCTTGCTCAGAGAAAGCAACCTCCAGTAGACAAATCCATCTCTGCATTTAACAATGAACTTCCCCAATTCTCCAAGGAGAAATAAGTCTGGATCAAGTTGTAAATCGCTGTTCCTTGGCAAATGAAATATTCAAAGTATGCAAGGCACAAGTGGAGAAGAGGCTCTTTCTCAAATCAGAAAGGGCTTTGGGGTGTCTTTTCCTGTTGTTTTGTTTGCGATGTTCAAGGACATAATTGAAGTGCAGCAGTCACAAAATCAGACTAAATACGTTCCCTGCATTCCCCGTGGCCTGTGCAGAAGGGCCTGTTTTGGCACTGCTTGGGAAATTTTGACATGATCCCTAAACTCAACATGGAGGAGAAAAAAAGGCCCTTCTTATTTACCTCCTAGGGAAAGTGTTGCCCTTATGCCACATATAATAGCAAATTGCTTTTTTTATGGCATGCATAACCTAGATGGGAAAAAATATGGCGCTTGAGGGAAGGAGGGAAAAAGTAAATGAAGTTCCAGGAATGTCATTCTGAAGTAATGAGGCATGGACAGAAAATATACCCCTCACATCATCGGATTGAGATGGCAGTCGAAATAGCTTCATTGAAGTGTCAGCACTCATCCATCAATCAATCATCCACAAGGAAAAATAGCGACAGTACAACGGGGCGGCTTTTATGGGATTTACTCATGGGCATAGGGAATAGCAGCTCAAATGTAGTTCTGACATGAAAAGCAAGGTGCTGATATTATTTTTTATGATGGGAGGATCATAAAGTGAATTGAGAACAGTGAGGTCTGTCTTTGCTTAACCTATTCAACTGGAAATGAACGGAGCTCAACTGGAAACGGGCAGAGCCTTCAGATGGGTTAAGATTGAAGCCTGCACCGTGCTGAGCACCGGCCATTGACAACAAAATTCTATTAAAGCAAAATCAATGCATTAGCATCGAGCTCCTCAGAAGCTGTTAAATTGCACAGCCCAGGCCAGAGTTATGGGGTGAAGTTGCACAAGGTGGGGCTCACGGCGCCGACCCAAAGACCACGAGCGCTGCAGAAAATCTCCCCTGGGGAGAAACTGCAAGTGTGGCTCGTCTCCCTGAGCTTCTGGGAGCAGAGGAAAAATATTGGGCTGCTTGCAGCACGAGACAGGTGACGCTCCCAGCCAAGGTGCTGCCACAGCCGGGAGTTTGGCTGGTTTTGGATGGGATTGATGCTCCGTGTGGGGGTTCGCAGCTGTGGCAAGGCTGAGCTGTGGGAATTCCTCCACAGGGAGCTCCCCAGAGCCTCCTCCCACAAAAAGGACGCCTGGAGCCCCCGGCCAGCCCACAGCACCCAGAGCTGGGGCTGTCTGGGGCACCAGCTGCCCAGTTTTTGCAGAAGAGAGGCTTTGCTGGTGCCCTGTGAGCTCAGGGTGAGCACAGGACACGCGGCCCCACCTGGGAGCCCAAAGCTGCGAAGGTTTTGGGAGGTTTTGGGAAGGCCAAACCGCCTGAGGGAGGTCAGGTTTTGCTCAGGAAGCTTGGCTGTGTGGGAACAGCTACTTTGTTTAAAAGTCTGGCCACAAACCTTTGTCACACAGTGCTAAAGCTTGATCATTTTGCCTGCATCGCTGTCCTCGGGGAACGTTTTAGGTACACATTTGAATTAAGTGATTTTTATTTTTTTTTACAATATGATATAAAAAAAAAGAAAATGTACGTCTCTCCTCTCTTTTCTCTGTATGAAACTGGATGAGTTGATAGTTTTTCTGTCATATAAATCAGGTAACACAGAAAATCATTGCATCTTTTCTCTGTTGTCGCTACTCAATATCCATCGTTCTGACTTTTATTCTTATTGGAGATCATCAAAACATTAATTAAAAGCCTGGTGATCAAACAGCCGAATATTTATGATTCACGTCCTTGCTTATTAACAAGTGGCATATTGATACACCACATATCCAAGCTGTTTATGCTCTTGCACTGAAATAAAGCAGGAAGAATTGTTACCCTTACACACTGCTTTGAAAGGTTTATTCAGAAACCAGAGCTCCCTTCCCACCACCATCCATGTCAAAATAAGCCATATCACCTGAAAAAAAAATGTTCTATTTTAAAACAGGGAGATGTAATTAGCATCCCTTTGGGGCCTAATATATAAGAGTTTCAGTGGATCAGTCTCAGGTGTTTTTTCCAGGCTCTTATTACTTAAGCTGAGAGGGAGAAGGACACTTAACTTTAAAAATGGCTGTCATTAGTACAACAATAATTGTTGGGTTAAAAAAAAATCTTTGAGAATCTGCTAACAAACCTGCCCAGTAATTACTTGTCAATGCAAGTTATCATGGGTTTTATTACCTACTTGTAAAAGTATTTACAAGACTGACCTCCCTAGCTTTTTTAGAGATCAGGGAGGATATAAAAAGTCATTTTAAAAATCAATAATTATATATTAGCGCGATAGGGGGTGAAGCCTTCCAAGCCAGCTTTACAGGCTATTGAGTCAACTCTCATGCATTCAAATGGCAAGGATTGTTTCCCTAATTTTTGAACTCTTTTTCTTTCCTTAATCATGTTTTGATAAAGTGCCATATTTATTGATCACTTCACACCCGCAGTTCAGCTCCTAACCCAGCAGGGGATATTCCCACTGGGAAGCACCCGTGTAGGATTTGCACAGAGAAGGAGCTGCCCTTGGTGAGCAGGGAGCAGAGGAACATTGAATTTTGGGGTGGGAGCTGCCAAGGGGATGCTGGCTCCGTGCTGGTTCCCCACAGCCTGATCCATCCCACACCCTCAGGGTCACGCTGTGGGTGTTACCTCGGGATGGAACCTGTTAGGAGCACAAGGGAATGGGGAAAGCAGCCTGATTTTTGGCAGATAATGAGGAAGTGGCTCTGGCTGGGATGTCCCCTCCCCATATTCCATGGCCACTCTGGACTGGAGTGAGCACAAGGGGATCTCCATCACGCAGGGCTTTTGTCCTCACCAACAGATATACGATGCAATTTATATTTAAAATTCTCTCTATAAAGACAGCATTGATCACAGATCCCAGATCAATATGTGGCAATTACAGCAGGCTTTAAAGGCCATCTGTCCCCAAGCAGGAGCACCGATAGAGCCACCTCGATAGATTGTGAGCAAGTGCTACTGGTATGTGCCCACCTCCTCCCAGCACAGCCTGACAGTCATTTCTGCTCCTAGGAAGTTGAGGTTAGATTCTATGGAGCTGTAATTCCGGGATCTTGCCTCCCCCAAGAGCCCCCAGACCAGCTTCTCGTTGGGTTTCACAGCAGGGTCAGTGACACTGTGGTTTTCCTCACCTGGATTTCCTGTTCCCCATCACAATTTATCCCACATGTCACAATTTTCCTTGTCCCCAGTTGGAAATGGTCAGCAAGAGGTTCTTGAATTTCACTAGAAGTGAGAACATTTCCATAATTGTGTTAGATTTTCTCATTGGGGGGTGCAAACTGAGCCTTTTTTATGGAAAGATCTCCAAGATTGTTGAGCCCAACCTTTGACCATTTATGTCAGGCTGGACCATAGCAAGTGTAATACTTTAAAATGCAACAAAATAATAAAGTACATGCATCTAAAGGCAGATTTCAATTCACATTTCATCAATGAGGTCTTGGTTTGTCAGCACCTGAACTCGAGATCAGCCTGTTGGTTGATGGCCCTGGGTGAGCCACCGGGTTGTTATTCCAGAAGGAAATGCTTCCTGGGTTTTCTTTTTTTTCTTCATTATTTCCTGCAGTGGAAAGCACACAGAATTAAGAATTTTTATTCTCTACTTGTCTTCTGAAGGAATGTGAAATAATAAAATAATAAAAACAAGGTGTTTGCAGTAGTACTGGAAGCTGACTCACCTTTGCACCCCACACATGCTGTGCCATGTCCCCGCTGATCCTCCCTGCAACCACCTCCCTCCATTTCAGTTCAATGGCTGAAAAACAGAAGCCAGATTCCAGAGGCATTTATCCCAGGGTAAATCCAGAGCCCCTCTTTCGAATCCAGCAGATTTACCCTCTGTCTACCCAGCTCCAAACACCACCCTCGTGGCCCCAGCCTCAGATTCCAAACGTGTTTGGGCAGTTGTTTTGAAAACAACTTCAGCAAACTTCAGTCTCTAGCTCTGGGCAAATTAAATCTCCTGCACTTCAGGTGGTTTTTAGTTATGTCAGGGAGGTGATTGCAAAACTTTGGTATCGATGTGACTGTACTTGTAAAAGCCCTGACGTAACACCAGTTGTATCACTATAAAGCACTTTATACTGGTACAGCTCCTTTTGCTCTGCTGGACCACTTTTATACCAGTGCAAGCACTTTTATCCCAGGATCCTTCAGTCTAGAAGTGCTTTTTTTGCTTTGATTATGCCAGAAGAGATGTGAAGAGTAGATGAAGTTTCAGATGACACTTGTTTCATGTACCAAAACATCTGCACAATATTTTCTTGGAGAGTATTTTTAAAAGTGAACTTCTTGTACCACTGGACTTAACTGCAGAGTAATAAACTTCCAGTTCATCATCCCTCTCAGCTCATGAAATGTCTTTAGGCCTTTGTGAAAAGCCCTGTTTGAGACAACAGATTAAACACTAATCCTGGTGGATCGTACAGCTCCACTTCTGTTCACACCATCGAGCTGAGCAAACTTTTTTTCCCTTTCCTTTTTTGATCTAAGTAAAGGCAACAAATTCTTTCATTAAACTCCTTAGATGAGATAGCAGGGGGGCAAAAGATCAGTATTTCACAAAGAAAATGAAAATAACATCTTGCAAAAATGCAGCCACATTAATGGCAGGGAACGCTCTCCCCGTCCCCTCGCACATCCCCAAACCTGCCTCAGATGTGGGAGGTTTCTGTAGGCAATATTTTCACTTAGAAACTGGTCCAGGTGACATTTAAGAATGGCATAGCTGTGTGCACCCAGGAGGATGTGCAGGTGCACGCAGCCATTTCCCATCAGACATGGGCACACTGGTGTGGGTGTGTTTGGGCAGCGGCTCCGTGGCTGAGGCAGCAGCTGGCAGCAGGAACCTGCAGGATGTGCAGGGCAGGATCTTGGCTTTACCCCGCAGCAGACGCTGGAATGTGCAATACAGGTTGCAAAAGCTGACAAGCTCAACAGTTGTTCTTTGGCTCAGGGTACTTCTCTGTCCTACGTCTCTGGCACAACGCGCCCTTTTGTCTTGCGCTCAGGCACCTCTTCTTCATCCTTGGTTGGTCTTTGTGTGTTTGTTTGGGGTTTTATTATCTGTAACATGTCAGCACGAATCAGGAGGGACCCACCCCCATTTCAGTCATGGAGCACAGCTGGCCACTCTGGTAAATTCGGATGGGTTTGCTCTGCCCCGGCGCTGGCAGCTCGTCGCACGTTTGTTGTTGGCAGCATCTTCAGGTTACATCCGTGACCCGCGGTGTTAGGGTTCTGTTTTGAAAACAGTAAGGAAAATAAAGAATCAAAAACTCATTTCTCTTTAAAAAAACAAATGTATATATACTCCAAATGGCAAAAAGGCAAGATTAAACCCATTTTTTATATTTACAACGCAAACGGGACTCCCTCGCGAGGGGCCTCACGGTGACTTTCCCTGGCGAATGTCTCGGTGCTCCTGCACTCATTTTGTAACCAGTGCATGCTGTATAGAACATATTGCCTGTAACTTAGAGAGGAGGGGGCCAAGCTGCTCTTCCTCGGGCACTGCAGCTTGTTTGGATGAAAAGTTGCGCCTTTGATGCATTTTTATACTGTACATATTTGTATATATTAACTATATTGCCATGGTATGAACACAGATTTTGTTATATTTGCTTGTTTCGGTTTCCTACAAAAAAAAAGAAGAAAAAATTGGTCCATAACGGGGGATATTATTTTTCTTTTTTCATAGAAAATGCACCTGTAATTTTTGTTTGTTTGGTTTCTTTCTTGTTCATCATCTTTTAATGGTTCATAAAGGAATTAGAGAGGAGTTTTTGGAGGAACTCGGAGAAGCAAGTCTGTGTTTGCATGAGACCTGCCCAATTGCTGGCTAGAAAGGGGGGCGGGGGGAAGAGGGGAAATCTAAGTCAAGTTTTGCTTTTAAAGCATGCTTAGTCCCATGGGAAACTCATACATGTACAATTATTCTCTTTGTATTTTATCTAATAGTGCCTGAATTATTTTTTTTAATGTCTTCTTGGAGGAACAATTCATAATTGTCAAAATTTGAAACATTAGCTTAATTTTGTTTTCATGACCTCTCATTTCTTCTCCTTATTTATTTTGTTGCTGTTTATAATGGGCCCCAAGGCCATCTCTGACATTGCAGCGTTCTTCTTCCACATTAAGGATGTTTTTAAAATTACCAAGATTATTGAGCCAACAGGCTGCTTTAATCAAAACCATGTTTCACTTGGTTTGGATGATTATGGATGGTCCTTGCATGGAGAAAGCCCTTTCTGCCGGGAGGACCATACCATCTAGTGGCCCCGGAGCTTCATCGCACACAAGCATCTTCCCAACGTTCACTTGCTCAAAGCCTGCCTGGCAATTTGGCTTCCAATTATTTGCTTATTATAACTAACTTAAACTAAACAAATTGATAATGTTAATGGCTTTTTTTTTTTTTTCACTCCCTCTTCGGTTGATTGCTAAATAAATTCGTATAATTTATACTAGAGGAGATTATTGCTTTTATTGTTTTGGGTTCCCCCAAACCAATTATTAACAATCAGGACTATGTATCTCATTAAATTTAAATCAGGTCAAACCTATTTATCTAAGGCCTTTTCTGATTTACAGGAAGATGACTGTATTCCAGAGCATTTAAGATGTATTTCTGTGTATGATTTTGTAGCATTGGAATCTATTAACGGTGATTTTTTTGTTCTGTATTTTCACCATGGTAAATACATTGTATAAAAAAAAAAAATCCCTCAACTTTCCCACAGAAAACATTACTTTTTATGCCCAGGGATTTTTTTTTTAATAAAAATCACTGCAGTTTTAGAACTGTAATTAAAGCCCTGAATAATAGATCACACATCTTTATCTGTTGTGTTTAAAAAGGAAAAAAAAAAATAGCCCAAACTGTTCACATAATCCTGAATGCCTCATTTCCATAAAAAAGGTTTCTATACATATATTATTTACATTTTTAAACATGGTAATTCTTCCCTTTGTGGCATAAAATGTCTCTTTTCCACTGCAGCTACTGGAAAGCGACTGCTCACATCTGAAATGTTATCGTAATTTGCATCAGGAAACCCAACTGCAGACATTAAGGACTTGGGTGTGTTCAATTATGATTTTGCTGGAGGCTGTCCCTCATTTTAATGCTGCACTCATTGAACTACCTTTCTGAAATCTAGCTGATATGGCTCACCACAGACATGCTTCACAACATCATTAGCTTTGCAAATGGCTTCATTTCAGTCAATGCAGACTTCAGTTTTTTGGCCAATTGTAAAATGGAAATTTGAAAAGGGAAAAAAAAAAAAGAAAAAAAAACAGATGCACTTAAAACATGAAAAGAATTATTTATATGATAAAAATATATTTAGATTTTCAAAGCACAAGACTGAACAGAAGTGCTCTTTTTATGCTTTCTGAAGATGTTACTGTTAAAAGTCTTTCTACATCAGGCTTAATAAATCTGTAATGACATTTGATGGATTGATTTTTGTGTGGGTTTTTCTTTTCTTTCGTTCTTTTTTTTTTTTTTTTTTGCCTTTCTTTCTCTGCAGAGAAAGAAAAGCCTGACCTGGAGAGGCTGTGGGAGTAAAAAAAAAAACCACAGGAATGTGCCTGTTTCAGTAAAACTCACGCAGGATTTCTCGCAGCCTCCTTTCCCTTCAGTAATAATCACTTGAAGTAAGAGAAAGAGTGGGGGGGAAAGCAACACCACCACCCTGAATTGGTTTTCTCCTGAATTTTCCCTCTCCCTGCTCCGGCTCTGGGGTTATTTATGGGGTGGGAGGACGCACCCATCCCAGCCCTGGTGAACACACCCCATGGTGCCTCGGGTCCAGCGACACCGACCTCCTGGCTTTTTTTTTTAAAGTGATTTTAAAAAGAAAAAAAAAAAAGGAATATATTGCACACATTTCAAGAAACCCCTCGAGGGTAAAATAAAAAATATATATAGATGGCTAAAATAACAAATGAATCATAAAACTTTGAGATGGAGAAGGACTATTAGATCATCCAATCCATCTTGCTGTCTGCCAATACAGGTTGGACCTCTCCCCTGGGCTTTGTCTCGCCTCTCTGACTTAGCTCCAGCCCTGGGTCCTCTGCCCCTTCTTCCCTGGGAAGGGTCCTTCATGGCTCAGGAATGTTTTACAGGGATGGGGCCAAATCCTGGCTGCAGGAGCCTCACCTGGCGCTGACCCCGAATGTGCCGCTGCTGGGCTGGGAGGGGGGTTCACCTCCAGCTCCTGCCCGTGGCCCCCCGGGGCTGTGGGGCTGGGATTGGGATCCCCAGGGATCCCCATAGACCCACAAGGATCCCCATGGACCCACAGAGACCCACAGGGATCCCCAGAGATCCCCATGGACCCACAGAGATCCCCAGGGATCCCCCACATCCCCTCTGTGCCAGAGCCCTGCTGACCCCCAGCACAGCGTTCCCAAATCCTGGAGACACCAAAGCAGCTGGAGGCAGCCCCCAGCAGCCTGGAGAGACGGCTCTAATTTATTCCAAGGGTTTGAACTCGCTTGTCTCCCTTTTTTTTTTTTTGTTTTTTTAATTATTGGTGATACACTCCAGCAGGAGAACAAACAAACAAACAAATAAAATCAACCCTTCAGCTTCTCAGATGGATGTTTTGGCTACAGGGCAGCTTTGAAAGCTGGTTCAGTTGTTTTTTGCTTTCATTTATTTCTCTGCTCCTTAAAACTGTCTTGATTTAATAAAAGTTAAATGTTTTCATAGGAAAATCAGGCTGGGTGGTTTGTGATTCTTTTATGTACAACACGAATATTACATTATTCAACAATTCAGGAATAAATTTAATTCTGCCTACCTTTGCTGAGTGTTTTACAATTTAAGTGGCTGGGCTGCCAGAGGGGGCCAGGTGCTCAGGAGGGACCATGGGCTCCAGGAGGGCACGAGGGGGACACAGAGAGCAGAGCCTGGGACCAGGGCTGGGGACACGGCACAGGGGGGATGGTGACACCTTCCTGTGACCCACAGGATGGGAAGGAGGAGAGAACAGAGAGGGGATCCCATCAATCCACAGAAATATCTCCAAGGAGTGCCAAGAGGATGATGCCAGACTCTTCCCAGTGCTGCCCAGGGACAGGACGAGGAACAGGGAACAGAAATGAAGCACGACGACTTCCACCTCAGCATGAGGAAGAACCTCTTCCCATGAGGCTGGCAGAGCCCTGGAACAGCTCCAGGGAGGGTGTGGGGTGTGGATCTCCCTCTCTGGAGACATCCCAATCCCACCTGGATGTGTTCCTGTGTCCCTGCTCGGGGTGGGCTGGGTGATGCTCCCCCCAGTGCCCCGGGGGCGTGTGAGCCACGCTTTGCTCTGCAACCCATCCCCAAAAGCACAGAGGGGCCACCAGCCCTGCACCCCAGCCCCTGCCCCTGCCCCTGTCCCCTCCGTGGGCGAGGCTGTCCCAGGACATCTCCAGGTGGGGCTGAGCTTTCCAGAGCCAGGCTGGGACACCACACCAGGCACGGGGGCTGTGCCACTCAGGGCAGCTCCTCGGGAAGATTTCTGCCTGGGATGATGAATGTTTCGAGGCACAAAGCCCTGAGCATCTGTTCCCAGCTCACAGGGACTCCTCAGCCCTGCTTGGAGGCACTTCTGGAGCAAACCAAGCTGCTCACCAGGCTCCAGACCTCGGGCTGCCCTCGGGGAAAGAGCAGGAACAAACATCACAAAAAACCAACCCGAAATTCAGCATTAAACATCAGGCTGCATCCCATTGCTCCCCGCTGCTGGGAAGATCTTTGCTCAGGGAAAGAGCTGAGGATGATGATGAAGAGGATTCTCCTGGGAGGCAGCAGCCACAGAGCTCATCCCCCTCCATCCACAGATCCAGGGGTCTGTCCCAGCAGGGAGAGCATCCCAAATTTCATCTGCAGGCACACTGAGCAGGGCCCTGTCTGCTCGTGTCTCCTGGTTCTGGTGATCAGCAGCAGCCCTGGCACCATGACTGAGTGTGAGAAGGGATGGGCTCCTATGGGATTCCATCTATCTGGGGATAAAAAACTCTCAGGGGGTCCCCAGGGTACCTTGACACCCTCCCAGTGCCCCAAAGCAGTTCTCAACTGAGCTGTGCTTGGGGCAAACACCCTGCAAATCCTGCCTTTATTTTTTCTCAGCACTCAGACCACACCAGTCTCATGGAGCAACATCCAGAGCTTGCAATTTGGTAAAATTTAGGACTTTGGCAGAGCTTTCTCCAGTCTGAGTGGTAACCTGAGCTGAGGCCTCTGACACCTCTTCTGGCTGCCCTGCAAAGCACACCTGAGGCCCTGAAGCACAAAGTGTGGTGCCTGTCTGGAGGCCTTGGGCCCCTGGATGTTCTGCAGTGCACCACTGGGGTTGGACATTTCAGGTGTTACTGCACCAAGGAAATGTTAAATTACATCACAGGCAGATTTCCCAGAGAAATGTGCCTTAAATACATTTGTATTTTTCAGAAATGGATGCCAGCTTTCATTAATACTCCACTTTAATCTGTAGTGCTGCAAGTACAGCTGTGGCTCTTCGGTTACCAGTCCTGGCCCTTCACCAGAAAGTCCTTTTTGCTCTCCAGCTATCACTTGTTTCTATTTTTAAAGCATTCACAACCAAATTCACTGGCCCTGGCTTTCTGAGTGTGCAGGTCAGTGCTGTGGGGCAGCTCAGGTGGGATTAAGGTGTCCTGAGACTGGACTCTATAAATCCAGGGCCAAAAATCATTAACAGATCTTTAAAAAATAAAAATCCAGAACCAAAACCAAATCCAAAGCATTTTGTGCAGCAGTATATTCAATATTCCCCTTGAACTGACAAAAGTTGAACAGCGTCACAAACATTCAAGAATTTTGTTTGCTTGTTTTTCCAAACTAATAAAATACCAACAGCCCTGGATAAACTCATCCAGAACATATTGAGGTTGAAATGAACAAAAGGAGAAGCCCCTGAGCTCAGGCAAACAGCAATAATGCCTGGTTGGAGAAGGGGGAAATCACATTTTTATATGAAAAGTCCATCTGTAAGCAATTGTGCTAATGCTTTAAAGATGATCAGCTCAGGCTTTTGGAGTCAAACAGGAAAACAACCCAAAATCTTATCAGGAAAGAGATTTTTCAACCTGAAAACAGATTCTGTCAAAATGCCACAGGCCCAGATTTAGGTTTTGCCAAAAGAGCCTTTAACAAGACCCAGTTTGAGGAGAAGTGCTGAGCTCAATTACCTTTGAACCTCCTGCAGCAGCTGGGGAGAGCCCAGGAATCCAACCCCAAACACAGCACTGAGGGGGAACCTCAGAAAGGAAAGAGAAATTTAAAAAGTGCCAAATCTCCTCCTCTGTGAACCCACAGAGAGAACCCAACACCAACAGGGGCAGGGGTTCCACCCAAGGTGGGAAAACCCCAAAAACTGAGCCTGGAAAAGATGTTCCCTGGACAATCCAGAGGTATCAGCTGAGAGCAGGAACCTGTCCCGGAGGTAGGAAACATCTTGGCCTGCTCTGGAAAGCTGGGAAGTTTCTGGAGGTTTTGCTGGGAGGCAGCTGGGAAGAAACAGAAGGCAAAAAAAAAATCAAATTTGGTGAAAATGCATTTCAGCATTAATTACCATTTCACTCAGTTCTGATCTTCTCTTTTCCCAAACTATTTATGCTCAACTTTGACATTAAAATTTCATTGGGTTTGCTCAGATCTACTTTATTTAGCAATGTTTAATTAGACTTTTGAGAGCATACATATATATATATATATATTAAAAATTCAGAACTACCCTAAACTGAAATAATATTTCATGACAAAATGTGATTTTTTTTTATTTTTTTTTCTTTAAGTGCAAGCTATTTCCTGATTTTCCAGAATTATCAGTAGTAGCCTGTGGTTTCTTTGGTTCACATGCATAACTCAGGCTCTGCCAGTTCACTATTTTCCACTGAAGGGATGAAATCACAGAAAAGTTCCTTGCAAGTAATTATTCAGCCAGACCAAAAAAATCAGTAATTAGGTCATGACTTTCAGAGAGGATTAATGAAAACATTTTACATGTGCAAAATGAGTTTTAAATGCCAGCGTGCTCCACAATTATTAATTCCCTGGATTTGCTCATGCAGAGGGTTCTGTCGGGGGCGATGAGTCCCACGCTGTAACCACATCACCCCACCCACTGCAAGGTCTCCAGCAGCCCCAAAAAACGCCTGAACTGCGCTGGATCTGCTCGGGGGCACCGCGTTTCACCAAATATCGGTGGGGACAGAGGGGGAACCAGCGGGAACCTTTGCGGAGAGACGGATTTGCTCCGCTTTGTCTCCCTGCCGTCCGTGCGGCTTTTCCCGGTGATGCCGCGGTTCCCCATCGTGGGTCAGGTCACCGCCTGGCTGCGGCCGGGGGCTGCTCCGGGTTTGTCGGCTCCTTTTCTGCTATTTCGGATGAATTCGGGAGTTTGCACTGAGCCGGTGCTCGGGACGCGCCGCGGCTCCGGCTCCGCTGCTTGGCCGACACCGCCACCTAACGCTGGGCTGGCACCCGGAACGCCGGGCCCCGGGAATGCTGCTCCATCCCAAAGCCCTGCCCTGGCACCGGGAATGCTGCTCCATCCCAAAGCCCTGCCCTGGCACCGGGAATGCTGCTCCATCCCAAAGCCCTGCCCTGGCACCGGGAATGCTGCTCCATCCCAAACCCCTGCCCTGGCACCGGGAATGCTGCTCCATCCCAAAGCCCTGCCCTGGCACCGGGAATGCTGCTCCATCCCAAAGCCCTGCCCTGGCACCGGGAATGCCGCTCCATCCCAAACCCCTGCCCTGGCACCGGGAATGCCGCTCCATCCCAAACCCCTGCCCTGGCACCGGGAATGCCGCTCCGGAGCCCGGGCCCCGGGAATGATGCTCCATCCCAAACCCCTGCCCTGGCACCGGGAATGCTGCTCCATCCCAAAGCCCTTCCCCGCTCCCGGCCCACCCTGTGCCCCCGGAGCGGTGGGATTCCCTCGGGCTGCAGCACAGGGAGCCTTTCCCCCCTCCCAGCGGCTCAGGGACATTCGAGAGGCGTTAAAAGCACCCAGGTGAGCTCCTGGAGGCTGCAGGAGGGAGCTCTGCCTGCTGGGAAAAGGTGGAAACACAGGGGAAGGAAAAGGGGAAAACTTCTGGAGGGGGAATATTATTTCCAAAATCCGGATTTCCCGCCCTGCAGAGAGGTCCGGAGTGGATTGGGGGGCTTTGGTTTCACGCACACAGCCACGGGAGGAGGATAAAAAGCTGCTGTGGCTGCCAGAAAGAGCCCAGGTCAGAACTGATCACACACTGAGGGGTGGGCTGGGAGGGCACCACGCTTTTCCCTTTGCAGCTTTGAGGAAGAAGAGCCAGCAGCAGAAGGAGAGCCTTAAACCAGAGCATTTTGTGTTCTGCAATGCTCATCCCAGCAGCCTCCGCCCTGGAATTCTGCTCCAAATGCTCCCCCAACTCCTGCTTTTTGCAGCCTTTCACATCTGGCCCAATCCTGGACTCCGTGTCCATCAACAAAGAACTCCAAACTAAATAAAACTTATCACACAACTGACCCTCGTTCCAGATAACACATGTCAAAATGGGCATTCTTGCAATTAGCATCTGATTACTCAATCTGCATAATTACACGTGGTAATCATGCTGCAGCATGTTTGGAACTGCTAGATCTCATTTTCCCCAGTAATCCTGGATCATATGAATATCTTCAGTAGGAACTACTACTTTAGATGTTATGAATTAAGATGAAATTGAATTAAATGTACTGATTTTAATGTCATGAATGCACTCATAACTATTTTTTTCCCCTGAGAACCATCTGCAATTTAGAGACTTGCTAATCCTAATTAAATGCACTTTTCTCAAGTGTGTGCAAATGAACAGAGAAATCTGCTCGGGAAAGCACTTGCATATTTCCCTCTTTCACAGAGGGGGAGAAGAAGCTGTTCTGGGGTTTAATATTAGCTCTTCCTCCTAAGTGAGAATGAGCTGCCTCTTTGCAATTTCAGAGCAGTCAGGGATGGATCCAAAGGGTATTTGCTAAAAGCAGAGCAGAAGAGCCCTCAAACCAGTGCTGGTGATGCTGCTCTGAACATTCACACCGGAGCTCAGCTGTGCCTTCTATCGTTTCGGAAATCCCGATATTCTGCTTGGAGGCAGCAAACAGAGCCTGGCACCCTCAGGGTCCCAAGCACATGAAATGTTCTGTCCTGGCTCTTACCTGCAGCACCTCCTCAGTCAGCAGTGGGAGCTGCTCCTTGGTTGGAGTTGCAGCCACCTACAGAGCTCACCAACGGTACAGAGGCACCGGGACCTCAGAGCCTGGAAGCAACAGGTCTGTGTGGCTGCCCTGACACCAGCACAGGGACCCTGGGCCTGGGGACAGGCACCAGGGACAGCCAGGGCTCAGAGGAGACGGCTGCAGAGCTCACATCCACCCCTGGTGTGTCCCCCAGCCCCTCACAGGAGACCACCCCAACCCAGCCCTGTGACCAACAGCACCAGTGACACCCCAAGCCCCCATCTGTGCACCACAGGCACTGCCAGGACTCATCTTTTCACTTCCACAGCACTGGGGCTGTCAGCTCCCACTTTTGGAAGGTTTCACCCTCCCCAGCACAGCTTTTATTGAAGCCAAGAACCTGGCCCAGCCTATTCCTACAAACCAGCCCAGCCTGGACATCCACGAGAGGCTGGGCCCCCTCATTAGTGCCCTGAAATGGGGCTGGCTCACACTGGGGCTTTCATGAGGTGAATTCCCTTCCTCCCAAGGATGAGTTGATTTGGACAAGTCTCCCCGAGACGCCTTCCAAGCTCACAACTTCAGTTTTGAGATGTGGTCAGAGGTGCTGGTAAGGTCTGACACCTCAGGAGAGTTCCATAAAAAGAACAGACCTCGAAAAAGTTGCAGAACGAATTTGGTTTCAAAAAACTTAATAATAATTTAATACAAACTATGAAGTCTGACAATAAAAATACAATTCACGCCCCCCCTCAATGTTACCACTGCAAAAAATGCATTTAATAACTCAATTTCCTTTCCTGAAGGAAAATAACTGCTAGGGAAGAAAGCAAAAGTTTCTTCCTTATTTTAAGACAGATTTTCTGGGGAGTGACTCAGTATTTTCATGTAACTGAACATGGATTTGGATTTGGTTATTGGCAGCTTCTCCCTCTCCCCCAGCAACGCAAGGATGGCAAAAGGTCAAGTGAACATGAAATTCCAGGCAACTCCTTTTAAGCTTTAAAAGCAAGACACAGAAACCAGTTTTGCAAAACACCAAGTCTATATTTACATCCACATGTAATAATATACTCAACTAAAGTGAAATACATCATAAATTAAATGAGTAATGTGTGCCTGCTGCTTGCCGACTTCCGGTTCCAACAATTAAAATAGAACAAAATGGAATGAAATAAATACATTAAAAAAAAAAAAAAAAAAGGAAAAAAAAAATCAACAATTTGTACCTCTATATATGCACTGTTATTTCCAAAGGAACATACAAAACCAGTAGTATCCCAATAGTTAATACTGATGGGCAAAGTGTGTTCTGAAGCACAGGGTGGTGCTGCCATGGAACGGAGTCTTCAGGTCCATTTTTCCATTCCAACCCCAAAAAAAGCCTTGAGGGACACTGTACCAGCATGAAGGGAGATTAAAAACAAACAAGCCTTAGGTCTGTTTGCTGAAACACGTTAAAAAGCAGCCCTGCCCTGAGTGGCACGGGTGGAGCAGTGACAGCCACGCACCCCCCGGGACAGGGAGAGATCACACACAAAAATAGATTAACCCTTTTCCAAGTGAATTCGTCTTCAAAAAATAGGCTATAAAAGTGCAAAACTAGGAAAACAAAAATCTAGATTATGTACATATGGCTCAGCTTATGAACAGGAAAACAGGTCAATAGTGTACAATTTCCTGATACACAGCACTTCATTCCATTGCCAGTTTACAGAGACATTAAAAACCAGTCCCATTTACAGGAACCAAGACAACTGGAACATCTCAAGTTGCATAATGAAAAAACAAGAGTTTCTAGGTTTTGCTATTTTACATTTGCTGTAGGAGGGAAGAGAGCAAAATGAACAGTGCAAAATATTTAATATTTTTTTGTTTTGTTTTACTAAAATATATGGAAGTCAAAGCCAGGTACAGAAGGAATTAACTCTTAACTACAACTTCATGAGAAAAAACGAGGAAGGCAAGTCAAAATATGCAACAGTTCTGCTTTACTGGCTGGTAACTGGCCATCTTCCATTTACAAAAATTAAACTGCATGTGCATTAGAAAAAACTCTTGTTGTCTTCACAAAAAAAAATAAATGGAGATATTCTCCCATTTACAGGTTATTTCTCACTCATTTTAAACACCCAGTAGATGCTAAAACTTGACACCAAGAAGCTTCCAAGCACAGTCCAGTAGGCTCCACCACAGCCACATCCCTTTTGAAGTCTGGAGATCCCAAATTCATATTTCAAGTCAGTTGTTTGAGACTTTACAGCTTTGGATAAAGGTGCAAAGGAGTTTTTTTTTCTCTAAATGTGACTGTGTGGAGCTCAGTACAGAACCAAACATTTGAAATTATTATTGTTTCTCAAGCAAGTCCCAGGGATTTTCTGTTTGTATGGCGGCAGAGGTGTTTTTAAGAGGCTTCTCTGAAGAACAGCGACCAGTGCCAAGAGAAGAATCCAACCACATTTCAGGAAATCCAAATGTCAAGTATTGCCTCATGCTTGCATTTTAAAAACATGCTGGAAACAGCCCCAGAGAACCAGAGCCCTCCAGCAAGTCCTGGTCCTCGCCCAGCCAAGGCAGATGATCAGCACAAAGTCAGCACCGTTGCTTTAATGTTCACAACATTTATAAACCAGACAGTTTCAGACAGTTTATTTGGAACTTGGTTTAAAAAACTAACATAGTTCAACAGGGAAAAAAAAAAAAAAAACCAAAACAACAGATGAGAAACTTTCACTTTTATGAAAAAAGAGCATTAAGCCAACAGGATTTCAACTTCAGTATTTACAGTTTACCTGAGGTGCAATGATATATATTCTTTCCAAGAGAAACTCTTCAGCAGCGCTCAAGTATGTAAAAATAGAACTCCTACCTAATATTTGGTCAATTAATTCTAATGAAAAATACTCAAAAGTCAAGGTCAAGATATAGGTTCTCCACACACCTTCATAACCCAACTGTTTAGACTACTTTGTATGGCTATTTGGTACAAAATGTTAAAAGAACCAATGTTATAAAACTGTAGTGTTTCTATATACAGTACAATCACAGCTTAGTTCAGTAGCTTTCACCGTTTTCTCTTCCTCAGGGGATGACCTGCAGGTGGAACACCATGGAATATGCACTTGTGTCCTTAGACCTGGGGGAAGGAAAGAGGAAAGGATGTTGAGTTTGTGGTGTACAGCTATAAAACAGCACAGCACAGTTCCTGTTGTAAGGAGTGTCTTCATAACAAAGGGAATTCCATCCACAGCCTTGCTGAAGAATTGGTATTGCCATGGAAGTCTGGATCTTCTATTTGCCAAATAAAAGCTGGCAATCAAATGTACTTTGGAAGATGTTCAGCCCAAAAAGAATTTCGGGCATGAAATCAAGTTAACAGCACAACCAGACACAACTATTCTCAGTAGGGTGACAGTAAGAGCAGTAAGATTAGAAGAATACCAAGAAATAAGTGTTTTAAAAGCTGTCAACTTGATAGCCCTGCTCCCAAAATCTTTCCATAAAATCATGTGTGCTGGCGCAGGTGGTACAGCATTCCAGACATGCTCCTTAAATTTCCATGAAGGAAATTATCTGTAGCTCTGGGTTTGAAAAAGGCCAATAGATATCTTAATTTCCAGCACTACAGAGCACTTCTGTCCTGAGGGATGTTGCAACAAGGGGATGTTCAGGTCTCAGATACAGCTGAGGAGATGAACTCACAGCACCAGGGAAAAGCTTTCACTGAACCTCTTTCCCTGGGAGGGGAACACCCTCACCCTCCTTCAAACAGAGGCAAAACTTTCTGGAATCACCTTTGGGGTCACAAAGAAACTACCCAGGAGCTGTCAGGAAAGCCTCAGCTCCCTCTGCAAGCACCCACCCCAGAGCTGTGGTTTGGGGCAGCCCTGGGTGCTCAGCAGTGGCAGAATGAGCATTTCTGCGTCTTCACAGGGCCCAACCACTGGAGCCTCCCCCGGCAGCCCCCGGCTGTGTCACACACCCCTCGCTCCTCCACCCTCAGCCACTGACTGAACTTTGACTTTCTGCCTGAACTTTGACTTTCTGACTTTCACTGAACACTTCCCACTGGAATTGGAACTAATTAATATATTTATCTAGGGTTACTCTCCTATTTCTCTTCCAAAAGAAGCATCTCTGTACCTATCAAACAAACCATTACCACGACTCAAACCAATCAGTGCTGCTACCCCAGCACTTGGTTTTAAGGAGGGAATTTTTATCTTTTCAGGCTCAGACTTTCACAACCTCTCCTCACGCTGTGCAGGAATGTTTGATGCCACGAGCACCTCATGCAACATTTAAGCAACAATGAGTTCAGAGGGTTTGTTTACCGTTGGGTGATTCAGTTCTTCTTGTCACTGGGTCTGAAGGGTGTGTTCCCCACGAAGGGCTCGTAACTTCTCTTCGGCAGCAGATTGCTGGGTAAGTGTTGGTATGACACTGATCTCTTTCCTGGAAAAAAAAGGTCATTTAAGGGAGTTAGAATTATTTCCTGCTACTCTCAGGTCTGCATCAGTACCCAGAAACTAAAATACCTTGACTAATCATCTCACAATCAGGCCTCAAAAAACTGGAGATATTCCTAGTCCTATAAGAACATTGAATGAAATTCAGGATCCAGAACAAATATAAGGAGAATGAAAAGATAATTTAACGACTTTGTGCTAAGATTTATCCAGCTCCAGATTTTGCTCATTTTACTGCAAGAAAGAAAAGTCTTTGCTTAACTCATCCCACAGCAGAGGCCTCACCTAAGGAAGTCTAAGTGCTGCACCCTTAATGCCTAATTCAGTTCCTGCATTTGTTTGAAAACTGAATTTTTCAGTGAGTGTTTGAGAGGGAAACTGGGGATACTTCATTGTTGCCATCATGGATTACACGGAACTCGTGACACTTCAAAGAGTGTTAATGCACATTTACTTGCAGACCTTTGTTAAGCAATTTTCAGTCTAGTATACAGGCAGTTTCATGTTTATCTGAGACCATTAATTCAGATTTATATATGTGAAATCAATGCCTGTTCCGTATTAAGCCTTACTAGCTTAGGCAAGCAGTCAAAAACACTTCATAAAATTAAGGCAAAAAGTCCAGAATCATTACTCCCCCAGGATCCAAAAAGCCCAACTGCCATCCATATTCCATGAAAGCTTTCAATGCAGCATTGAAAAAACCTCGAGAGCTTTAATTAAATTAAAATGGCACCGCTAAATTAATATTTCAACAGAATCCATGGAGCCATTGGAGTGTGTCACGAGCAATTGTCTTTAATTTGCAGCCTCTGCCAAATCAATCAGCCAACAGGTTATCCTTGATAACATGTTGCCATTGCAAAGGCAACTAATTTGAGAATAACACAAAGTGAGTGGTTTCAGAATGTTTCTGTCTCTTCAGGGCAACACGGGATGGCAAAGCTTACAAGCAATAAGGGGAGGCATCATGCTTTAATCAAGTTTGCCAAGTGGAACATATTCTCCTGACAACTCGATCCAGCATTTAACATGCGACAGAACATGGTCGGGGGACCTCAAGAATGTTGCCACAAGGCACACGGGCCCTTAGAAAAAGGTTTTGACATCGTGGTTTAGAATATCAGCAGGGTTTGGGAGGCAGAGAGCACAAAGCTGCAGGTCTGCACCTGCACAGCTCTGCAGATGGTATCACACAGCACAGCTCGGAGGAGTGAAGTCTAGAGAAACTGCTGCATTTCAGCTTTTTAACGAAAAATAAAAAGACTTTCAAGCAACTTTTATCTCCAGTCTCCACCTCAATAAAATTCTAACACTGTTACCAGTTGCTTGCCTGTTACCCTGTACTCTCTCAATAATTATCAAGGTTTGGGTTGGGTACCTCAAGGCAAATTGGTTGAAAAATTAAGAAATTAACCTTACAAGCCTGCATCTTCTTGCTTTAACTGAAGTTGCTAAGATCACCCAACAGAAGGGGACTTGTTTCACAAGTCTTTCCAAAGGAGGTAAACAGCCATAAAAAGTTGCTTTTCTCACCCTGAGCCAGCACTGAGAAATGAACAATGAAATCCTCATTTCCATGACAACAATGCTGTCAAAATATCTGCAGCCACAGCTCTGAGAGCTCTAAATAACAATAAACAGTGCAAAGTTCCTGACTCCAGGGCAGTGTGTCCAGGCTTGCACCAAAGAAGAGGAAGCAGAGCCCAGCACGGAGATTTCTCTGGCACAGGTGGAGCTTCCAAAAGAAGAACCAGGTGGATTCCAGTGAAGTCATGGTTTAAAACTAGAGCTGCATCAGCTTCTCCTTCAGCAGGCTGCCCTGACCCACAGTGCTGACAGCATTTCCCCATCCCTGCCACACTCACTGACCCCTCTCTGCAGCTCATCCTCTCACATCACCTGGAACCCAAGGGCAGCAGCAGCATTTGTGTTCCTGGGCACCCCTGTGCAGAACCCAGTGCCCATCTTGCATTGCTCACAGCAATTCAAGGTACACAGACAAAGCTCTGCATGAAACCAGGAATTCACTCCATTTCCCCACCTCTCCAGTGACTCAGCTGTGGTGCTTTCCCTTCTCCACTCCCTGCCCAGCCTGGACACAGAACTGGGTCACTTTTCCTCACCTTTCCCTACAGCCCACTGGGCAAGCCTGTGTATTTATATATAAATGTGATATATTTTTGAAGCCCACGACCTTAAAACAAGCAAACAAAAACCAGAATGGAGTGAGCAAATGCATTTCTTTTTGCCTCATAAAAGTGGATTCAGTATTTGCAGTTTGCTCTGACCTAAGGGAACACACCCCTGCTTGTTACCATCCCAGACTCACTTCACAAGAGCAACTTTACTGCTTCCAGAGAATGGGAGCATTCAGAGTTCAGGAACTTCACAGACTTTAAGACTACACAGCCCACACAGGCTATTCATTTTTATTATGGGATCTTCGTTTCAAAATTCAAAGTCCTGTATTTGTAGCTAAGTCCATGCTGACCTCAGCTTAAATACCACCTTCTACAAACAGTCAGATGAGTGCTTAAATATCACCCAGCACCTTTTAATCTTGGTCTCCTGCTAGGTTTTGAGAATGTTGACCAAGGATAAAATACAAAAAGCATGTATTTTTTAAAAGTACCAGAGTTGTCCCAATACATCACAAATCATTTATTTCTGCTAGGCCCAGAAGTTTCCACAGAGCATTACTACACCATAATTAGAATAGCAGAAATCTGTTGTCTTAAAGTATTCTGTCCCTACTAAAAGTTAAACATTAAAAAAAAAACAACATTGAAGAGCAGAAGTCTAAGATTTAAATCAGCTTTATGATCTGCAATTCATCCTTTTCTGCTCTTGAAGGGAACAATTGTCCATGACAGTTTGTTGTTTTTTTTTTTTTTGCTAAGAAGTTTTATTAATATTCCAGATGTCCAAGACTTCTGGCATGTTAAGCAGAAAGGCTCATTCCATATCCTGGATTAGTCAACATGTCTGAGTGCTCTGATGAGCAAACAATACATGTTTGCTATCAGAGACCCATGGCAGATGGGAGGGGGGAACTCAATCTTTAAAATTCAGACTTTCCATGCCTGATTCCCCAAGACAGGAGTCTGCTGAACCTGGATTTTAAATGTGAAATCCAAGCACTGACTGGACTTGGGGAAATGCTGTATTTTCAATGTTTCAAGGTGGGCACACACTCATTTCTATCCCATTCACCTCCCTGTGCAGCGGTGGAGGAGATTTGAGGAGGAAGGAAGGACTGTACCTTCTCCTGTCGAGCTGCTTACTTGGCCATTGCTAGATCCACAAGAACCATAAAGTGATCCAGAGCTGTATGGCTCATAAGGTTTGAGAGCAGTCAGTACATTGGGAGGATCAGCATCATCTGCACTGAGAAGCCCTTGTTTGGTTGGCAGAACAGAGGGTGCGGGTTTGGTGCGAGGATATTCCTGAGGTAGCAGATTTGCATATCTGTTTGCAACACGAAATCTGCTCATTTCGTATCTCCTGTAATTAGCCATTGGAGAGTCCAGGTGCTCCACAGCTACCAGAGTGGGTTTCATCCGTTTGGAAGAGGTTTCTCCATAGTCCAGAGTTGCATTGCTCCCAGATTTACTACAGAGATAGTCTCTCCCTCGGTGGCAAGCCCAGCCAGGTTCATTGAGGTGAGACTCCAGAACCCCATTCATGCTGCTGCTAATCAGACCAGACTGAGTCACTGGGGCACCCAAAACTTTGATTTTAGATTCAGATCTTTTTACTCTGTCCAGTACTGGAGAGATACTGGAACTGGAGTGCACTTCTTGCTGAGGTTGTCTGTAGTTATTTGCCTGAGCTCCAAGATTACTTTGCTGTTTATGAAACTTGAGGTTACTCGGGGCTGTGCTGCTTGGGTCGTTCACTGAGAAGAGAGGGGCTTTGTTCTGTGGAAGGGCACATTGCTTGGCTTTCCCTGTTTGCAAGGGTTTTTGCTGTGGATTTGGGGAAGCCTTGTTTTTATTGGAAGGGAGAGGCAGAGGAGGCACATCCTTGCCCAGCAGGGCTGGGGGGCAGCCCGTGCGCCGAGCCTTGGCCACGGCCTTGCTCCTGTAGCCGTTCTTGTTAACAGTGTCAGGGTTGTACTTGTGCATCAGCCTCTGGTGCATCATGAGGACCTCGGGGTAGAATGTCCTGTAGGTACAGAAGGGGCAGGTGCTGGGGGCCAGAAGGCCTCTGCTTGCAACCACTGAACATTCCTGGGAAGTCTTACTGGATAAGTCCAAGGGTTGCTCGTGACAGTCCACGACAGGTCTGCGTTTGTAGTTCTCAGTGCGTTCTTGCACATCGTTCACATTTTTGCCACCAATAAAAGCACAGATATACTGGACATCATCTTCCTCTGATGCCACAGAAGCCTTTCTCTCTCTTTTAGGCTGTGCTTCCTTTGTTTCCTTCTCAGCCTTAAGTTTCTCTGGGTAAGGAGTGGGCACGTTCTCAGATATTTGATTCAGATTGCTACAAACAGAACCTTTGTTCGATTCCCTGGAATTGTTCTTTACTTTTAAAAAGACTGTGCTGCCTATTGCATTGCTCAAGGACAGAACTTCCTTTTGCTGCTTGGCAGGTGGGCAGCTCTCAGCATCTTTGGCACCATCAAAAAGCCTCTTCAAATTTTTGGTTTCTGGAGCAGCATCGGCAGCCAGCAACAGCGCCGTCTCCTGACCCCGCAGGGAACCTTTGCTGTCACCCTTCCCATCAGCTGTGTTGTCACCGTGCCTGTCCTTGTGGTGTCTCTCTAAATGATACCTCAGGGACGTTTTCTGGGCTGCTGCATACTCACAGAATTCACATTTGTACGGCTTTTCACCTGCAACACAGATTTATCAGTAAGTTTGATGAGATTTGAAGTCTCGACCACGAACACAAGGGATTAATGTGGACTCTAAAACACTAAAATTGATTTTTCTCTCCCCTTCCACATAACTCCTAAGTCCCAAACTCATCTAAATCATTTACACAACAGTATCTTAATGCTTTTACCAACTACAGTGACATCTTCTGGTTATGCTGGGATGTTTCCACACACTGGCTGTGGACGGAGATGGGAGCTGACAACGTGTCTGGCAGAGATAAGCCAAGGACTGGAACTCTGGGTCAGCCCCAGCAAGTTGCAGCCCTTGATCATCCCACAGGTGTCCTACTCCCAACACAAACAGGACAGCTCAGCTGTAAACAGAGCTGCTCCACAAGGAACACACAGGCACGAGTAGGAAGGGTTTGTCTGGCTATGCAAATCAAGGAGCTGAGCTGAAAAAGAGACTCAGCTTTTCCCCAGGTAGCAGCAGCTGGCAGACAACCAACTTAACACTTGAGAAAGAAGCTGGTTTTTAAATTAAAACCAAACCCTAAGCTTTTGCTCTACTGCTAAAAGGAGAAAAAAATTTACTATTTTGGATATATAGTTTTAACAATACTTAATGTAATTAGCCCTGTTCAAAAACATTTATACTTATGTAAATAATTCAAATAAATTTTAATTGCAATTATTTTATTTTTTTAGAATTAGAGAGAACTTTGTTCATAATATCAATAATTTTGAAGGCAATTTCTGGTTTTCAAAAGTAAAACCAAACATTCCATCCAAGTGGATTCAGCAGATTTCCCTCCCCTCCCCCAAAGGTGAAGCCCCCATTTACCTGTATGAGTTCTGAGATGAATATTGAGGTAATAATTGGAGCGAAAATACTTTCCACAGTAGCTGCATTCTCTGGAGGTTCCAAGGGTTTTAACTTTTGTTCTTTCCAAACTGTCTTCATTTTTATCTTTGGGAGAAAATACAGGCATATTATAAAGAGCAAATGCAAATTTGCAGTCTTGTTGAACACAATTACTGAGTTTTTCAAGGAGAAACACAGAATTATGAACTGCTGTCAAATCCTACAGTCTACAAGTAACTTTTGCTCTGTTCTGCTGCACTCTGAGTAATCAGAGAGCACAAGAGTTAAAAAAGTTTCTGTCCAGAACACTGTGGTTTGTGACTGTGACCAAGGAGCCCAGAGAACAAACAAGATGCAATACAAGGGCTCAAAGAAGAAGAAGAAAAAAATTCTCATTATTGACCTACAGGATCTTTATCGAGAATAGCCCATCCCAAATAGTCACACAGGTTATAAACTAATAAATTATTTTATGAAAGGAAATGCTTGAATTAGTGTGAGTAGGATGATTCAGGCTAAATGTGCTCTGCGCACCACAGCCTAACACAGGGAGGTGGGGAAGGAAGGCAAAGATGCATTTTTAAAATTAATTATTACTTATAATGATATTGTTTCTGTGCTAATCAATGGAGTGTCTGTGCAGGGACACCCCTTAGACTGGATGAGGAATATTTCCTATAAGCATCCTTAGATTGGATGAGGAGTATTTCACTGCATTAACATGGAGCGAGGAAGTGCCAGGGTGTCCGGATGGGTGACCCGATGGGTGACCCGTGTATTCCAGGTACAAATCCAGGGATGTCCCAGTGGTTCCGCTCCGGTGCAGAGGCAGGAGGTGCCACAGGAGGGCGGCAGGGACGGTGGAATGGCAGGGAATTCACCCAAGCACCAGCAGCCACAGCGACTGCGCTGCAGCTCCCACTGAAAATCCAGACACGGCAAGGCTGACTGGAAACCAGGAGGAGGAAGGAGACCTTTGGTGTGACTAAGAAGCTGGATAAATAATAGAGCTTAAAAGAGTTCTTTGAGGTTCCTGCCTGCTGGAAAGTTTCTCTCCTGGAAATGCTGCGTATGGCTCAGCCCTGCCTGAGCTGAACAAACAGCTCGTGTCTCCAGAGCTGTGACTCAGCAGCTCACACCAAAATCTGCTCTGCTTTAGGGTAAGGCACTGAGAAACAAAACAAGCAACTTCACATTAGGTAATCATTTCGTTCCTTTGTTCCTAGAGGCAAAATAAAGGGCTGCACATTACCAGAAATGGCAAAGTCAGCCCTGAGTGGGTGCCAGGACATTCTGTACGTCGTGTCTTGCCTTGAGATTATGCAAGTGTCTGTTCTTTAACTGCCGGCTGGGAGCATGTCACAGGGAAGGGGAGATTAGCTGAGAGACTTTCTTTCTGTCCCCTGACATGCAATCTTTTTCAATTAAGGAATCATTCAGTATCACTTGCTTTTCTGAGACACTGTGACACGCAGAATTAATCCTGGGCAATGTACAGATGGAGCCCATCCACGCTGTCAGCAGTCCTTCAAGGCAGAGGACTTAAATATGCACCTCTCTTACATACAGGTCCACATATTAACAGCCTGTGCCTTTACACCAATCATTCAAAAGTACTGGTTCTGACATTTAGGCTTTCAAATTACTGTTCAAAACAAACACTGAACTTGCAGTTAGACAGAAAAAGTTTTAAATTATTCTTTACTTCTCGGGGTCTTAAAAACTGCTGGTATAGAGCACTGAGCATTTTTTTGCCCTTACAAGATACAGGGGGAAAAATGTGAAACTGCAATTATTTCTTCAAAAATACTTTGTAAAATCATGTGCTGGGTGAGAAGGGATATGGAACACTCCAAAGCATCCAGTAAAGTCAGAGAGAGATAAGGGGTGAGTAAACTGATTTGATTGTTAAAACTCATTGTTATGAAAACTATTTCAATATTTCCAGTAACTGCAAGGCCCAATCTATCTTCAAAGACCTCAAAATGGCAGCATCCAAACCTTTCTTTCCCTCTCATTTTTCTCTGTCCCCTTTCCCCCACTGTAACATTCCCTATCTAGATTTTTAACATTTCCTATCACGTTCTGGAAAGATAACAGAAAGGCACAATGCATTCTTTGGCTCTAAGGAGTTCCTAAACAACTCAGCAGTAGCCACTTCAAACTGAAGTGCTCCCAGTGCTACTCACCTAAATTAATTGTTTCTGGAAGCCCATCTTCAGAGCCATCCTCAGAGCCTCCTTCCATCCTCTCTGCTGCCCCGTTTTCCTCCAGGTTTGCAATGATATCGGCACAGTAGGTCCTGGCAGCAGTGGAAGTCTCTCCATCACCCCGCCGGTCCCTCTTGTGCACTCTGGAGTGAAGGACCAGCTGGTGGTATGTCCTGAAGGCTTTCCCACACTCGGAGCAGTGCGTTGGCTTCTCTTTGTTCTGGGATGATTTAGAATCCATCTCCATGGAAGGCACTTCACCAGCGGGATGTTTCAGTTTGTCCTGGGTCAAGTTACCATTCCCTGTGAAACTGCTGTTTTTATTTACCTTTGACTTCCCTGTAGTTTCAGCCTGGCTACCTTTATTTGCATTCCAAATTTCACAGAGTTCTTCTTTATCTGAAGATGACTCATCATTGTCTGTACTTCCTTCTTGCCCTGGTTCTTTAATCTGCCCGTGGCCAACTGCAATTTTACCTTTGGTAGCCAGCTGCCATGCTTGATACGTGGTGAAGGGATCCAGTTCAGCGATCCACTTCGCAAGTTTCTGCAGTTTGTCCTTTTCCGGAACTGAATTTGGTCTTAAGTTCAAGAATTGGAAAAATTCCTGGTTTTGAGATGTTTCTTCTGCATTGACTTCAGCAGTCACTTGGGGGCTTTCACCATTGGGAACTGATTCTTTGGTGTGCACTTTACTGTGCTCAATTAGAGTCTCTTTATTGTGAAATAGGAAACCACAAACCATACAAATTTTGTAAGGTGACGTTACGTTTTCGGTTACGTGCTCCTGCACCACCTCATTTATTGTTATGGGGCCTTCAGAACCTTGTTGGTGCTTGTTTCTAGAACCAGGTTTTCCAGTGTGCGTTCTCATATGATTTTTGAGGAACCACGGCTCTTTAAATCTTCGCCCACAAACATTACACCAATACGTGAAAGAATCTTTATGCTTTTTCATGTGTGCCTCAATGTCAAAAGCTTTATCAAAAGTTTGCCCACAAACTTTACAGCTAAGTTCTTCACTGTCCTGCTCGTTGCTCGGTGAGGGCGAGTTGGTTCTTACCTGACATTTATCCAGAGGACTGAGATACTCTGCCTCCACCCTCAGCACGGCTGGCTCGCACAGCGTGGGCCTGTGCTGAGTTAACACGTGCTTCCCCAGCTCTTCGGGGTGCTTAAAAGTCTCATCACAGAACATGCAGTCCAGGGGCATGCAGCCCTCGGCCTGCATGAGGAACTTCTCCTGCAAGCTTTTGTAGGAGATGGTGTTTGTCCCTTTTATTGTCATGGAGGCATCGCTGTTCTCCATCTGGGCACCAACGGCGCTGGCTATTCCATCGGGTCCGTCCATGTATGCCAGGAGAGGCTGCGTGGGCATCTTTCCTCCCTTCTGCTCCCTTTTACATGTCTCAGTGGAAGGCTGCACTTCTTTGGGGGTGCTCCCTGATCACAGTAAGGACACTTGTAGAGTTCTCCAACATGTGCTTGCAAGTCTGCTGAGCTGGAAAACTTCTGCCAGGAGAAAAGATTTTTTTTTTCCTACCAGCAAAAAATTATTTCTTCTTTAGCTTTATGTGTTTTCACACATCCCAGCAAATGTATCCAAAGGTTCACTCAGTGATGGATGAGGTTTTTTTGAATTGTTTCTTCAGCTTTTTCAAGTCTACAGATACAGTCAGTTGCACTTAGTTTTGTTGTACAAACATTTCAAATAATTGCATTGGATGAAATACACTCAAGGCCAAGTTCAGTGCCACAAAGAACTCCAGCACCTGGGAAAGAGAGAAAAGAGTTAGTCATACTTTTCAAAAGAGAAGTATTGTCTGCTAAATAATGAAAATATTAGGGCTGAGAACCCTCAAGTGCTTCAGAACAAAGCGTATTTTAAGAGCCAGTGAGGGATAGGCAGAAGGCACTTGGTCACTTTTCCACCTCCTACAGCTGCAATCATTTGGTCTTGAACACCCCTCTGTTTACAACTGTTATTTGTTTGCAAGACTTTGTCAGTCCCTTCTAAACCTCCTCTTACCCAGTCATACAAAGCTGCTGAAATCATATTTCAGTGCACTCCTGAATTCAAAACAAACGTAGCAGCCCAAGTAACCTTTCCTTGAACCTGTAAAACCACAGCAAAACTTCACTTGTTTGTCCTCTAAAGGCTGTTGAGCAAAAGGCTTTTAAGACCAGACAGCTTGGAATCAGCTTTTATGGTTCTGGTACACAGGAAATGTCAGCAGAAATCTTTGTATTAAGAACTATTCACCAGCCCTACTACTCAAAGCTTTTCCTATCACCCACAAATTTACAATGCCTGCAACAGTTTTGGGCTGGTACAATAAGAACATCTCAAAGTTTGATATGAACTCATGTTTCTTAGTGGTTTAGTATTTAAATCATCCAAGAGGACAACTGCTACATTATAAAAAGAAAATTCTTTAATCTCAGCTCCCATTTAAATCTCTAAGTCTACTAAAGTTATAATGTCTACTAGCAGCAACTTCATGACCACCACTCTTTGCGCTGATTAATTTGAGTTTTGTGGAGATCAGGACTCCAGTTGATGAAATTTTTGGATAAAGGAAGAGTCTAGCAAACTAGACGACTAGAAGACTAATACAAACTGCAGAAAAATCATTCTGAGACATGTCCAAATAAAGTAATAACTAATGAAAAGAATTAATTCACAATCTGACTCAAACTTTGGCAAATTATTTCCTAAGAGCCAGCTGGCCAGTGACCACATGACTTGAATTAATATACCCCAAAACACATAATGCTCTATAACTCATAGAGCAGAAAATATGGACACAGTTGGGGTTTAAAATACACCTCATTTCCACCTCTGCCTTGCTTTTTATGGAATAAAATGAAGCACTTTGCTTTATCTGACCCAAAGAAAGGACAACAGTTCAATCACAAGCCCTGCAATAGTCAGGTTTCCAGGAGAAGGTGCTGTAGAAGCTAAAAGATGTGGTTATCAGTTGACTGTAAGCGATTTCTGATCAGAAAAAGGTGGGTTTAAGGCATTAAATCTGAAACCATTTCAGTAGAAACCAGCTGGGGAAAGAAGCCTCAGAACACACTGCCAGGAATCATGGATCCAACATCTCTAACACTTCACCACTTCCTTCAGCCTTGCCTTGAGAACACTCCTTGCTTTTAATTTGTAAAGTCAGCACCTCTTTTCCCATCATGCAGACCACAAAATCCTGGGGTGTAACTGTAGTGGTTTTAAGGTCAAATTATGCATTATTCCCTGATTTCTTTTCTGTGAGATAACAAGTAGGAGAGAGCAAAGCAGGCCCAAAACTTGAAGAATATAATGAAGTTTATTAACAGATCTAAGAGAAAAGGAAAGAAAAAAACCAGTCACAACAAAACATTTAAAACTCTTCTTCTCCCTCCCTCTCCTCTCCCTCAATCCATGTTGCAGTCCTTGAAAAGGGAAAAGAAAAGGGTTTTCTTCTTGCTTCAAGTGATTCTCCAAACTGCCACCATCTACAGCAAAAACAATCTGCAGTAATGTAAAATCTCTTTTTCCATAAACCCTTTCACAGTTCCTTCAACTGTAGAACATGGGCCAGCTCATGGGGTTATTTTACTCTTTCAAGGATGAGTGACTGTGGCTTGAATACCAAGGCTTTTCTTTGCCACCAGGTTTTAAAAGCCTCTACTGCTTTCAGCTATAGCCTGGCATGGGCATTTCTTCACAACCTTTACAAGCCACACATCAAATTGTCCATCCTCCCGTGCACTTTAAATGGATTAAAGAGACAAACAGCCTGGGATATTACAATATTCATACAACGGCAAGGCAAGAAATCTTTTAAGCTGCGCGCGAGGACGCGGCACCGCCCTTTTTCCTCCTATGGCCATCTTGGCTTCATCTCACGTGACGAGGTTTTCTCCTTCTCTCTGGCTCTGGAATCGCCATGGTGGGAAATGTTACTGTCCTACTCCGCTGCTGGTTACAGGGCTGTCTTCTTCAGTTCAATGTGGAGTGTGTGCTGGCAGCTGCAAGCTGCAGGCTCTTCCACCAGTTTCCTACTGGTCCCGTGTGGGATAAAACCGGTCCCAAAGAAACCGTGTCGGAGAGCCTAATCCCCAGGGTTCGTGCTGCAGCTTGGGAGGGGGGAAGCAGGAGGGCAGGGCTGCCCTGCCCGGCCAGCCTGGGGCTCCTGGCTGCCACCCCTGGACCGGAAAAACCCCCAAACTCCTGCCATCCATGGGGTTTTATAGGAAACATTGAGAGAAACGCGATTCGACCAGACACCTGTCTGTCAATCCAGGGTCAACCCGCTACACTAATGAAGATGGGTAAAAATAGAAAATAAAATAGAAAATAAAACACCACCACACCAGAATGCCAGTAACAGGAGAAAATTATTTTTGCCAGCTGCTTGTCTTTCTTTTTTTTCCTGTTTCTCCAAAGCTTAAAGTCTCCTTACTGTCCAGTCCTCTAACCCAGGTTTACACAACCAGTACATTTAATATCAAGATGCTTCTAGGGGGTTTTTTATGCCAAGTTGTTTCAGGCCTGGGCCAAACACTGATCCTAAGTTAAATACAAATGGAGGATCTTGCAGGGTAAGGTGGAGTCTAAGATGGAACAAATCACTGCTGATGGTGACAGAACTTGGATTTTCTGCAGCCAAAGTCTCTAACTACGCTCTTTATCTCCATTTTCAGTTTTATCACTGCCATGATTAAAACTTCCTCTCTGTATAACGACTCAAAAACCTCGTGTAACAGGCAGGTTCAGGCTGTGGGGTGACAATTCTGCTGCAGCCCTTGCCTTTCTCCCTTCCCCTCTCAGCTCAGACCTTCCCTCACTACCTGTAAGCAGGTGAAGGAGCCATAACCAAAGTTAGAAGCTCAAGTATTCAAAAAACTTTCCCTTTTGTAAAACATAAGGAAAAAACATATCAAAGGCTGCTAGTTAGCATGTTTTATACTTCATGTTCCAACTTGCCTTTTTGTTCTGTTTCTACTGAAGTTTTAAGAGGTATTTTTTACCCAACATGCTGCAGCAAAGCTCAGTGAGTATCTGCCTGAAAATAACTTAAGTTTCAAACTAAAAAAAAAAAAAAAAAAACTTCAGGCAAGATTTAAAAAGTGGAACAAACTTAAGAGTTGACTGCATTTGCTTTCAGAGCCACAGGGAAGTGCTCTGCAGGAAGAGGTGAAACAATCACCCCACTGAGAGGCCAGAGGCATTTCTGGGGCATGAAGGCAGATCCAAAGGGCAGTGCCTTAAGTCCCACAAAGTGAACTGCTGGGATTCGTCATCCACGACTTCCTCGCCCGTGTCTACAAACAGCAAAAGCCAATTAGGGTTTGTTACGCTCCCACTTTGTGGCACTACAACAAATACACAGTGGAGCAACAAGAATGAAGTCACTGGAGAAAGGAAACAGATGAGAAGCAGCAAAATCCACCTTCAGTGTCCTGTCCTTCGTGGCACTCTGGGGTGAGGTGAGGGACAGGAGAACTCCTTCTAACACGGACCACCACACATGGCCCTACCCAAACCCAGTCTAGGATAAAACAAGCACTGTGACAGCCCTAGCTCCAGATTTATTAGAATTTAAGGGATAGGCACAGATCACATCTAGGGAAGGGCCCAGGTTGGTCACTGATGTGTGAAAAATCCACCTCAATCAATCAGTAACATTTTCTCCGGTAAGTCTTTGCAAACAGGGCTGCTTCAATCCCATCTCAGCTGTCTGACAAATGAAACCTGTCCTCACAGCCACACAAACACAGAGCATACAGCCAACACTTGGGTCACAAGAGGAGTTCAGCAGGAGCTCGGGGCCAATTTGAGTGGCTATCAGTAGGTTTGAACGAGCCCTCTGGAGACTTCTGCCATGGATCAAAGCACTGTGCACCCTCCACCAAGCTTTGCTGACTGCTCAGTGCTCTCACTGCTTTTAACAGGAGCCTCTGAACAGTTCTAAGAACCAGCTCATCCTCTAGGCAGCACTGCAAACAGAGCAAGATATTCCTGTTTCAGGAATGTGAAATGTCTCTTTGCAGCTCGGGCAGCTATTGCTCTTGGATGCACAGGAGAGAGCACTGGGAGAAAAACTGCAGGTAGCATTTCTGAAGGGAAGTGCAGATGCAACTGGACAGGAATATATTTAAACTGAGAAGAAGATACAATAAGAGTACTGGAGTCAGGAGGTGAGTTAGAAAGCTCTAGTCTTATTCTGTATCTGGTGATTACACACTTCACTCTGATTAGAGCCACAGCTTTTACAAGGAGGCAGGATTTTATGCTCTCACAGTTCAGACAAGCCAACACTTGCTGGAACTGCAACCCAAATATCCCCACCAGGATTTTATCCATTAGTAACAAACCTCTCTTCCTACTGAAGAGAATATGCATTGGATTTGAGGACCAAAAATGCTTATTAATTACATTCCTGTTATTCAACACCCTGTAGCAGCAGGAAAACTGTCCAGAGTTGCCTCAATTCCATTGCTTCCTTGGAAAAGTAGACAACCTGCAACACTGTGACTGTGGCTGAAGGTCTGTGCATGAGCTCAACAAATAAAATACAGTACCTGGGTTTCTTCTGCCTTCTTTCACTTTCAGAAGTGAAAAGGACACACCAGTATCAGAGATACTGAGTAAAGGAACAGAACAAAACAGGAAATCTTTCCTTCCAATAGCTGCAAAGTGATAAACTTGCTACAGATGAACTCAAGGTTGAAAATAAAGAATTACTTACTCCCTCACAATAAAACAAGTCAAGAAACCCCAACTTGTGGCTTCCCTGCCCATCTGTAAATGGCCCCCTGTCCCAGCCCAGGGCCCACAAGTCCCAGGGGCTGCTCCAAGAGGAGTGAGCAGGGCAGGAAGAGCCTGCACAGCAGCCCTGGCCTTTTCCTGGAGTGACCTGTCCAGAAGTGACCGATTCCTCTGAGTTCCAGGGTGCCACCTATTGCACTTGAAGCAACTAGAAATATATTTAAATGAAGAAGAAAGAATAAAACTACTGGAGAAGCTTTAGCCTGAGCATTTTTAGCAAAGTTCAGCTCACAACTGAGTCATCCTTGCTAAGTGTTTCAGCAGGTTCACAGCGATACCCATTGTATTTATAAACACCACAAAACACACATAAAGATTCCACTGGACAGATGAGAACATCTTGTTTTCATTGCACTTGCCACACAACCTAAGAACCACACCAAAACCCTGCTGCATTTAAATGGATTATTAAAACAGAGAAAAGTTTAATTAAGTGCCTGTAGAGGAATTTAATTTATTTTTATTAAATTACCCAACCAAAGACAACATATTACAGTCTTTAAGATTTCTTTGGGAAATGACCTATCAGAGTAATTTTATTGCATTTTTACTTCCTGCATTTCAAAATTTCCATTAATATGTAATAAAAACTCTAGACACACCTTTCAGAGAATAGCAAAGTCTAACCATTGAATTTCCCATTTTAAACACATTACAGAGGCACTGGGAATAGAAGTTGCATTGCAAATCTCAAGAAAAACAACTATGCCTTGCTAATTCTGTGCTGCAAAACTATTGTTAAACTGTAAAAAGCAAGCTGGAACAATTACAGAAGTTAAAGTAGTTGCTGCAACACTTTCTGAAAAAGAGAAGTGAGAAGACTTGAAGAGTTACAGCCAAATTCAAGACACTAAAGTTATTTTTCTGCTCTGGCAGATAAAAACTCAGACACAACTCAGATACCTCATTAGATTCTCAAATTCAAGGCCAGCAGCAAAGTTATTGCTGTTTAGCTGACCAGCTTCTTTCAGCTGCTGCAAAGAAACCACCTTAAGTTTTACTGGGTGTATTGGACTTGAAAAACTTATATACAACTCTCATTTCCACCTATAAAAACCCTTCAGTTTTCCTCATGTTTCAGGAAGTTTCAGGATACTAAGAGTCACTTTTACATGAACTGTTCTTTCCTCTTGGTGTGTTTATGCCCCAGACCAGACTGCTGGTAAATAGATTTTACACTGCTGATTGCTTATTGGAAATTACAAGTTTAATACCTATTTTTTTATAATTTATTTCAATTTCAAAGATTTGCTATAGTTGTTCCAGTTCTACCTAAGGAACACAGATAAAACAAGCCAGTTAACATCGCTTTTTCCTCAGTGAGACCACAAATAAGAACTGCCTTATGTATATTATCAGTTTTATCTGGGCACAGCTGTATTCAGGTGTAACACTAATCACAGGCAGAGCAGCTCATGCATAAACAAACTTAAACTCAAATCCTCAAAACCTGAGATGAGGCTGAACTTCAACTTATTTAGAACGTTTTTTAATATAAATATATATCAATGCATAAAACTAAGGCAGCTGCAGCACAACTACAAATTGAAGCACAAATACCACCCTACAGCAGTTCCTAACAATATTTAGGAGATCCAGATATTGAGATGCCCCTCCAGTGTCCTGGCTGTGCGTGGTGTCTGCAGAAGCCACCAGTGACCCCAGCTCCATGCTGCGAGCAGTTCTGGTGTGCCCTGGCATTCCTAAGCTCCCACACTTAGTCAGAAAGTGAAGCCAAGTGTCATCGTGAGGTTCTCACTCACCAATTATCCCAAAAGGTGAGTCAGATTTCCAAAATCCACGGCGTGAAATTTCGGGTGTGTCTGTGCAGGTACCAGGGGTTTGTGGCAACCGCGGGACTTCCTTCCGGCGCTTAAGCAGAAATGCGCGTGTGTCACACTTCAGGCCAGGAGGGGGTTTCCTCTGAGAGGCAGAAATGCCTCTGCTACCCCAGTCTGAGGGAGGGATAGTCCCTCAGTTTAGGGAAGATGATGCACTATTTGCTCCACAGACCATGACCTTATTTCTCAAAGAATAAAAGTGTCTGTTGTCCGCGACTCAAATGGCAACACTGGAAAGTTACAGAAGCCAGCCCAGATAAAACCTGATTTTGCAGACCAGCACAGAAGACAATAAATTATTCCTCATTGCTGGGCATTCTGCTGCTTTCTAGGGAGGGAAAGAGCTACTCCCATGTTGTAACAGTAGATCATTTCACCCAACTTCCCAGAGTATTCTTTGTTAGTGGAGGAGCACGTGAGTGATCCCAATGCTGCTTCTCATCCACACCGAGCCTTTTATACCAACTGTGCAAGCACAAAACTGTTTTTAATACTCTGTTAACAGTTCAGCCTGATAAAGAACTACCACGAGCACTTGTAAAGGAAATGGAGATTCAGGGGGAGGAAGGGGAGGAAGAGTGTTGTTTGTTTCAGTTGCAGGAAAGATCAAAACGAAGATGTTCAGGTTGAAAAGAGAACATAAAAGATGACCCTAAACTGGAATTTCCACTCCCTCAATCTGCAAATTTAAGTCTTCCTTGTTAGTCTTCATCCTTCAGGCTTGAAGATTTCAAAGTTATCCTAAACTTAAACTCTTAGAAGGGTTTTCATGGCTTATCTTTTTTATCCTCTCTAAGAGAAAAGCTCAGTTACAGTCCCTTCTAACCCCACCACAGAGATTTCCAACACAATGATCCTAAAACAATTCACAAAAACACAACCAAAGTGAGACATACACAGAATTCAAGACTGTTATTATCCAGGCATTTCTGCACACACACTTCAGAAAGGTTTTCTGTTGAAAGCCCTTTTGTAGTCAGATAAGACAGACACACATGCGAGTCATTTTCCCCCTGAAGTCTCGCAAACAGGATTTTAATCACCACTGGAAAATAACTCATAGTTAATAATGAACAGTATTAGGAAAGCTCCCTCCCCCATCTCAGACATCTATACTAATAAAAACAAAGGATATCCTCTTTCTCTAAAAAACCTTTTCCTGTGGAGTCTCTTTTTCTTGAAGGCTATATGTCTAACTGCTTTGGCAGAGGATGGATGAGCTGAGTGTGTCTCCTCAGTGAACTGAATGCCTCTTCTATCAAAAGATGTAATTAGGCCTTTTAAAGCAGGGAACATATAAGCTTGCAGCGTTTTGCACATGTTTTTCCTCCACTGAGCAAGAGCAAATATAAAAGACACTAATTCTTGGCATTTAAGGAGGAAGTACTACAAATAAGTATTGGCTTTTAAAGTTCAGCAGGACTGCTCAAACTGCCAGATTTTTTCCTTTTCCCCCCCTGATTAGGAGAGATTTTCTCAGGAACCACAAAACCAAAGTGTACTTTAGACAACAGAAGTGGCCAATACCTGTTGTAGAAAAGCCGAAAGACACAAGAATAATCCTATTTTAAAAAAGCCTGGGACACATTTCACCATTGCTATAGGATGATGCAACTTCATTAAATCAAGAAGTTACATGCACTTAAACTGGCAATGACCCCTTACCTTACAAAACAGTTTATTGTTCTCTCCACAGCAGGTAAAGGCTCCCGGTGGAATGAGTGATACATTTTTATTGTTGAGTCAGTCTCACCTTACAGACTGCCTTGTATGTTTAGTCTTGGTTTTCATTTAAAAGAAGATATTTTCAGAGACCTTAAAAGCAAATTTGACTTTTTTACTTCTTGGCAGAGGGATGTAAGGTCTCTCCAGCAGCCACAACTACAAAGAAGTGGTAAATTCAGTTTACCAAATTAGACTTAATTCCTTATTGCTCAAGAGCCAGGAGTTCCTCTGTAGCAATTACAGGCAAGTTGCATCCCTTTGGGCAGCATAGGTGAAATAACAGGAAAAGAGATTATTTTACTATTCCTGAAGTTGTGAGTAGTGGTCACTTCCAAAGAGTTCCCTTAGTTAAGGCCATTAATGGGTCCTAGTGCTCTCACCTGGCTTCAACTCTGAATCCAGCTCTGACCCAACAGACCTCAAACTGCTACACCTTGGAAGGAACAGAGCAATATCCGATCCCTGTCCTCTGCAGAGCACTTGGAAGTTGTCACTCTCAAACACATTCACAATTAGGTGCTTGCAAAAATCAGTTCTGAAAGATGGAAATAGATACAGAGTCCAGGGAAAAGATTTTCATTTGCAGCTCAGTCATCCCCTGGACTAGCATCTGAAGGTACTAAAATATACAAGTGGTAGAAAGAGACAATTCAAGCAGTTGCCTCCTTTCTCCCATGCAGGTGGGAGATCACATCCAGGGACTGATGGAGACTTTATAGTTATGCAGCCTTACATTATCCCTCATCAGTGGGCTGCAGGGGTGTGGGAGATGAGGTATCCAACAGCCTGGGCTGCACAGGGCCAAGCTGGCTTCTAAAGGAAAGGCAGCATCTGCATGAAACTGAGCTTCAAAGCAGGCCATTTCAGATCCCAATTTTGCCAGCAGAAGAACAAAAAAGTGTTAGAAACAAACAGCAAAGGCGAACAAAAATTGAGGCTTCTCTAGGCCACCTTGACATCCATTTTCCTTACACTGTAGCAAACATCAGTCCTTGGTGTAAATCAAAGCAAATCTAATTTGCTTCTTCCTGAGTACCAAGAGAGGCTAAGAGAACCTCAGGATTTCACCCCAACAGTTCTCAACTATAACAATAAAATGTAAGCACAGCACGAGGGCCTCAGTTTCCCTGCTGCAGCTCAATCAGAGGCAAACTGCAGTGCCTTTATTACAGTGAGAATGCAAGTGTACCAATTGCGCATAAACAAACTCAGACTTTGATACTTTTAGTTACATAAAATCTGCAGCACATAGGAAAGCACCAGCCAGTCAATTATTCACTTCTGCTTGAATGGTTTTCTGCTCTGATCTTGAAGTTACCCAGATCTACATAGATTTCCCTGCATATCCTAACCACATTTCCTCTTGCACTTTCTTTTGAAATCCTCAAGGCAGCCTGATAACCAATTCCACCTCACTGTGTTTCCAAACATGTATGCCACCTATATTTTTAATTTCAAACTCCTTTTTCCCAGCATGTACGCTGTTCTGCTTTGAAACTGCAAGGCCTGCTCTTATCACACCACTTTAAAAAAAAAAAAAAAAAAAAGGAGGAAGAATCAAGAGTGCTAGATTTATGATAAGCAATAAACTATGCTCTGACCAAAGTCATATGATTGTAACAGCAGAAGTTTTAATGTATTTTTCTCACTGACATACACCCACGTTTGGCATAAACAGGCTTCATCAGCAACAAAAGGAGATTATTTGTCAATTTCACTGAAAAAAAAAAAAGAAGTTGATTTCTAAAAGCAAATTCTTTTGAGAAAGCAACTTTCTGTTTGAAACCACATAAAAACCTAGGTAAGTTTAGATTGAAAAAGGTTTTTTTTATCCTAAAATACAACATGTGTTGAGAATCTTACATAGCTTGGTCATATCCTTTTCCTTACTTTTGTATTCAGTTGCAAATCTCTTGTGGAATGAGTCACATCTCTCTCAAAGCACGCATACAGTAGTCAGCAGAATCCCCTCAGCGCATTCATGCACCAGGAAGAAAAACTTTTTTGTTCCTAAAGTCACCTTAAAAAAAAAAAAAAAATTTTTTTTTCTTAAAAAACCCCAAAAAAAAAAAAAAAAAAAAAAAAAAGGGGGGGTCATCAGAAATGCCCCCAAGTGGGTTAAAACTAAAAAGCCATTTGCAAATAATGCAGATATAAAATGTGGGAAGTTTCTGAGGGGGGCTGTACATGCAGAGTCTCCCCAGTGAGAGCTGAGCTGGCACATGGCAGCCCTGCTGCAGCCCAAAGCACTGTCCTGCTATATTTAAAGACAATACCTCAACAGTTAAGTATTACAACATTTGAAGTGAGATAAATAAGCATAAGACACAGGCAAATATCCTTGGTTATTTAATCATCCTGAAAGCAGCGTGGAAGTGTGAGGCTGAGTTCAAAGGTCAAACTCTTCTTTCAGCTTCTTGCAAAGAAAAGAAAGCTCAGCCCATTTTACCTTGGGGAAAGGGGGGCTGCTCTTTCCATATGCCAGCATTTCATAACACAGGAAAGAGGGAGTGTATTTACATATACACTGGATGGAATCTTTTCCTAGGACAATGCATTCCCAATCAAGATTCAAGTTAGAAAGAGCTGGGACAACAGAAAGCCCCAAAGAACAAAGGGAAGTTAAAATTTACTTAACACTTCCCCAGAGCTTCTTAATTGCAAACTCTCAGATTTTTTTTGTAACTAAAAGTTTACTGTAATCACTGTTTTGAAAGTCTAAGTGAAACCCACAGTTCCCTTTTAAAATAATTTTCCCCTGATCACAGTAATAACTTAGCACTTTGTATAAAATATGGTATTAATCTATCAACATAGTTCTAAATGAAAACACAGTGGTAAGAGGAGATATTTCTGAAGGTTAGAAATAAGTGCTCAAAAAGGAATTTTTGGAGTGTGATCTTATGAAAGGGGAAACCAGAATCAAGCAGCCTTTTGTGTAAGACAGTCTGATAAAAAGGTGCTAAAGTTTATTATCTTCCTCTCTTTCTAGCTTCTACCCTAAACCTTGCTCTCCCCACCCCTCCACCAAAACAAAGCAAAACCAAAAAACATTATTCATTTAAAGAAAAAAAAAAGAAATCCTCCAATGCAAAACCTGGAAGCCATTCTCTAAAGACTACTTAATATGAAACTTTGTTTACAAGATACCAATATAGCCTCCTTACCACACTCTAAACCAGAAAACATCCACTTATTTAAAGAAATGCTTTTTCTATTTTGATCAACAAGAACGCCGGTATTCATTTTAATTTTAAATTCGGCCCAAACAGTGCCATATGAATGTTTTAAACTCATCTATGATATGCACTGTTTGAGAATGTTTAAACAAAGGAAGTAGGAAAAGCCTTAAAATACACAGCAAAACTTAATGGCCTCAATTTTTAAATATATCCTGATTGCAGCATGGCAAAATTATTCTCTTCTGCTCACAGTCAGCCTTCAGAAAGAATAAGTGCAGTCAGTGGAGTAATTTGTCCCACTGGAAATTCTGTATAAAACATCTACCTAAAATAAACAAGGCTTCGCTGCAAGAATCGTCAGTTGCCATTAAGGACACACCTTAAAGTTCTTACCACACAGTAACTAAACAAGTACTAACTAGTGGGGACTGTTTGCTACTTTTGTCTTAAAAGTTAATGAGATCAATTCACTCCTCAGTATCAGATCCTCAGATCATTTTCTTCAAAATGCAGCAGACAAACAACCCCCAAAACACGAACATCCACGCTTTGAGTGGCTGATGTGTTATCAGCAAGACAGAGCTTCTTGTAAAGACGAATAGAAATATTCACATTTAAACCTGACACCACGTAACAGTAAAAAGGTAAAATGCTGAACTGCTCAGAATCTGGAGCTCTGGTACTGGAAGGCAGCTGTTGTTCTCCTGCCTTTTCTTTTGTTGTGCTTAATCTCATGTCAAGTCATTCAACCAACTCCAAAGCGATGAAGACATAATTGAACAACCTTAACTAAAAACTGATCTACTGCTCCTAAATTGCCATATATGCTGTTTAAAGATTAAAAAAGGCTAACGTATGAAAAAGAATCCACAGAATTTAAATCAGCAACTCTGGTGCATGCAGAAGAGTTGCTTGGCTGGAGGCCAAGGCAATCAATAATCACTGTAATAACCATGGTTCTAAAGTTATTTGTTTTTCATATTCACCACCCTGAAAAACTTAAAGGCAACACTTGAAAACTCAGATGCTGATTTCAGGAAAGAGCTGTGAGACCGAAAATCCAAGCATTTTGCTCAGCATGACGAGATTGCTCATTAAAAAAACACGTTGCAGAAAGATCAGTGATCACAAAGCCACATTCCTGCTACAGATCTTAAAATATTGACTCAGTTACAGAACTAGTAAAGGGGAAGAAAAAAAACCCTCCTCCACCCTCTCCCTCTTCCCTCCCCCTCTGCCAAAGAATGCAGTTTATCCTACTTATTTGCAACTGTCCTTTTCTATTATCCAAGAAAAGGCTGAAACCTCAGTGTGGACATCCCAAATTAAAGTCTTAGTCGTATTCCCAAACCTCCAGTTAATAAGAGCTCCTAACAGCAATAAAACATGGCGTTAAAGCATTTGCAAGCCATTGTCATAGCCCTGTGCTCTGATACCTTTGCAGCCACAGAACCAGCCCCCACCAAGCATGGAAGCCCTGGTCAGCAAGCCAATGCCTGCTATTCAACTTGTAGTTAGGCGTTTTATTTCTGTGTCTTCCAGATCATATCACTCCTGCATTTCACGGCCTAATAAAATGTGAAGAATGATATGCTCCCTTCTCTCTCCCCCCCATCTGCATGTGAAACTGCGTTATTTCCCTCTCTTCTTTTTCATACATTCTTACAAAAACTTCCCTTTTCACATACTTCTATAAGAAAATATTTCACTGCAGCTATACTTCAGTTCCTATTTCTATTTTCGATTTTCACTAGATTCTTCTGCTCCTGCCTCCCCCTCAAACCCACTGGTAGAAACTGATGTAGTTTTAAAGCTCTCAAGGTCATTTCAAAAATGAAAAAAAAAAAAAAGTTGCCTTAAAAAAAAACCCTTTAAACACACAACCCCCCTAAACTAAACCCTTTTCACATTCAAACGCCTTTCATCAGCAGATCAATAACCCAACAGAAAGATTTTTGTTCCCCACCACTTCAAAACTATTACACTTCAATTCAAATACTTACTGGAGTCACACAGCACATTTTATGGGATGGCTCATTAGAGAACATACAGACCTTACTTTGGGTGCAGGTTTTCTGTGAGGTAGACAAACAAACAAAAAAAGCCTCACACCCCAAACCAGAAAGTCCAGGGGGTATCACGGAACAGGAATGAAATCCAATCTCTGGATATTCTAGAATTTTATTGTCCTCGCCTGGCAACCTCTTTTGTTGCTTAAGAAGTCAGTTGAGGCTTATTTATTTATTTTCTAAACTTCCTATTACCCTTTAAAAAAAAAAAAAAAAAGAAAGAAAAAAAAAAAAGAAACACGATGCTAAAGAAATGATCGGGAAGGCTTTAGTCTTTGAAAGACAAAGGTAAATGAAACAAAAACTGGCAAAACGGATCAATAAACTTTTCATTAACAACGTCCCCCCCTCCGCCCCATAAGCCACTTACTACAAATCCTTCTTCCAGGAACATCTTTGACTCACAAAGAAATAAGTCTCTTGTCGCTGCACACCCCCCCCCCGGCCGAGAATCGGCCCCGGCCCGGCACTTC
>VXAC01006219.1:1872133-1901155 GCA_013399225.1 Rhipidura dahli
GGCCCGGAGCCCCCGGCAGGTGCCCCCCAGCCCTGCCTCACCTGACCGAGGCGCCGCGCTCGGGGCACTGTTTGTAAACGGCTCCGCGGCAGCTGTTGCTCGGGCAGCCCCGGGACATGCCCCCGCCATGGCCACGCCCCGCGCGCCGGGCCACGCCCACAAACGGGGCGGGGCCTGCGCTGGCCACGCGCCCGGCGCGTTTCAATCAACGCCGGCCACGCCCCCGCGGCCACGCCCAGCGGCGGCCACGCGCCGTCCCTCAGGCTGGACAAGGAGCGATGGGCGCGAACAAAACCCCAGCGCGGGCACCCCGGCGTGAGGGGAAACCGCTGCCCGCGGAGCCTGGCACAGCCCTGGGACTGCCCCAGGAAGGGCGTGGAGTCTCATTGTCTGGAGATGTCCCAAACCTACCCAGGCGCGTTCCTGTGTCACCTGCTCCAGGTGGGCTGGGTGATCTCCAGAGGTTCCTTGCGGCCTCAGTTATTCTGCGATTCTGTCAGTGCTGTTCCCTCTGTGCCATCTCCCCCTGAGCCATCACGGGCCAGGCCCAGCCCTTCTTGATGCCGGGTGGTGATGGGCATCGCCTGGATGACAAACAGAAGGCAGCACCCCGGAGCTGGTGTCACCCAGACACAAATGTAATTACAGCCAATCCACCTTATAAATACTGATCTCTGGCATCCTCGGGTGGGCCACTCAGGATACGATGGCCCCAACCCTTTTTGTTGTGTGGTTGGAGCCCCGATGATCTTTTTGGTGGGCCTGGCACACATCAGGGCTGCCCAAGCAGCAGGGGAACAGAATACACAGATTTACTGTGGAAATTACCCCAAAAAGGCCAAGGGCTTCATCTATATTTCATTTTATTCGAAAGTTAGAACACCCAGCTGCTGTCTCTGCTCCAGAGGGATGGACACTACAGAAGGATTCAGTGCGGCAGGCAAAGATTTAAAATACATTTCCGAGTATCCCACTTGGCACTGAGGAGGTTTTTAGGAGTTAAATGCGATCTCTAATGCTGTTAGCAAAGTGCTTAATCTCTGCTAGACTCTGAGGTTAGCACCTCCCTCAAGTCAATGGGATAAGAAGGAGGTGAGTTTCCATGTGGTCTCTGGTTTTTCCCCCAAAGACACACCGAGACCTGCTAAAGTCAGTTTAGTTTACATCACTACGTTTACAACACACCCAGGGGCCTGTTTCCTTCAATATGAAAATCATCCTGCCTGAATGGAGGACATTTCTAAAATAATTGCAGCTAAAATCGTGCGTTTGGGGTTTTTTTTAATGTGTTTTTTAGAAGTTCTTCTCAAAAACGTTCTCCCAGTCTAAAATGAGCAACGCTACCCAGGTTGAAATTCAGGTCACTTATGTGGCAAATAAAGATTAATCAAAACCACTACAGAATGTGTAATACACACAAGGTAACATACTCACCAGGTAATTCTGGAAGGTGAAATATCTTTATTGGCAAATTTGAATGTTGCCTCATGCTGACTTGAAGCAGATTTATTTTCATCAACAGGTCAAGCCCGATAAAGCCAAAAATTTAAAATACAGATATTTAAGTCCTGGCCCTTCAAACAGTCATATGGGCTGATGGGGCAGCCTTATTAATTTACTGAAGGTTAAAAATCTCTGTGTCCATCAGCTGTGTGAACCATGAAGAAAAGGAATTTACCTTGTGCTCCTTCACAGATTTTCAGGTGTTAAATCCTGGCCTTCCCACTGCCCTGAATGGAGTTTTGAATTGACACAGGAGAGCTTATTGCGCAATTCCTGCCAGTTTAATGTGATTTTTTTGCAGCAGGATGTATTAGACCGGGTGTTTATCCATGCATGCAAAATATTCCTTTGTGTTGCGAGAGCTCTGCGTTTCTTTGGAACCTGCTGCACACCACCTTGCACTATGTGACCAAACCTGATCCCACAAACACTCCCAAGTTCGAAGCACAGGAGCAGTTTAAGTATTGATTATCTACAAATGGCAGCCTGGCCAGGAGAACAAAGCAGAATTTTGCTGGAAATGGGTGTGGGGGGTGACCAGGTTTTGCTACACCAAATGACTCTCTTAACAGTCTGTTAAAAAATGTACTCTTTTTGTTGTGCTCTGATGTTAGCATTTTGAAAGACCTTGTATTGAAAAGTTAAAAACAAATTCAAGGCACTCAAACTTTTAAAAATATTAAATTTGTATTTTTGCTCATAACCCTTTGTCCTTTAAGACTCCCTGAGTCAGGTGTTGTGGTATTTCTTGTTCTCATGGCACACCAAAACCCATTATTTGCTCCTTCCCCCTTTCATTTTTCAAAAATTTTACTTTTCTGTGTGAAATCTGCTGCCCTCCTTGATCACAAGGGCTGTTCCCTTGAGCCAGGGCTCTGCATAACTGTAAACATGACTTAGCAGAGAACACAGGAGCCGCATGGTTTTTATCCACTGAGATACGGGACCTCTGTGGAAAACAAAAAAAAAAAAATTAAAAGTCTGCTTCAGGAAAAAAGGAGAGGCTCGGAATATCTTAAAACTTTTCTTCTTTTGCTCAAAATGCATCATATAATATCACATTACGGGAGTGAAATGAAAACATCAAATTTATTTTTACAGATTAGCCACGGTGACCTCTGTGATTTATGCTCATGGCGCTGGAAATGTTTGATATGAGGCAAGGGCCAACTTGAAAAAATAAATCCTAGATTCTCTTCCCCCTCTGTTCTGCCCTGTGTTGAGGACATTTGCTGCCTTTCTGGAGAAGCTTCCCCAGTTCATGTTTTATGTATGAGGCAAAAAACTTGTACAACAATCGCCCTGACAGACCTGTGTTTACTGCTCTGCACTATATGTTACTCCACACTCTTGCAATATTAAACCTAGCCCCAAACTAGACTTTGGAACCAGGCAGCACGCCCAAAATTGTGATAATCTCCTCCATAACAACAGAAAGAAATAAAATAATGCTGCTGAAAGCTGAAAAGTTTCATTTCTGTCCCCAAACTCTTAACGCACTTATATGTCTGCGTTCTTTTAAATTACATTATGTACAATTACATTATGCAAAAATCCAGGCTGGAAGTTTTGTGATCTGGCTCAAGTCCTGCTCTTCTCAGAGCACACAGAGGGAAACCCTCGCTATCAGGGAGAATGAAAACAGAGCTGAGCAGGCAGCAGGAAGCCTTCACCTAAATTTAAAATCTTTCGAGGGTTGCTGTGGGTGTTTGTCTCAAACAACTGACCTGAGCAGCAAAACACCCAGGCTGTCCCTGGCAGCAGGAGAGCAGCCAAGTTCGTTCTTCTGCACAGGGACTCTCTCATTTTAGATTCATTTTTAGGCAGCTATTAAATCTGGCCTGTCGTGTGGTTAAGGCACAAATGGGATTTAGGGGAGCTGGGCTCAGTCCCAGCTCTGCCACAGACTTCCTGCATGATCTTGGGCAAGTTTTCTCCCAGGACTCCCGAAATTTGGCTGTTTTGGGGTGGGTTTTTTTTGTCCCTGCTCTAGCAGTCAAGTCATTACATGAAATTCTCCGTTTGCTGGCATGAATAGATAAATAAAGTAAATACACAGTGTGTGTAGGCTTTTAAGGAGATAAGCTCGAAACCACGATCACAGTGTGACCTAATGGCTCGAGAAGTCCTTTTTAGAACTGTTTGGGCAGTTGGGCCACGAGCTGGGATATAAAATTCTACACCCTCCACTTCTGCACAACATCATCTCTTTGCAAAACCAGGATCATGTTGCGCCTTTGCTTACAAAATGAATTGTTTGTGCAACGCTCGGACGGGAGAGAGGCTAGAACATTGAAGGCTTTATGAGAAGCTTTATCGGTGTTTTGTGGCTTGGTTTGTTGTTGCGTTTCTTTGCACAAATCACCTCTTTGAGCACGATCTGAGAGCAGATCCCGTGCCGGGATCTCGCTGTCGGGCGGCTGCTACAGCGCGTGTTTACAGGAAACGCCTGAGCAGGGGCTGCGCCGGCACACACGGCTCAGATTTGGCTGTCGCAGAGCTGCCTCGGCTGCCTGAGGCACGGAGGAGCCGCGGCGGGGACAAACGGGGTCCCGCGACACCGCACAATGCACCGGGAGATGCGCGCAGCCAGCTCGGCGGGGCTCGCCCTCCCCCAGCAACGCGCCCGGCTCTGGCATCGGTGCCTATCTCTGTCCCCAGCCTCCCTCCGCAGCATCAACTCTGCCCCCTTCACCCTCCGGCCCAAACTGCTGCATTCTTTAATAACGCCCGCCGCGGTATTTGGGTGCTGTTTGGAGGTGTTTTGATGCCCCGCTAAAATCTGCTGTCTGAGCAGCGCGTTTAACGTAGAGCAGTTTGTTTTTGTAATGATAAAGGAGTGGCAGGGGGGTTCTGTCCCTGCTTTATACATCCTGTCTGTGTAAACTCATAGATTTCAAATCCTGCGAGGCGCATTGACGGCCCAGCTATTAAAGATTTTCTGTTTGACCTTGATTTTGTTTTGTTTTCGCTGTGTATGAACTTTAACAGACTTCAAGCATGACGTCCTTTCTTTTTCCTTATCACCGCGCACTAACGTAGGAAAATACAAGTAAACAGAAGCTTCTTCAGCAGCACACAGATTTCTCAAAGAAAACATCTTACTTTTTTCCTCATTTTACTGAACCTGCTGTTCTGTTCCTGTACTTTGTTCTGCAAATGGATCCTTTTCAAAATGACCGCACAGCACCATGCGAATGTTCCCTTTTCTTGTAACTTGTGGGGTGAAGGATCTCTGGGATCCTCCTGGTATTTATTCAGGCACAGGGTTATTGTCTGATAGGCTCTATCACAACAGCAGTAACAGCAGCATTGTTGCTACTCAGTGATAGAGACAGAGTAAAGATTTGCATGGAGAAGTAAAATCTTTTCTAAGCTGTGGCTGGAGGAGAGAGAAGAGCTCTTGGGCAGGCAGCCCTTCCTCTGAAAGGGCTAAAAACAGAAATGAGCTTCACGTGCATCTGTGCAGGGCAGTGAGGGAGCAGAAATGCACTGGTGAAACACAAATTCTATGAAAAAGGCTGTTCAGGAAGATAAACAGCCTGGGATGATGAAGTCATACCCTCTGCCCAGAATGGCTCAGTTATCAGCACCAGAGGCCTTAAACTTTTGTTGTAACTTTCCAAATTGTCCTTCCCGGTATCACATGGCTTTACTCTGAATATCAAGAGTTAGATCTAGAGACTGGCTGTTAATCCTCTCCCTTCCTTGATTATTTTGAGCTTCCAGCCTTCTCACTCTCAATTTATAAAGTGCCTCTTTCTATGGCTTGGATATGGCAAAATAAAAGCACATTCACGCATGCTAATTAGCACCTGACTCCATTCTTCAATTAAAAACAAGTCTAATATTAAAAGCCCAGCCCTGTGCTGACTACTCACATGCAGAGGAAGGTGTGCACTGAACTGGTTCTAAAATTGAAACTTAACTATATTGTTTGGATAGGACGACATGCTTCAATTGTCTGTTCGTTAACACAGCTTTCCTCACTCCATTAGAGAGCTCAGTGCTTTGTTGCAAAATGAGTGGGAAAACTTTGTTTTACAGACTTGTGAGAGCTCTGTAAGATGCTGGATCTTTGGTGTAGATAAAGCAGAATTTTACAGCCATGTTCCAGTTCTGACACTTTTGCTGTAGGTGTAATTCAAATGTCACCTCTTTTTCCACTTCTCCTTTTTGGGGCTGTTTTCTATTTTGCCTTCAATTATAGAAGTTTTTCTCCTCTTTGTCTTGATCTTAAATCAAAATTTCAAGCACACCAGTAGTGTTTGTAACAGTGTCTGTCATCAAAATAATGGAAATAGATTCTAATAATGGCAATAGAGTCTCACAAAATGTTTCCTAACTGAAGAAGGCATTTCTAGATTAATTTCTCCACTTCCTATGGCATATTCCAAGTGTATTCAGAGACCAAAACTGCCTTTAAGGGTGGCAGTTACTGCTTCTTGTAATTGTGATGTGAAGGCAGATCCTTAAGAACTTCCCATGGGCAAGGAAGCAAAATTATCTGCCTAGAGATAACAGAGAGACGGAGGCATCTGTGCACATTAATTCAGAGTTAAGGAAGTGTTCTCTCGGTAAAGGTTTTCCTGCAAGATTACCCAGACTCTGTCAGGTGCAACCCCTCAGAAAAACGTGGCAGTTCAGTTAATTTTTGAGCCATACTTTTGCAAAAGTATTTACCTCAGAGTGTGTCCTCACTGGGCTGTAGTGCTATTACAGCATTTAATTCCCCAAATTATAAAAAGGAGAGGAAGGGATACAAAAAGTGGGTTTGTGATTCTTTTCACGACTTTCATGGTGTTAAAAATAGTAATTATCTCTCATAAACTGAAAGTGCTGATAACATTAATAATGGATGGTGGGATTCTTGCACATGTGTTTATTAATTTATAAACACCGCAGAGCCTCAGAATGAAAGGTGTTCTATAAATAGCAAGCTAATATTGATCAATCCTGACATGGAATTACCATTCTTGGAGGGCTGCAACAGTTTTTTTTTTTTTTTCTCCTTCATCCTCATCTGCTACCAGAAAGAATTCCCTGAGCTTGGGCCTTTGTTATCATTATTTGTTTCTTCCCATTGTACTCGCAGCAGCACTTCCTCCTCGTATCAGAAATGCAGGAAGAAAAACCTGAGGCTTCTCGGTTCTGAATGCAGCAGAGCTGGTAAGGCACCAAATGTGCATTTGAAAGGTGGAATAGAGAGCAGGAATTGTTTCCAAGGAGGAATTAGCATGACAGTGGACAAAGGCCCGGGAGTGCCAGAGCTCCCTCCTCTCCAGTGCCACTTAATGGGGACGGCTGTTCCCTGAGTGCCGCATGTTCTCACACACGGGGGATCCAGAATCGCTGCTCAGCACCAGGAGAAGATACCCTTTACTTCCCAACACACTTTCCTTTTCCCCTTTCAGCACCGCAAGTAACCCAACCCCTGCCTTTATGTTTCTTGTGTTTATTTGATTTATATTTTTCTGCTTCCCTCTTCTTGCAAAAAGAAGGTTCTTACAGCTGCAGGAGGGTGCTGGGGCAGACAGGTGAGGAACATTTGCTCTCTCTGGGCTGGCTGGGAGGGGAAAGGGAACACAAACCCCCCATTTCCCAGATCTAAAGAGCTTTCAAGCAACTTTCAGTACCAAGCCCAAAGTGCAGCCTCTCGTGCCACTTTCCAAACGAGTACCACTCGTGCCAAGACTTTCCAAACAATCCTCCCAGGGAAGTTGGGTCAATACAGTGCCAGTACTCACACTCAGCAACTCCCGAGAGCCAGAAAATAGCAGCAAACCTGCCAGGTTATAATTCCTGTAGGAAATACTGAGCTCCTGCTTCTCCAGTGGGCATTCCCTCCTGGTCCTGGCACTGCTGGGATGCAGGAGGATGAGGATGAGAAGGGGAAGGCTGGGGTTAGAGCAGAGCTTCAGCTGGTGCCCACTCCTGCCTTTCGTGCAGCCACAATAATTTCCAGCAGCTGGGATTTCAGCTCAGCATTTTAGTGGCTTAAGGGGAGTTTTGACTCTAAAACCTACAGTTCTGCTGGGGTGATGGGCAGGGTGCTGCAGGGACATTGCAGCCCCCCTGAAACCTGTCCATCAACGAGCCACAGTTCCACTCACACATGGAAATTCTCAATCTGACATTGGTGCTTTGCACAATGGAAGTATTGTGTGTGGCACACAGTAATATCTTCCTGCAGGCTGCTTGGGTCAGGATATTATTCAAAGTAAAGAATCAGATTGTGCTTCATTTTTGCCATTGTTACATTATTTCCTGTATGGCTTTTTTTTTTTTTTTCCCCTCAAAAGAAATTAGTTCTTACTTCATAATGAAGTTTGTGAGAGCATTTCTTCTTAAATTAACATAATGAATTTTTTGTCTAGTAAAAAGCCTGTTTTCAAACAAGACAGTAACACGCCCAATGAGGACACTCTAAGCTTTAACTACTGACAAGAGACAAAGAGGAAGGTGATTTGTTCCGTGGAAGCAAAAGCAGAAATTAAACGATCAGACATGAAATGGCAAATGTAAAACACTTTCATTTTATCCATCTGAGATGGTGTCACTGCAGGTTACATAGGAGGAAAATTTGATGCAGGGCTTTTTAACAGGAGAATGTTCTCCCAGAATGATAGGACCTTCTAGTTTTAGAATAGTGACGTTTCTGTAACAGTTTAGGAGACGACAGCTGGTTCCTGTGGTTAGGAAAACAGAATATTTGGGATAGATTATGGACACAGGCAGTGGGTAACTGCGGGATTGTGGAGGAGACAACCTCTCTCCCAGGTCTCCCACAACAGCTTTTGGTGCTGACAAAATCCTTGCCCAACAGATGCAGCCATGGGTTTATCAAGGACTTCTGGTGACACTACAAACCCTGAGTATGAAAAAGCCCTTCCTGCTGCAGACTTCCTGCTGCTGCTGCTGCTGCTGGAGCACTTTGCTCAGGGCTTGTATCTTTGTCAGGCTGAGAGGTGAATTAAAGCCCTTAACGAGTGCAGAAAAATGTGTAACCTGCTAATGTCCTCTGGTGTTGTGTGTGTAGGTTTAGATAAATACCTCCAGCAGACACTGGAGAGTGACAGTGAATGGTTGTTTCATACAGAAAAGCTCCATAATTGTGCTGGTGTAAAGACCAAAAGGTGGATTTTCAAGTGAAATTAGGAACTCAAGGAGTACTGCAAATGTGTATGGAGCTGGATGGCTGCTTTAGGCATGTAATTATTCTAATTCGAGTATGTAAACCAGATAATTGTACATGGAAGCAGCTAATTGAGCAAATTTTAATTTGCTTTTACCTGTGCAGACACTCAGGAGAGATGGGAACAGCTCGCTAGGAGTACGTGCCCTCTGCATTTCTACTGCAGGCAGATCTTCTGTGTCCTGATGTGGATCCCACACGGAACTGCCTCTGGATCCCACTCAGAACTGCCTCTGAGGGGATGAGATCCCACTCAGAACTGCCTCTGAGGGGATGAGATCCCGCTCAGAACTGCCTCTGAGGGGATGAGATCCCACTCAGAACTGCCTGTGAGGGGAGGAGATCCCACAGTTTCAGTGCCCCAGGCCATGCCAGCGTGCTGAGCCCCCCTTCCCTTCCTGCTGCCCCCAGGAACAGGATTTTACTGTGCTCTCCCTCCCGTTCTCTCTTCCCTAAACTCAGTCTCAGCACTGCCCACTCTGGCACTGTTGGGCCCCGTGCACAAAGGCAGAAAGAAGAAAGGAAAGGCAGGATGTGCTTTCTGCGTTCATGGAGAGGATTTGTTTTCCTTTTCGGAAGTTGCAGCGAGTGTGGAGACGAGGGATGGAGCGAGCACCAGGAGATCCCAGAATATCTCGAGAGCATTTTACTCCACTCTCAGATTCCCATCCCATAGCAACATGCTGACAAATCAAGAGCTGCCATCCTATATCCAGTGCTCCAGCTGTCAGCCTGGAGCAGTGCATCTCCTTGCTGGAGCACAGCCTTCCCTTTGTTTCAGCTTTGGAAATAAAATCGTACATTTGTAAAATAAAGGGGGAAGAATCCTTTTCTAAGACGGTAAAGCCACTAATCCCATTCACAGGTTCATAACTGCATTGACAGCTTTGAACAAGGAGGCACACTGTGAATGTTAATGGGTCTGTAGTAACAGTACACCTTGTATTTAATATAATAACCAGTTACATAAAGTCAGCAGGCTCACTAAACTCACCTCTACTTAATTTTATAAATATTTTCATTGATTTAAATTACTCTCAGTAAGAAATATTTGTCACCTGAACAGCCTTTGTTTCTACTTGATCATTTTTCAAGGGAGGAAAAAGATTTTTCAAGATAGCTCTGAATACATCCCATTTTTGATGCTGGTTCAGAGAGGGTCGAGCACTCTGTTAATGTCCTCAACCTTCACGTCTGACACAGGAATAGGGCAAAGGTAAAGTGAGTTTTGTGGGGCTTTTAAAAACCACATTTTGTAGGAGTGAATGTCTTGCAGAGGCCCCGGCTGCAGAGGTGGCACGAGGCTCGCTGAAAGCTGTCCATAATTGAATTAATTAAAGTCAGAGATGGCCACAGGAGCAGGAGGAACACTGATGTGTTCACACCTCCACTTTACAACCAGAGCAAGGCAGCACCTCACCCATTTCACAGATGGAGAAAGTGCGTGGAAGGGAACAGGATTTTCCCCAAGACACAAGAGTGGGACACGGCCACTGAACCCAGGGAATAAAACTTTTAAGGAATACCATATGATGGCCATGCGACAGCCAATGGACCAAATCCATGGATCTGGCAGAAATTAGCCCAAGGAGAGGAAGAATGGGAAGATGCAAACCCCTGGGAATAGCAGGGCTGCTCTAGGCTTGGATATTTGCACACACCTCCCTTTTGATTCACCAAGATGGAGAAAGTAATTTTTCATCCTTTCTTTCCTCACTCAAGGAAGACCCAAGGGCTGGATTTGCCCCTCAGGTGGGACTTGTGGCTAAAGGAGCAGCACAACTGGAATTTCTGTGCAGTCGTGCTGGGAGAATTGCCATGCACCCTGAATTCCCAGATCTGTGCAATGGATGTGGAGATTTGGTGCCACTTTCTGGGAAATGTTGGCTGTATTGAGCACGTGGGGCAGGGGTTGCTTCACACACCTGCTGCAAGGCTGGTGCAGCCCAGCTACCCCAGGTTCATTCTGCAGCTTGTTCCCTGTGCCATCCCTCAGCACACGTGCACCAGTTTCTGTCCAGGAAATCCCAGACAGAAGTGGATCAGCCCCACATCAGCTCCTTGTAGCCAGGGAAGGGCTGAGTGGATTCGGGAGCTGCTGGCTGGCAGGAATATGTTGACTCCTGGCTTTGAAGACAGCACCAGTCGTCCCCAGTGCCAAATCCCCACGGGGAAATAGGAGAAATTTCCATTAATGACTCTGCTTCATTTCCCCCCATTCATTGTCCTGGTTTCTTCAGACTTAGCCTATCCAAACCCCCTCCAGCCAGCAATATCCAGGAAGCACCAGCCAGGGTGTTTTCCTTGGGAAAGGCTGCACAGGGGTGCTGAGGGCACACTTTGGGCCATGGCAGTCAGATGCAGACAGCCTTAATCCAAATTTTTTATCAAAATGAAACAAAGGAATCCTAATGACATGAAATATTAAACTCTCTTCTAGGATTCTCTCATTGTTTGCAACCCAAAGGTGATCAGGAAAACTCCATTATTTAAAAAAAAAAATCCTAGAACTTTAAAGTTTGCAGGAGCTGCTCTTTTACAGCACAACAAAAATTGTCTGTAACATTCCCAAAGTCTGCTCTAAGGATATGTGTTGAAATGAAATGTTTGTTAATACAAGAGTTCAGCCAGTCTGCACATGGAATGAATCACAATGAAAATGTAAAGCCAAGTATTATTAATACAACACCATGCAAAACAATAGGAAATAGTAAATGCAGAAAAAGCAAGAAATAGCTCGGGAAAATAATCTGTTGCTCCAAGAATGGAGTTGCAATGAATTCCTAGAATCTTAAACTCTATCTGTCAATAGACAAGGGGTAAGCAGCACTCAAGCAGGTGTTAAAAGCAGTCACAGGAATTAAGGGCAGTTCACTCCAGGAGCTGAGAAGAATTCAGATACATTTGTATGCCTCACTTGTCGAATTTTCTTCCCCTGTATCTTTTAATTTGCTAAATGATTCCAGAGAATCCAGCCCACCTACGTTTAATTAGCTTTATAAATCAAAGGTGACAATTCTTTAGTAACCTGTATTATTTCCCGGCGTGGCAAGCTAGAAAAATGCTGACAAACTTATTTATTGACCTGTTGTGCTTTGCAAGGACAGCCAATGTTGTATTGATCCAGCCATCCCAAATACTGTAGCAGAGACAATAACATCCCAGAGTCTCCACATCATCACTATTCTGTGCTCTCCCTGCACAGAGTGATATCCCCCATCTCTGAAAATTCGAATGCTCCCATCCCCCTGCCCCGCTTTGGGGAAGGATCTTTATTGTTTGGAATTAAAGGAGAGGAGTGCAGGAACCTTCACATTTCCTTGGCATAGTTTGCCTCTTTCATCAGCAGTGCTCGTTTGGAACTGCGCTTGCAACTTTAATTATTTCCTCACCGAGAGCTCCCCCACCCCCAGCACCGCCTAAATTCCCTTTGTGTCACCCAGGAACCCGATCCTGCAATCCTTCATGGGAAAACCTCTGCTGAAGTCATCGGGCCTGACTTCCCATTTCCCCAGGTCCCCCTCCTGTAACACGTGGCTTTAAGGCAGAGGATTGGAAAAATCTTAAAAGTCCGAAGGCACAAAAGTCTTTGGGAGATCAGCATTTCCGTTCGTAGTTCATGGCAAAACGAGAGAAATAAATGAAGACTTCAGCATTTGACCTACTGGGATCCCTCACTTGACAATCACTCATGAGTCAGGGTGACAAGGTCACGTTCTGTATTCTTTATTCATTTAACCGTTTGATAATTATAAGTAGCGATGGAAAGCGAGCAAGCCTCACAGTTAATAATCTTCCCAGACCCCAGGGTACGGGGCTGGCAAATGGAGGCAACAACGGGGAAAAGTTAAAAATTGTTTTCCATTATCTATTACCATCAGGTAAAGGGAAAAAAAAAATGTATCTTTGGAAATACATGTTCATTTGCATTTCTAGCAAAACCCACCCTGAACATATCAGCCAGCTAAAAAGATTGGGAACACACTGAAAATAGATTTGGAATAATAATAATAATAATATTATTATTATCATCTAGCTGACGTTCTCATTTCCCCATGTGCATTTTTATGCAAATGCTGTTAGTTTCACCACCTCCAACCATCCTTAATTCCCACAGAACCCTGGCAGAGCTGAAGGCCTGCATCAGCACACAATTTTACTATGGATATACACAAATATTTTATATATTAAAGCACTCTGGCCAGGAGGTTTGGGTGCCAATGACAAAGGCCCCGGGTCAGAAATCACTTTCCCTCCTGCTCCCCAAGACCACATTTAAGTGCGTGACCAACTCAACGCATTCCCCAAGTGTGGGCTCCACCAGGGATGCATTCCTGAATCCAAATCAATCTCTCCAAATAGCTGCAGGTGAAAATTCTTCATTCGTGCTTGCTGTGCACGCAGGGAAAAGTGCCTGGTCATACAAGCACGGGCCTGTGCCGCCGTTTATTTCAGGCCAAAAAAGGAAGTATTTCGGGTTTTTCATGTGTTCTGCAGTTTCAAAGCTGCCTCTGGAAAAGCAGGATATTTTCCTGGCTGTTATATTGGCTGGATATGTAATGCTCAGAAAGGCCAGCCATTAAAAAAATAAAAATAAAAATAAAAAAACCAACAACAAAAAAACCAAAGCAGCGTTTCAAAACTAAATAGAGTTTTTGTGTTTTAGCCTGGTGTTTTTTCTAGGCCATTTCCTCATGAAGCCTGCCTCAGAATATGTAAATTTTTAAAATGAAGAATGTTTGGATAACCTCATGGTTTGAAAACAAGCAAAGCGAGGCGAGATCCACGCTGGGCACCCACAGATGGATAATATTTTGTTTTTCTTTGTGAACGTCTTTTGTCTCGAAGCTGGTGTGAAAATCTAGACGAGGGCCCCACATGATTGATCACCACAAGCATCAGAAGGAAATGATTCACCACAACACTGTAACTGAAACTGCTTCGACACCTGATTGCAAACTTCACACTGGGGGACTAATTAACTGCTGTACCTGCTCGAGATTGCAGCAGCCTCCGGACACCTCAGCCAGCACAATTCCAGCTGTGAATGCCCACTGCTCTGGCAGAGAGGTACATGCCATTCAGAACTGAATAAAGAGGTTAAAAACACAGATTTTTAAAAAAAAAAATTATAATATTAAATTATTATATCATCAAGGTTTTGTTTAAAAAAAAAAAAGTGTAACCTCAATGTCTACCTAAAGTTAAATGTACACAATTTTTTCTATTTTCAGCTTTAGGGTTTTTCTGCTTCTGCCATGAACCTCATTTCAGGTACAGCATGAACATTTGTGAAGCATTTTCAATATTAGGAACATAAGGGTCATATTGTCTGAATTTAGATATAAACCAGTACATGAAATATCATCCAGCTCCTCGTGCATCGTGCTCAGAGCTGAGCCAATGTCTCAGCAGATTTATCAGCAGAAATACAGTCTGCAAACAGAAATGTATTCCTTGCAAAGCACTTACAGAGTGATTAGAAAGAATGAAGAATAGCTGGCTGTGAGACTTTTTTTGGGGGAAAAAAAATTCTATTAAATAATTGTTTTAACCTTAAAAAAGTGGTATGGCTGCAAAATAATCTACTAAAATATGGGGTTTATAACCAGTGTCCTGCAGTGTGGTGTTGTTTTTCACTGCATTTGACAAATAAAAGAATTCTTGCCTTTTGCTTCCTGTTTCCTCCACTCAGTTTAAGTCGAAAACTATTTTTGAGTACACTTTCAAGCATTAAGAAAAATAAAAGTCCCACAGTTTGGCAGGAGTGTGGAATGGTTTGGCAATAGCCAAGTGCCTCCTTTGTTCTCATTTTTTAAAGGATTGTGAGAGTTTATCCTGATGAGATGAAGAAGTTGGTGAACTCTTCAGGAAAAGGAACATGAAGCCCCATAAATGCAGGGTCACAGTGACACCAGTTTGGGGCTCCTAAAAATACCCCTGCACCCATCTCCAGTCTCAGCAGCAGCAAAGCTCATGAAGCACCTGGAAGAATTCCTTGCTCATCCATGGCTAATCCTGTGCATCCAGGGAGCTCCATCACTCACACTTGGGACTCTCTGGGGGAAGATTTGTGTGTTTTTGGAGCTGCCCTGTGAAGAACCATGGCTGGAAATGGAGGTTTAGACACCACTCACCTCCCAGCACCACCAGGATAAATTCCAGCTTGTGTTGCAAATTTGCCCTAAACTGCTGAAATCTGGGGATGTTTCCTGACAGGCATTTGGCTGCATATTTTCTGTGTAAATGAAGCTTGGACTACACCATGTTTTTTGTATTTTATCTTCTGAATTCGCAGCCACCCCGAGCTCAACAGCAAGCTGCAGATTTCCTAGTGGGGAATTCGTGTTACGTGTGCAGGCAGTTGGCAATTTCATCTCTGTGTTCCCAGTATTAATCAGGAATTTACTCCCTATCCCCAGTGCTTCCTCAAGATAAAAAAAGTGCACATTTGAGGCAGGACTCCTCCAGTGTGCTCTGGTCTCACAATTCTGGGTCACACTTCCCAACTATCTGTAATCAGATATTAAATTTCTGCTTGAGTTAACGCTCATCCTCTGGGAAGAAAAGCTAAAAAAGTCTCGTACTTATTAAAACATCACAACCCAAAGAAATAAAGTTCTTCCTCTAAAAATAGAGCAAGGAGGAAATGCCTCCTAATGCTGAACACTCTCAGCTTTGACCTGCAAACAGCAGCTCTGGAGAGGTCGAATTCTGGTGTTTTCCTGGATCTCCTCTCCCAGATTCCCTCACCAGGTTCTGGCGAAGTCGGCCCCAGTGATACCTTCCAGGTGTAGCAATTCCTGCAGCCACTAAATTAATGAACCAATTTCATCAATAGGTGACAATTTTCATCAGAATTCATCTGAGTTAGATTCACATGCAGTTCTTTCTCCACAGTAGGCTCTGCTGCTATTGCTGGTAAATGTTACATGACTCACATGAAATAAAAAATCAAATCAATCAAACACAAAGCCAATAGCTCAGTAGTCAATAAAGCTAAGGAAAAAATAGATTCTTGGACAAAAGTTTTCTGAAAAAATTATCATTTCTCACGACATGTTTTTACTTTTTTTTTTTAATCTCCACTATTTTTAATAGCTGTGCATCTACTGAAAGAAAAATCAGTTAAGACATCCACAAAATTACTAAGTTTGACTCTTCCTTTGTGTGGAGAAATAGAAGAAACTTCTCACTGTTCTGCCTTGACCCCACAGAGATCAAAGGACACAGGTTAAACACAGTGTCAATATTATGAGGGGGTTTCAGTACCTGGACACTGCAGGTCTTAATGAAGTTACTCTGTTTTGAAGGTCCCAAAATCAGCATATAAAATCCATGGTTTTGGATGGAAGAGGAATATAAAATAAGGGGTTTATGTGTGGAGCTGAGAACAGGGAGTGTCTAAGCTGGGAAGCAGAGTGAGAAACGTCAGGAGCTATCAGAGGAGCAGCTCCAGAAACCTGAGCACTGCTCTGAGCACTGGGACCCCTCTGGGAAGGGGAGAGGGGACAGCTGAGGCAGAGCCCAGCACAGACCTGATGGGCACAGACCTGATGGGCACAGACCTGGGCAGGGCACCAGGCTGCAGCTGCCCATGCCCTGAGCAAGGAGAGCATCGACACCACACCAAATCTACAGCTGGGGCAGGGCACACCTGGCTGCAGACAGAGGAGGCTGGTGGAGGGACAGTGGCACCTGGCTCTTCATCTCTCCAGGGATGCCACCAGCCTCCTCCTGTCCCCAGCTCTTCTCTTCATCCCTGCAGGGATGCCACCAGCCTCCCCCTGCCCTCCCAGCTCCTCCTGCAGCTGCAGCTGCCCCGTCTCCACGTGCACAGCAGCCCCCACCCACCCTGGGCTCTGTTCAGCCCATCAGCCCATTCCTGTCACCTGCATCCCCCAGCCCCTCTCCAGGACATGGAGTTTTGCACTGACTGGCCAGCTCCAGCTCCTCACTCGTGTTTCACACCCAGTCCAAGCCTGAGCAAAGACAGAATTAAACAGGAGCCCATCTAATAAGCTTTTCAGAACCGTGAAGGGAATTTTTCATTGTGGGAAGTGCAGCCACTTCTGAAGCTGAATGCAACAGCTCATAAATAACAGGCAAAAATTCAGTGCAAGAGCAGAGGAAATTCTGGGTGACTGCAATGTAATTTGTCACTTGTGGACTAATGGAGATGGGGTTGTGACACACTCTTGCTTTTTTGCCTCTGTCTGAATGAGCATCTTCGTTTTCCACACATCCTCTCATCTAAAATTGGTGTTCTCTGTAATAAAGAGTGACCACAGGAAAATACAAAAGATAAAATATTTAAAACAAAACCACAAAAGGACACTGCTGTGTCTCAAAATGTTGTTCTAAATATACACAGGCAAAATGAAGAAAAATCAAAGAAAATTGCAAAGAGCAGGTGGAGCAATGTCAAATTATTTGTGCTGCTCAGCTGATAGGTGTGCCATGGTCAATAATTTATGAATAAGTGAATAAAGAATTATTTTATCTGTCCATTTCTCATATGAGCATTTTCTTGCTACTAATATTTAACTGTGGCTACTGGGGCTTAAACACTCAACATTTCCCAAAATCAGAAGAAAAACATCTCCAGAAAGGACAGGAGGAATTGAATAATTTCTGTATATTCTCATTGCAGAACTGTTTGTACATTTCTTTATTTTATAAATAATATTTCAAAGGCAACAGAAGTGATGTTTTGCATAGCGTGTCAACTCCAGGAATGTCACCAAGCCTTATAATATTGGGGTTTTTTTAAGATTCAGTTCTGGGAGGCAGAAATGTTCTCATGTGTTTGTTTCCATGAGAACTGCAAGTTCTTTCGTGAAGTTAATTCTTTATTTCTCTTGGTCTTTCTGAATGAAAACAAAAGCTTGAAAATATGAACCGAGAATACCTAAAGTCTCAAAAATCCCAAACAAATAAGATGGAGGCAGTATTTTTAAACCCCAAGGCTTTGGAAAGTCACTCCTGTGACTATTTCTACCACCGTTGTCTGGCAACACAGCCCTGGGAGTGTGACACAAATAATGCAGAGAGGCAGCAACATTTTCAAACCTCTCCACGTGTGTCCTGGCAGCTCCAGTGTCTGCAGGTGGGGATTTGAACAGAGGAGAAGCTGCTCTCCTTGAAACCCATCTTTGCAGGAGATTAGGGTGGGTAATCAAAGGCAGAGCCCTTTCCTCAGCACAGGCACACACACAGCTACAGGGGGCTTTGATTTATCAAGGTATAGTTATATCTATATATATTTCACTCTCCAAATATAATTATTCACTGGAAAATTGAATGCAACAAACAGCTTATACAGAGGCTTGCAGTGCATCTGTTCCTTCCTGATCTAAATAAAACAGAGCAAGAATCTCACTCAGTATCTTGACAAAACACTTCATCTTTGTGTGTGTGAGATCTTCCCTCCTATAAANCATCCCATCCCATCCCATCCCATCCCACCCCACCCCACCCACCTGGGACCAGCCTGGCCCTGTACTCCTTGTCCTTCATATTCCAAGTGTTTCTGTGGCCTTAGGATGAAGCCCTGATGAAGAGGACTTTCACACCCCAATGCTTCCAAACTGACAGGGAGCAGGGNAGCATTTTCTTGCTACTAATATTTAACTGTGGCTACTGGGGCTTAAACACTCAACATTTCCCAAAATCAGAAGAAAAACATCTCCAGAAAGGACAGGAGGAATTGAATAATTTCTGTATATTCTCATTGCAGAACTGTTTGTACATTTCTTTATTTTATAAATAATATTTCAAAGGCAACAGAAGTGATGTTTTGCATAGCGTGTCAACTCCAGGAATGTCACCAAGCCTTATAATATTGGGGTTTTTTTAAGATTCAGTTCTGGGAGGCAGAAATGTTCTCATGTGTTTGTTTCCATGAGAACTGCAAGTTCTTTCGTGAAGTTAATTCTTTATTTCTCTTGGTCTTTCTGAATGAAAACAAAAGCTTGAAAATATGAACCGAGAATACCTAAAGTCTCAAAAATCCCAAACAAATAAGATGGAGGCAGTATTTTTAAACCCCAAGGCTTTGGAAAGTCACTCCTGTGACTATTTCTACCACCGTTGTCTGGCAACACAGCCCTGGGAGTGTGACACAAATAATGCAGAGAGGCAGCAACATTTTCAAACCTCTCCACGTGTGTCCTGGCAGCTCCAGTGTCTGCAGGTGGGGATTTGAACAGAGGAGAAGCTGCTCTCCTTGAAACCCATCTTTGCAGGAGATTAGGGTGGGTAATCAAAGGCAGAGCCCTTTCCTCAGCACAGGCACACACACAGCTACAGGGGGCTTTGATTTATCAAGGTATAGTTATATCTATATATATTTCACTCTCCAAATATAATTATTCACTGGAAAACTGAATGCAACAAACAGCTTATACAGAGGCTTGCAGTGCATCTGTTCCTTCCTGATCTAAATAAAACAGAGCAAGAATCTCACTCAGTATCTTGACAAAACACTTCATCTTTGTGTGTGTGAGATCTTCCCTCCTATAAAGAAACCTCTTGCTGCCACCTTCATTTTCTTCTGGTATCATCCAGACATCAGCATATTCGTATTATCTACTTTTGAATTGTCTTTCCCCCCTCTGCAATGGATTTTCTTGTCCCCCTCTGCAAAATGCTCTGCTGACATCACATCAAAATGAATTAAAATGCTTTTAGGGGACAGAGAGTGGCAAGTGAGGCTGGCTTAGATTATCCTTAACAACAGTTTTTATGGAGCTGTGTAGGTGAGGGGATAGGGGTGTATTTGTGGATGCAGTCTGCAATGTGATTTAACAAAATCGTGATTGATCAAGGCCTATGAGTCAATTATAAAATCCCAGTTGACTTCAGTGGGGTTGCATCCATAATAACCAAGTTGTGAAAAACCCCAGGAGTGAGGCCAAAGCTAAAACCTGCTGCCCACCCATCCCATCCCATCCCACCCCACCCACCTGGGACCAGCCTGGCCCTGTACTCCTTGTCCTTCATATTCCAAGTGTTTCTGTGGCCTTAGGATGAAGCCCTGATGAAGAGGACTTTCACACCCCAATGCTTCCAAACTGACAGGGAGCAGGGTTAGGTGGGATATTGGGCAGGAATTGTTCCCTGGCAGGGTGGGCAGGCCCTGGCACAGGGTGCCCAGAGCAGCTGGGGCTGCCCCTGGATCCCTGGCAGTGCCCAAGGCCAGGCTGGACATTGGGGCTGGGAGCAGCCTGGGACAGTGGGAGGTGTCCCTGCCATGGTAGGGGTGGCACTGGATGGGATTTAAGGTCCCTCCCAACTCAAACCATTCCATGATTTGATGTGATGCCCTGAGCAGGATGTCCAGACCTGTCCAAGAACTGCATTCAGGGCTGCCCAGAGCCTTCCTCAGGCTGACCTCCAGAAGAAATGGACAAAGCACTGGAGCAGCACCTCTCTGATGCTGGGTAGGACAGAGGCACAGGCCCTGCCTGCCCTCAGCTCCCTGCAGCTCTGCCGGAGACTTTCACTTCTCTTATACAGCAAAGCTCCTCTCTTATAGGGAGGTTTCCCTCCACTGTAATTAGATTCCACGGATTTAATCCCCTGGGAATGTAGCAATTACCATATACCTGACAAGTGCTAAATGCTGCATTCCGTGGGGATTATCACCTCCGGCTGAACAGAGAGAAAAGGGGAGGGCAGGAGAAATTTCCCCTTCCTCATGGGCTGGGCAGTGGGATGGAAGGAGCCTGATTTACTGCAGCTGCTGGGGAGAGCAGGACACCGGGGGAAGGCATTCCTGAGAGGGACCAGACAAAATGTTTATCTCCCATAAAAAGAGCAGGGGTAATGCTGCACATCTGGGTCACCCTGCTCAGTTCCTGTGGTGCTCGCTCCAGCTGGTCTGTGTTTACAGAGGGATTTTTATTAATGCTGCTGCTACACGGAGCAAATACACTGCAGAATAAGTGAGATTAAGACAATTGGTTTAATAGACTTCAGAAATAAGTGACATTAAATCAAAATCGTATGCACCGGGAAGAGGCAGAAGAGAGGCATTTGTGTGGGGTTTATGCACCTTGTGATGCACAATTTATTACAGCTTGTTTAAAAAAGCACAGCGTTGTTATAAAGCTCCTATTCTTTTGTATTATCTCAGTTATTTACAAGATGCACGGTGATGCTGTGAGGGCACCCCTCAGTGCTGATAAACTACTCGGGATCAGCAGATAAAAGGCAGAATTTACCGGCATGATAATGACAATGTTTATATGTGCATCCACTCCATTGCTATGAGACATTTTGCAGGTTTAGCAAATTGGAATTAAGGGAGATTTCTCTGTGGTCTGACCAGTGCTCCTCTGGGTGAGAATGTACATCTGATTAGAACTGAGGGTTAGCAAACTAAAAGCATTGGATTTTGCAATGAACACCCTGCTGTGGCAAAAACTGGTGGGATCACCCCCGTGTTCCATGGCAATGACAACCTCTTGTCCCCAAGAGCTACACACTGGCTCCATGCACTTGGAAAGGAGGCACAGCATGGAATGGTTTGGGTTGGGAGGGACCTTGAAGCCCACCCCTGCCATGGCAGGGACACCTCCCACTGTCCCAGGCTGCTCCCAGCCCCAATGTCCAGCCTGGCCTTGGGCACTGACAGGGATGCAGGGGCAGCCACAGCTGCTCTGGGCATCCTGTGCCAGAGAAGAGTATTTTCCTAATATCCAATCAAAACCTTCTGTCTGTCTGTCAGTTTGAACCCATTCCTCATCATCCTGTCATTACATACTCTTTTAAAAAGTCCCTTTCTGTCTTATTCCACATCAGTGTCATTGGTTTATGCCTGTGACATCCTCTATGGTATTTTTATGTTGTATGGGAGAAAACCCAGCCCTCTCTGTACAGCTGCTTGTATTCCAAGGGCATATATGGGTGCCAAAATGATATTTTTAAGATTTCAGGATATCAAGCCAAGCTTTTTGCTGGTTTTTCCTGAAATCCAAGGTCACAACTATAGCCATTTAATGCAGGCTGGATCCATAAAGGGTTGGTCATGTGATACCATCTGCATTCTTCATCACATCCCAAGCCATTGTATGTGAGAGCTAAAGCAGGAGCAGGGTGTGGTGTTTCTGCATTTCCTAACTCATTAGCAAGTCTCTAAAGATGACTCCTGTCTTTCAGTAGCACAGCGAACCAGTTTCAACAAACAGAAAGAAAATAATTATTAATTGGCTAACAGCAATAGCAGGCCGCTCGGATTTCTTGAAAATCTCCCTGCCAGGACAAATCCCTTGAGAGCAGCAGCAGCAGCAGCAGTGAGAGCTCTGCTCCTCGCAGCTCTTCTGGAAATCGCATCCAGAGGTGCTCATACACCTCCTGTCCGTGCTCCCGGGGACATCCCCGTGTCCCAGGGGCTCTGGGACACAGCCTGCTTCTCCTCCCTCTGTGAGCCCCTGCCCAGCTCATCCTGCTCGGCCTGACCCCAGCACGGAGCTGCTGAAGGTGCTGCAAGGGGTGCGATGCTCTGCAGGGAAGGTGGGCTGGCTGTGGATGCTCCTGCTGGTAGAGGCACCCAGAATCACAACCCCAGCTCTGCCCTGCTCTCCTCAGCCCATTCCCACCCTCACTGGTGACAAACTCAGCCTGGCCTTGCCCAAACTGCGGTCCTTTATTCCCACAGCAACAAATGCCAGGGTAACCCATGCTGGTGAATGGCTTTGAGGCAATTTGTGGGGTTTCTGAGTTGTCCTAGAACAGAAGCCGGGCAGTTCTGTGGCTCCTCCAGCTCCCCACCGCCTCCCTGCTGTCAGCAGGGCATCCAGACCCATCTGCCCCTCTGAATCCTCAGCTCTGCCTCTCCCCACATCCATAATTTGTGCCTGTTGAAATCGGTCTGAACCCTTTCACTGACTTCACCAAAATGAGGATTCACTTAGTGGCTAAGGAGAGAAATTAAATAAATAAAAAAAAAAAAAAAGGTAGGAAGAGCCTATTGACAATTTAATCCTCTCAGTGGCTCCGGGCTGACATTAAAACTGTTGCAACCAAACCCAAGTGGTTAATGACACTTAAAAACCTGTTCTTGTCTCTGCAAGCTGTCACAGGGCTTTGTCTTCCAACGGGGGGAAGAAACTCAATGCTCGGGCAGTGAATGAGACACATGCATGTGATCAGGGTGATCAGAGCATGCAAAACACATCGGAACAAAACACACACTGAGGTCAAAGCGGCAGAAAAATGAAAGCGTTTTGTGTTCCTCATTTGCCTGACTCACTGAATCCCTGGCCAGGGACGTGCCTGAACCAGACTTGGCTCCTCTGCTTTACGAACGCCGAGGTTGCATGTTCCAATCGGCACCTGTTCTGCAGTAATTCGGAATTAATGTCCCGGCCAAAGCCTCAAAGGGATGAACAAGAATGCGAGCTGAAAACTAGTTGCTTCTAATTGTCATGAAAACAAATGTCAAAAGAACATGTGTTTCTACTTAGCTAACTCTGCTTACTGAGTTTGAAGCTGTTTTGTGTTAGTTTCTACCATTTAAATTAAATGTTTTGTCTTTGACATACTTGATGTGGCTTTAAGAAGCTGTGCTTCCCCCCCATCCCCCTTATGAATCTTAATGTTTGCCTGGATTTGTTTGTAACATCAGACAAAAGGCTGGCAGGCTGTGCCAGAGTGACATAGATTTTATGTTGAAACAAAGCAAAGCCAAAAAAAAAAAAAAAAATCAATTAGGGGTCATTAAAACCCAAAGTTTTCAATGAAAGAAACACTGTAATGGAATAGTAATACTTTGGGGGTTAGGAGTTCTTTTAATTCTTGAAAGAGCCATTTTGCACTGCCCCTCCTCCACCCCATCTCTGTGAATCTGCTGTGTTGCAGAATGAGTCAGCTCTGGAATATCCAAACTCCACAGCTGTGCATTAGCATTTGGGAAGAGTATCACTGGGAGTTCATATTGGACATGTGGAAGCAGTGACGCTCCTTTTCAAGCCGTGGGGAGGGAATGGTTCAAAACACGACACGTGTGGATGCAGCCCTTGCCCTCCAGCAGCTCCAAACCACTTTCCAATGGGAGTTTTCCACGGATCTCCTTGGGGCAGCAGCATGGCCCATCATGGAGATGGAATAAGAATTGCAGGGGCTGTTAAAAAATTACAGTTTAGTGTTTGATGTCGTAAAACATGGATGGCTGCTGTGTTGGTTTCTTTTTTTTTTCTTTTTTCCCCCCACTATTCCTCATTCCTTGAGGCCATCTCCTTACAAAAGGAACACTGCAGCTTTGTTTCCTAAGGAATGGAAGTTCAACTTTGGTTCTTTCCATAACAAGTGCATTATTAGAAAAGAAAAATAAACCCTGCTAATCACAGCAGTTCCCTGGAGCAGGGCAGTGGGGCTCTGTGGACACGTTAAATCAGCATTTCCCAAAGATGAGCCCGAGACCCTGCTGGGTTCATGACCTGGAAGTGCAGGAGGAAACGGGCACACGAGCCTGGAACAGGAATCACAGCCTGAAAGCTTGGGAAGTGCTGCTTTGCATGAAACCCACAGGAGTGACAGTCACACTTTGTGCTCCGAGGAGGATTCGGCCCCAGCTCAGAGCCGGGAGTGGGAGCAGGGCTGAGATCAGGGCTGGGCTCTGGAAGGAGAACCCAGGGAGCCTGGGGGCTGAAACAGGGCTGGGACAGAGGTTCTGGGGTTGGGTTTGGGTCTGGTGCACCCCTTTGGGGACCCACAGGCACCTCTGGCCTGGTCAGGGCACCAGGAGCTCCCAGCCCTGGCCACTGGAGCCACGGGGATTTGGGACAGGGAGGGAGGGATGTGTGACATGGGCAGCTCACATGTGGGGCAGGGAGGGAGGGATGTGTTCACATGGCAGGCTCACATCTGGCCTGCATCTGGCCCAGCTCACAGCAGCACATTCTGGAAGTTTACACTCAAAACCCCTCAATTTTTGAAACCTGCGTTGTGCCCCAGAAGCACAAGTCCTTTGGGATGGGCTTTCAAAGGAGATTGGCACATTGCCATTGCACTTAATGGGGGAAGGAAGATCTGCACCAGTGAGGAATATGCAAATTAACCTTTTAAGGATAGATCATTAAGGTCTCCAAATATATTAAGATGTTCTGCACCCAGTTTGCGTTTGGGAGCGAGGAACCTGCTGCAGGCTGAGCTGGGAGCTCCCAAAGCACCCATGGCAAACACAGATTCTCATCTCAGTCTGCTCAATAAATATATCTGTGCAAAACCCCCCACAAGGAACCTGCAGGAAGGTTTGGATGTGAGGGGGGCAGAACAACTTCAATACCTTCAATACCTACAATACCTACCTACCAACTTCAATAGCTACAATTGTTAATAATTAATGTAATTAAGTCTCTTAAAGCCTGCCCTGTGCCACCTCCTTTTAAGGACCACCACCAGCCTGTTCTGCATTGGAGATTTTTAGTTCAGCAGGAATTTCATATCCTTAATTTGCAACTTATTAAGTGCTGGTGAGCGTGGTGCAAAACTGAGCACAAACAACCCCATTTGCTGGATAACCACACTGAACATATTTTGCCTGGTCTGTGATGGAGGATGAGAGCTCCTCACAACAGGATTTCCACATTGCAGCCCTCACATGAAACCTGTCACACCACACACGGGTAAGGCAGCTCTGGAGTGCTGCAGGTGCCATCTGAAGGGACCCAAGGGGAAGGGGAAGGTTTGGTGGCTGAGGCTGCAGGAAAGCTGCCTCCTGTTAAACGGCACAGGTGAGAGCAGCAATTTTCTGTGCACCTTCCGTGGTGTCAGGTGGATTGATTGGGATCTGCAGGGGATGTATTTGTCTCACAACGGCAAGAGGATTTAGCTCACACATCTAATGAGGGCTCTGGAGCCATTTTAAAAGTGGAACAAGTGCCTCTGTGGTCCTTTTGCAGTGTCTTCTTTCTCTAGTCCTCCTCCTGCCTCCTTGAATCTGGCACTTCTCCCAAAATGCACACCACACTCAGGAGAAGGAAAACACTAACCCTGTATAATTTGAATAAATGAGCTCTACATATATTGCCACTTACAGTTCAAATTATGCAAAAAATCCAAGATAAATGAGGCTGAGCATAAAAGGCCCTTAGTGTGTAATTATAAATACTAAAACGGAGTATTTTTCCAAAACAAGAACTTTTTTTCTTTGCATTTGCATACTCTGTCGACTCTTGACCCGCAATAAAAATGTAGCACAAGTTGGTAAGTGACTGAGTCAGAACAGGACCTTCTGTTTGCATCATTCCTGCTGCCTTCTGCAGTTTCAGTCCTTAGCACTTCACTCAGATCTACAGTCACGGGCTGAGCAGCTCCAGTGGGTAACCAAAAGCTCTTGTCTTGAAACATGTAAACTCAGATTAAAGTTAGATAAAAATTCCTGGCCTTCAGGATACATGCAGAAATTCCATGGGTCAAATTATAGATAGTAATGAGTAAGGATCAAACCTTGAGATGCTTTTGGCTGGGCTGTGTTCTCCAAGCTCAGCTGGAGCAAACAGGAGGGATGGCTCCTGGCCCTCGGCTCCCAGATGTGTCTGTGCATCCCTGAGGAGCAGCTCAGGGAAAGAGGGAACAACACTGGGATAAAATCAGGTTTTACTTAGCCTTTATTCAGCTTAATTTCTTTCCCCCTCTGTTTCTGTTTCTATTCTGATCCCTAAGCTGCATGGATTGTTGTTAGAGAACAACAGGGGTGCAGGCAGTTGTGCTGCAGGGAAGCTGATGCAGACTTTCCCAGTTGTTAATCTGCTCAGACAGAAGTGCTAAATCCTGCGGGAATTCAAAACATCCCAGTACAGTTCCTAACTTTTATGTTAGAAAATACCTGGGTGATCAAACCCCAGTTCTTTTTGCCTGAATTTGCAGAACCCCAGAGTGGTTTGGGCTGTAAAGGACCTTAAAGCTCATCCCGTCCCACCCCTGCCCTGGCAGGGACCCCTCCCACTGTCCCAGGCTGCTCCCAGCCCCCATGTCCAGCCTGGCCTTGGGCACTGCCAGGGATCCAGGGGCAGCCCCAGCTGCTCTGGGCACCCTGTGCCAGGGCCTGCCCACCATCCCAGGGGAGAATTCCTTCCAAAAAAATGAAAATAATGCAAATCCAGCAGGAGGGAGGAGTTGAGGTCTGACTGCACCTGGAGGCACCTGAGCTTTACCTGCTCACAGCCAGAGGAAACAGCAGCAGTGCTGGGGATGGAGCCACTGCAGAGCTGCTCTGGGATCACCCAGCTCCTCATTCCACCACATTCAGCCACACTGACAACACCAAAATATGAAGGGTACAGGTGAGATGACAGCTACAACCTTTCTCTGTGTTCCAGTAAATTGTGCAAATGGCCCTGCTGACCTCAGTGGGACCTTTTCTGCTGTACAGGTCCCTGTGGACTCAACAGCAGCAACACCAGATCTGCTTCCAGTTTATATTTAAACAGAAAAAAAATAGAGATGTCTTGTTTGAGCAGAGCCTGAGAACCACAGAGATGAAAGGGGGAAGGGGAAATGGTGCTGCAGCAGCAGCTGATCACTGCTTAGCAAATTTTCAGCCCAGCCACCCAGTCAGGACTGGTTCAGCCTTAAAAAGTCCATTTTGCTTGCCCAGGATGGATTTGGTTTTTAGGTCAGAGAACTGTCCCAGCAGAGCTGCACAAGGATTCTCTCTGAGCATCCTCGTGGCCCTGGGGCCTGAAATCTCCATCCTGTGGCTCCAGCCTGGCCAAGCTGCCCCTCCTGCCCCTCTGGGGTGTCCTGCCCCTCTGGAAATGAGGGATGAAGGGTGGCACAAGGCAAGGGGAGCCCGTGGTGCTCCTCAGGACTGTGCCAGCTCTCTGCTTCCCGTGCAGATAAACCATGGAACACACGAGGGGCGCAGAAGCAGAGCTCTGCTGCAAGGTCAGACTCTGATAAGGCAGATTGCGTGTGGAGCAGCCCCTGAAGTTATTGGACTAATCATATTTCTGGTGCATTTCCACAAGTACAGAAGAGGTCAAGTGGATTCTTCATTTTAACAAGTTGCCTGAAATCTGGCAGCTTGTTGTTACGAGGTGGATAATTTGTAGGGGTGTTGTGTGTTTTAATCTCATCTTCCTCCCCCTTTGAATGGTAACAAACCAGCATATTTCTGTGCAAATGCTGCCTCTTTTGAAATGTTGGTTAATTTAACCTCTATTTATTATTATACATTGTGGTTGTTGCCTTCTCTGTACACTGGTTTCATTCTCTGTATTCTCATTTTAACTGATTATAACTGAGTGGGAAAGTGCAAGACCTCGGGTTGAAATTCAAAAGAAAATAAATGGATTTTTTATGGCCTGAAGAATCTATTCATTACTAAATCATTTATCTTTGCAGAAGGAGTGCCTATATTTAAAATGCCTTCCCATTTCCCTAATTTTATTTCTCTCTAAGTACGCTCTGTGCTTGAAAATAAATCTCCATTGAACTTCCAGAGAGGCTCTGCTGTTGAAAGTCCCAACAAGAGCCTAATTAACAATATTAAACACATCTCAGAGTTTGTGTGTAAAGCTTGGGCATTGCTGTGTCTTCCCTAAAAATGAAACTTGGATGAAAATGTAAACCCGGAGTGTCCTTGTGGGACAGTCAGAGGCACACTGCAGTGAGGAGCAGAGCACCCACACAACCTTTAAACACACTGCTCGTGCTTTTTGGCTTCCTTCAAAGATTTCTTAAGAGGACGAGAGAGTCATTAAGCAGGAGGGGAGGGAGGGAGGGGAGGCATTAAGATTGTTTAAATTGCTTTTTCTTAATTCCAAATTGCCTTCCTATGGTGAATCCCAACTTTATTGCTTCTCTTGCGTCTCGGGGCACTGCAATTACATTCTTACCTTGAACAAAGGCTGAACTTTGGACAGTGTTTGGAAGGGTTTACAAATGAAGTAAACAGTTCTGCTGCATAAAACATATGTATCTGAGCAGGACTTCCTCCTTCCCAGATGAGACACGTTCATGTAATTTAATTTGTAAGCTTCCTCAGCTGCTGTTTGAAAATGTTCCCTTTCTGTTTGCAGTAAACAGGAGGTTAAAATTCACAACTCCCCCCCTCTTCCAATTGTTAAACTTTGGCAATTCTGTTAAAGTTACACCAAATTCTGCCTTTAACAGCTCAGATATTAAATATTGGCTTTCAGTTTCAACTTGAGCTGCTGCCTTTGTTCAAGCTGGATGAAGCCCAAATAGGTTATCTAGTTTAGTTATTACTGGATGGTGCTAGTGGGGCTTTACTGGGCGTTTCTACATTCAAGTGCAGAAACCAGGAGGGGGGTGGATTTGCTAATTTTACATCTCCATTAAAAAAAAAAAAA
>VXAC01006219.1:1901186-1923655 GCA_013399225.1 Rhipidura dahli
AAAAAAAAAAAAAAATCAGAACTATTTCCATACCCAGGTTAAAAATTAACAAATCAGAATGTTGGACTTTTAACTCCCTACTCAGACAATGCAAAGTTGGGGTCCATTTTAAGTGCAGGATTGCAAATGGAGCTGGGGCTGTGCCAGCTCCAGGCGTGACAATTCAGAGACTCCACTTTTATTAGAGGTGACTTCTGTGCTGGGAGCTGCCACCTCCCCGCCCTGGGTGCTGCACACAGGATCACCCAGGGCACAAGGGAGGATTTGCAGACATTTGCAAAGCACTTTTCTCTCCTTCCCCTCGGCTCCATGCCCCCTTTCTGTGCCCTCCCTCGGTGGGCACAGCCGAGGGTTTGTCAGCAGAGCTGTCAGGGTGGGACGAGGGTGGCTGTGTCTGTGAGCCAAGGAAATGTGCTGTTTACTGTTTATTCCACTTCCACAACTCTGATAATCCAGGCCCAAAAAAAGAGCCCTGTCATCTGACCCGGGCCCGTGGGGGCTGACTGTACATCCCCAGCAATGAACAGTGCAGGGCAAAGCTGGGGAACAATCAGCTGGTTGAGTTTGATTTGAATAAATAGTTAACTTGGAGCTGCTGATTTGGATTCTGCATCTGCATGTGAGCAAAGGCAAGCAGCAAGAACAGCACTGCTCTGTGTGCAGCCCTGGGAGCCAGGCAGAGGCTCAACAACCTCCTGCCTTATGGTTTATTGTGCTGAATCAGGCCAAACAACTGGGAATGCCATTCCCAAGTGCTCACAAGGCAGGGCACTCTTCACCCTCACACCCCCAGCTGCCCCAGGAATCATAATGCTCTTTGAAAATACAATTCTTTGTTTGTTTTTAAGTTCCTTGGCTGTGTATAAATCTTGCTGTTAATTTCAGCTTGCCTGTGAGATAACACCTGCAGAAACCTTTGTGTTTTTAAGGAATATAAAATTTTTGTGCTGAACTGTGGCACACTGATAAGTGGGGATTGGGAAAAGCATAATCCAGGAATTTGTCAAGCATTAAAAACTGGACAGGTGGAGGGAGAGCATCTCCTGCAGCTCTGCCAGCCCTGCAGGAGCTGTGCTGATGCTGCCAGTGCTGGTCAGCACGATTATTATCAGTGTTGGACAAGATAAGCAAAGGGAGGCACAGGGAGAAGATCAGAAGGCAGGAGTTTGGCCTTCCTGCTCTCTCTGCAGTCTCCTGTCCTACCCTGGGCTCTCTCTGCTCCCTACAATCCCATGGATGACTAACAGGAGGCTCTGGCACCAATCAAACCCTTTTCAGGATGTGAATTTTGCAATTCTGCCCCAAGCTGAAGGAACCTCCTGTGCCTGTGACATCCAGACAAAGGTGCAAGTGCCAAAATCCCAGTGCTGTGATGGCAAACCTCTCCCAGAGGGGCTGAGCTCCCTTTCCAGAGCTGTCTCCGAGCTGCCTTCTCCCAGAGGCTCACTCTGGGTGCCCCAGGGATGGGTACAGCAGGAAAACCCCAGAAGAGGGCTCAGGGTTTTAGGGCTAAACCCATCTCACAGTGAGAGCTCCAGGTGTGGCAGGGGCAGCCCAGGTGTCCAGCAGGCTGGGTTTGGGCCAGTGAGGCCCCAGCGTTGGCCACCAAAATCAGAGGAGACTCCTGAGTGCCTCTCTGGGCTGGGACATCAAAAGCAGCACTGGGGCTCCAGCAGGACCACCCTTCCTCCTCCCCCAGCCCTAATTAGGTCTCTCTCTCCCTCCTCCACTTGTTCCCAAATTTGCTGACCTCATGTAATTCCTAATTTGACAAGCTGGCTCCTTTTTTTTTTTTTTCTTTTTCCACCCCCCCTTTTTTTTTTTTTTTTGCTATTTTTGTCATAACAAGTTGAAACCAGAGCAGCCTCCATTCACAGGAATGTTGGGACCTTCGGTGCAGCACAACACAGAGGAGACCCAGCTTTGTCTCCCTGCAAATAAATGCCCCCAAAGACAGCAAAACAACGGGAGGGGAAGCTGCTTTCTTTTTGTTCCAAACAGTTTTGCCAAGAGCACACACGCAGAGGGGGGAAAAAAAAAGAAAAAAAGAGAAGAAAAAAAGAAAGGCACCTTGGGGAAACAAAAGATGAACTTGTTAATAAGAGATAAGTTATTGGCCTTGCATTTCAGAGGAAAACAAAGATTCTTGGATGCCTTTTATTTGTGTAGCTGAGATGTTTCCTGCTGGAGTTTGTGCTGGGTAAGAGGCAAGCAGGCAGTGCAGGAATTACTCGAATGCTGATGCGTTGTTTTGGATTTTCTGAGTGAAAAGTGTTGTTTGTTTTGGAATTTGTTTTGAAGTGATTTTTTTTTTTCCTGGAACAACCAGAACTCTGATTTGCTTTCCTCATATCCTCCTTTCCCTGCTAACACTCGTCCTTTCCTCATGTTAGTTGCTTGGTGACTGGTATCAATCTCCACATCCAACAGCATTTTTTCAACCACTCCGATAAAGAAACAAAATTAGTCAGAAAATCTCTGGGAGACTTTTTTTCCCTACTTCTTTTCTTCTTTCTTTCTTTCTTTCTTTTTTCTTTTTTCTTTTTTCTTTTTTCTTTTTTCTTTTTTCCTCTGCTTTTTCCCCTACTGTATAAAAGTTAACCAACCAACCAACTGTGGCAGGAGACCCAGGCCTGCCTGGACCACTGAGATATTCTCTTTATCTTGCTAAAACTTACTGGGGAAAAAAGTGCAAAACAAGAAATATGTGCTAATTTTTAAAATAATTCAAGTTTTGTCAGGATTCTGGGAAGCAATATTTGACCCTAGCAGGGTTTTTGCAGCTAACACTTCTGCTATCAGCTCTTTAAGTTCTGCATCCAGGAGGGAAGCAGCTGCCATTCCATGGAGAAATGCAACCCTTTGGATGGATTTCCATGCCTGAGGTGGTGGAGCACAGGACTTACTGCATTTATTGTCCCTGTCCTGCTGAGGAGCTTGGGTGGCACGACAGGAACCCAAAACAAATCTGAAACCACGACAATTGCCTTTAATAAACAGTGCTGGATGGCCCTGGAGTTTCCATGGGAATTTTGCTGGAGTGAGATAGGATGATTTGTACAGAGAAAAATGCACTTTTCTCTCAGCCAGTGTCCCTTTCCCTGCAGAACAGATCTGGCCAGCACTGGCAAGGGAGCTCACTTGGACCTTGTAATTACTCATGTCCTGGCTTTATATTTCCCCTTATCAACTTGTCCAGGAGATAAGAACCATGAGGAGAAGAAGGAGGAATGCTGGTTCTGTGCTGCCCCCTCAGAAACAGCTCCGCTCTGATTTGGGGATCAGCGAGCAAATGACAACTGGCTGCATCCCTGCAAACCCAAACACATCCTGGGCCCTGCTCTGCCTTTGAACCCTTGCCCAGTTTCTGTTCAGATTATTCTGGTAAAACGAACAGATTTTTGTATTGTTTCCAGTCTGCTTCGATTTATTTGTGAAAATGACTTTTTAATTCCAAAACGTAAGCGCCCTGTGCTTTACAGCCCTGTGAGCCCACAACCTGCAAACAACACAGCCCACTGGTGTCCTAAAGGCACAAAATAAAACCCCAAACCCTGAGCAGAGCTCAGAACGCTGCAGCATTCTCCTGCTGTACCAAGCTCCTCCCAGCTCTTCTCCTGACATTGTCCTGCTAAAACTCCGAAATCCAAGGCCAGAGCTGCTCTGAAACTTGGGGAATTTGTGGCTTTGTTTGCTTGGTTTGCTTTTCCCCTGCTCCTGAGGAAAACTTTTCATTGCTGTTTTTAACAAACAGGTGAACAACTTAATGGTTTTCAGTCACACAACTGCAACTCCTCGTAGCACAGACCAGAGTTGGAGTTTTGGAACACACCTGGAACCTGAGTCCGGCTTATCACAAAATAAAGGTGGATTAAGAGGTGATGCTGCTCTGCTGGCCAGTTTGTACAAAGCCAGATTTTGCCCTTTATTTTAATTACTGGAAGAAATTCCTCCCTGTGAGGGTGGGGAGGCCCAGAGAAGCTGTGGCTGTCCCATCCCTGGCAGTGTCCAAGGCCAGGCTGGAGCACCCTGGGATAGATTCTGTGATTCCCAAAGCTGAGGTGGCACAAAACCCAGATAAATCAGGATAACATCCAGAGCATTCAGCAGGCTGCCTGTTGATATGGACCCTTATTCAGGGCTTTTCACATCACACCTCCCAGCTGCAGCCTAGGGAATATCCCTGAGTGTAAACACAAATTCATATTAAACTCTTTGTTCCTTGGCAAAAGGTCCACCCAGAGTCAAGTTTTCCTACAGTGTTTTGATTTGCTCGTTCAACAAGATTTACCAAAGTGTTTTGGAAAACTTGCTTCAAAAAAATTAAGGTTTTTGCCAGCTGATCATAATCTGCAGCATTTGATATTTGACATGTGGTTGGCAGAGGGGTCACTAAATCACCAGCATAGCAGGGCAGCTGGGAAATATGAGCCACGTAGGTTCAAGAGACAAAAAGGCAAAAGAGCCTAAATTTATAATTTTTAAGTATAATTTTTCCACAATTCTGACTTCAAAATTTTTGAATCCTTGCATTTGTGGTGCTGGAGCAAAGTCACATAAAATTCTTTGCTGCCTGGCTCATCCAAAGTCCTTTAAAATCCAGAGGGGCCAATTTCATTGACTTGTCTGGATTTTGGGGAAGGATTAAAACCCCAAAGATGCACAAAAAGGACAACAGGAGAAGGTTTTCCCCAACCTGGTGCAGGCAGGGATTCACCTGGGGTGCCAGTGCTGTCCTGGGCAGGAATCCTGAGCTGGGGCTAAAGTGCACAAATCTCTGACACAAATACAAATGTGGGCCAGTTTTAGAAACTTTGAACTTCTTCTCCAAACATTTGTTCTCAAACTCAATCACACATATGTTCCCAGAAAGCAGAAGAGAGCTGGCATCCAAGCAGAGCCAGAGGGAATGTGTTCAAAAATCTCAGCAAATATTAACAGAACGTATTTATTTATTTATTTGCAGTTTCTGTCTGTCTCAAGCATTAGCAGCAATAATCAAGAGACATTTCAAGCACAGCCAGCTCCTGATATGATATCTGCTTATCCTAATGTTTATTTTTTCCCATTCTTTCCAGCTCAGATTAATCACTCTTGTACATAAATGCAAAACGGACTTGAAATTATGCTCTGCCAACAAAGTAACTATTTAAGGCACTTCTCTTACCTGGGCTTCACTTTGTTCTGGCTCGAGTGAAAACAAACTAGGAAAATAAGCCAAGCTTTTAAAAATTACCTTGTGTAGGAACAAGGAGGAGGAGTTCCCCCAGCAGTGGTAGCTGTTTTCATAATTGGGTGTTTTGCATGCTGCCAGCATTTCAAATATGGTTTCAAGTAGGAAGAGTTTTGCTTTTTTTAATCTCCCTGCCACGTTTGGTGCATAATCTCCTGCAAAACACAGCTTTATATTGACTGGTCATAGTGCTGCTTGCAAACTTGCTGCACACTCACATCTGTTATTTTTCATATGGGCCCTTAATCCCCCGTAATTAACTCATGGCAGCCCTGCCTTTCCCAGACTCCAGGGTTTACCAGGGGCTCTTCCCTGTCTCCCTGGGGGTGCTCAGCACAGCTCTGCACCCTGACAGGGGTTCCTTGAGTTCAAGGGGGTTTTCTGAGTTCTGGAGCGCTGTAATTGGGGTCTGTGCATCAGCAGATGGGATTTATCCCCTCCTGATAGCCCAGGTGGGCACTGTCTGAGCCTGGGGATAGCCCAGGCAGCGCTGCTGCAGGGTATTGATCACTGCAGAGGCTCCCCTGTGCCAATCAGCCCTTTTCACACTTCCACAGACCCAGGGATGGGTGGCCCAGCCCAACAGCTGCTCTGACACATAAAAATGGGGGTTTTGTCCAAGGGGCTTCCTTGGGAGGGTTTTCCACTGAGCTGCCCTAAAGAATTCCTCTTGGACTCATCTTGGGAATTGCTCTTTCCTCACACTAAAACCCCACAAGATCCTTGGCTCTCCCAGGCCACAGAACCCCAGAGGTGTGAGGGTGTCCAGGAGCCCTGAGCTGCCTCCAGAGCCCTCTGTGGTCACCTGGCCGGGCACTACAATGTCCTAGAGAGACCAAATTGCTGATTCCTTATGTCCTGAGCAGCTCCCGTGGCTCCACAGTCCATGTCTGAGCACAACAAACACCATCCTGCTGCACCCCAAAATGCCCCGGGGTGACTGAACCCTCCCCAGCACCCCTGACAGCAGCAGAGCCCTGGCTCTGACAGACTCTGGGCTGCCCCTGTGCTGAACTGGTGGCTTTGCTGATGGCTAATTACAGTTATTGGTGGAGTTAGCTTAAAAGAGAACGAGGAGATCTTCTGCAGCCATAAATATTCACGGCCGCCCCGAGTACCCACAAGTTCTGCTTGAGTTTGCAGCAGCCCAGGGAATTACAGAGCCCAGTGCCGTGAAATATTCCCTACAGGACAGCTCCATGGTCTGCAGTGACCTCTGCCAGGAATGATGCCAGCCCTGCCCTTCCCTGCCCTGCCAAGACAGCCTGCTTCCCAGGGTCCCAACAGGGGGACTGGGGTCAGGTATTTGAAATAAATAAATTTTCTTTTGGGAATCCTCTTTCCAGCACTGGGAGAGCAAAAGGCGCTGGACATGGGCTTGGAATATTCAAAGGAAGCCAAATGTTGCTGCCCTGAGGGTCAGAGGCTGATAAAGGAAAGGGAGGAGGTGCCAGGAGGGTCACCTGGCGCAGAGTGAGCCAAAAAGGAACGGCACCGGCACCTCGTACCCCCCAAACTGTGCCCCGCGAGTCTCTGACCCCCCTTTCCTCACAAACACCTCCCATGTCCCTTTTCCAACCCGCAGCCAGCTGTCCAAGCAGAGCTGCTGTGCCTGGAGCTCTCCTTTGGGTGCAGGGGGATGCTGGGGTGCTGGGGAGCCACCCCGCCTGTGCCCCGGCTGCAGATGGCACAGGGAGAGGGGCAGCCACTCGGTTTTTGTCACAAACGAGTAAAATACTCGCTGCTGGCAGCTGTGGGGCTGCCAGGTGCTCCAAGGTGGCTCTGTGCTGGGACAGGGCAGCCAAATTTCCTGCTGAGAGTGCCGGGTTCTGCAGAAAGCTGTGTCCTGTCCAATGCCAGCTCTGTAATGATTAAGCCTCGAGTCTTCTCACATCTGTGAGGAATGCCTAGACATTCAAGTTTAAAAATAAAAATATCACTCTGGGCAGGATTTGAACATTTTTTTGAGGGAGTGTGGGATGATGGGTGGGTGGATTAGATAGTAATCAGTTGAATAAACTCAGCTGAGCTTTGAAAGTTAAACTTCAAGCTCTACAGGAAGATTTGCATGGTGGGACATAAAAAAGAGTTTAATTGTGCCTGGCATGATGTGGGTTTATTAAGGTGTACCAGTATAAATGCACTTTCCTGCAATCATTTCTATGAGCTATCCAAGTGTTTTAAAAACATATAAATGACTTAATAATAATATGCCTGAGAATTCAACTGATAGACAGGAAACCATGGCGCAGAAGGGTTGGCAGAAGTGGGACTGTGAGGGAGCAAATTCCACTTTGGGGAATTGAGTGAATGAAATTTGTCCTGCTGCTCATTGCCAGAGGAGGAGGCAGAGCCTCCTTCCTCACAGAAATGTCATCAGGGAGCAGAAATACCCCCTAACAAAAAGTAATGTTTTGATGTGCTAAGGCACGTTTGCCTTTGTTTCCCGTTTTGCAGACAAGTTCTGCGTTTGTGCATTCAGATGCTCCTGCTATTTTTAGCTCTCTTTTATCCCCCACCCTTTTCTGCCTCTCGCCACACAGAAAGATTCAAAGAAACATCTTTCCAGAGCATGTAAAGAAGCAACTAATGATATGCTATCGAGGAAGAAGTGTTCTCCTGGAGGAGACAGTTTCCTTTCAGAGGCACTAAAACAAAACCTCTATTCAATTCTTGCTCGTTGCTTCATATCATTGCGTTTTTATTTATTTATTTTTTTTTTTTTTAACCACACTTAGAGCTGCACATTCTGACACCAGACTGCGCAACATGCTCCAGGATTTCCACATCCAGCCTGGCATTTATTCCTGGACCGTGGGAAGAGATCCTTCCTAACCCAAGTGCTCCGGGCACAATTCACCGGGTCGCTCCTTGGGAGGAATTTCTTTTGTTCCAAAGGTTTTTGGTCTCGGAACTCCACAGATGCTCCACAGTTCATTTTCCCCCACGAATATGAGTTTATTGCTCAGGATGCATCCCTGCCACTGGTGCATAATCAGCCCGGTTAAACGTTCTGGTGGAGGACAAAATATTCCAGGAATCTTAAACATCCACTGGAAAGAGAGGTTAAGGAGCTTTCCTAGCGCCGGTGAAAGAGTGGGGTGCACTCATTTTTAGAAAAATAAAGAACTTATTTGTGCTGCCTGCAAATGCTGCGTTTCCCCCTGTGGCACAGCCTTCCCTGTGGAAAGGCAGGTGATGTTTGCAGCCCGCCAGATGTGGCAGGGCTCTCCCGAATGTTGCACGGCTCTGCTACGAGCCCTCGCTTGTGTGAACTTGCCGGGTTTGAAAGCAAATTTGCAAGCAAAGTGGAACTCGTATCCCTGTCTGTCAATAATTCCTCATCGCACTCCACAAAAAGTCGTGGCTTCCCTTTTTCCCCACCCCCTGAATGTGAAATCGCAGTAAATCAGTCAGCAGCGCTGTTTAGCATATAAAGCAGGGAACTTCAAAGCCGGGCTGCCTTTTCTCTGCACCTATGAAATTCCAGACCGCGCTCCGAAATCCAGGGAAATCTCCTCGTCCTTTCTCCTCGCAATTCCGAGAGCCTGGGCGATGCATATGAAAGGGCTGCTGTCAGTTCGCATTGTTTAAAAACGGGCTGATTAAAAAAACATTCGGGGGAAGCTCCCTTTAGAGGCGCTGTGAGAAACGCTCCCCGGAGCTCGCAGCCCCGCGGAACCGAGAGTCCCTCCCCAGCCCGAAATGGGGTTTGATTTGTTTGCTTTCCGAATTCTATTTCAATATTTTCCCCTCCTTTGCGAAGATTTTCCTTAAGATTACTGAAAGGAAGCATTCCCACGTGTGTTCACTCCCCCCTTTATTTTTTTTTCCCTTCTTTCCATGGATTTGCCTCTCACCAAATCTTCAGCTTTGGACATTTGGAATCCCCAGTGAACTTATTTTTCCTCCAAGGAAAAGGGTTGCCCCTGTTCTTAGACTACAGTATGCTAGTATTCATCTTACATAAGATAACATAGTATATTATAATATATTAATTAATATGAATAATATAATAACATTATGATGTGTATCATTCTCCTTCTGTCAAAATAAACAAAGTGAAGTTATTTATCCCAAATGAACAAAACCCCAACGACTTGCCTAGGTTAAATGATATTTTCATATCAGTGTGTTAGGTGTAGAGCATTATCTGTATCTTTTTTTTTTCACCTGGAGCACAGGCAGGACATTCCCAGCCCTTTCCCACCCCTCCCCTCTCTCCTGCCAAGGCTCAGCTTCAGCGCTGTAATTTCTATGGATCCAAATGTGTCTGAGATCTCCAAGATTGTGTTGTGACCCAGATGATCTGAGTTCCCCTTTAAAGCATCAAACCCATCATCAAACCCTGCCCTGCATCCCCCGGTGCTGGCAAGAGCCCACCCCGGGGGAGCAGCCAGTCCATCCTGGGCTGGGAGATGGTTATTTTCTGCAGCTGAAATTAATTTCTTTACATGGAATCAGCATGAGGTCTGTGCACTACCCAGTGACTGCTGGACCCTGATGATATTAGATTTCTTGACTCTTATTTTAACCAGTTAATTATCATAACGATTTCCCTCCTGCTCCACCGTGTGTTCTAGAGGCACAGGAAGTGGAGGTATCAGGAATTCCTGCAGCTACACCCCGGGCTCCTGTGAGCTGCTTAAATCTGGGCTTTATGTGAACATTGCATTAACCAGCCCCGCACTTGGGCCCACTGCCCTTTCCCAGGATCTCCTGAGCAACTTTCCCTGGGCCTGAGCCACGTTCACTGGAATCCAAAGAAAAATTCCCATTGGCCTCACTGTGCCCTGTGTGGACTGAGAGGCAGAGAAAAGATGGAATCCTCATTACAGGAATATGCTGCAGCACTTCTTCTTCTGATAAAAATGTTCCTTTAATTAAAAGCAACAGCCTCAAAAAGCAGATGTTTAGCAGGACCTGTGCTGTCTCACTGACAAATAAACTCAGCCTGGTTCAGCCTTCACACAGATTTACTCAGAGGGAAGAGTGTGATGTTAATTGTGGTTATCACTGTCGACAATTCCTGCTTCTTACTCACGGCTTACACACCAACAGCTTCCTGAGCAGGCTCTGAAGTGACTGGGCAGAGCAGTCTCAGAAGAATTATTCATTTTATTCAGAAGTGTTATCAGGATTATCAGAACCTGGTCTAGAGGAAGATGTCCCTACCCAGGGGAGCTGGGATGAGATGATTTTTAGGGTCCCTTGCAGCCCAAAGCATTGGTGACTGCGTGGTGGTGTCCCAGGTGAGCAGTGTGTGCACAGCAGTGTGTGTGGCAGGGGAGTCACAGCTGGGAGTGACACCTGATTCACAGAGCTGCGGGCTGTGTGAAGGTGCAAACACAGCAACCAGAGCAGCCTCACTCCATCCTTTCCCATGCCCTAAGTGCAGCTTAAATTGCACTTTGCTGGCTGTGTGTGTGAGTGATGCAGCACAACGGGGCAGGAGATGGCTGATAACAGCAGTGCCCTCGCAGCCCCGCTGCACAGAGCCCTGAGCTCAGAGCTCTCACATCCCTGCAGGTGTCAGAGCCCCAGTTACCCAGGTGAAGCGAGGGTCAGCTGTGTCACCACGGGCTGCAGTCCTGCTGGGCTGCGGGCTGATGCTCCCCCAGGTAGAGCTGCAGCTCCTGCCCCAGTTTGCTCCTGCCCCCAGTCCCCTCCCAGCACGGCACAGGGCTCTGGGCAGCAGCAGCAGGGACAGCGGGGTGGCTGCGAGGGACCAGTGTCCCTGCGGGGTGTGGCCAGGGTGGCACAGAGCTGAGCTGGGCTCCAACATCCCCCTAAGGTGGGCTTGGGAAAGGTGCTCCAGCCCAGCCCTCCAGTTTCTGCCATTCCCAGGTGCCTGCAGCAATATTTGGTGGGTTCTGCCCAGCATCAGCACCAGCACCAGCAGGGACTAAGGGTTCCCATGTTTGTTTGGATCTGCAGGAATTGTGCTGGCAGCTGTCACCAAAAACCCATCAAAAACGTGCATTTTCAAAATGCCCCAGCCCAAACCACGAGTCCAAAGGCCCAGAACTCATCTGGGATGAGACCAGGCTGGCTGGTGATTCACCCTTGGTGTCTCCCTCCGCTGTGCTGCTGGTGGTGCTTGCAGGGGGAAGGCAGCAGCTGTGACTCACAGTGTCTGTGGGGAAAGGTGGGGACAGCTCATGGCTGTCTGTCTGTCTGTCTGTCTGTCTGTGACCCAGTGGGGACACAGCTTCAGCCACCCTCACTGACAGAGGCCAAAACTCAGCATTTCAGTTCTCTGCATCCTGCTGCCTACCAAGTTCTGTCATTTCATCAGGACCCAACATCTGTTTGTAACCCATTTCTCATCCTCCTCAGCTACTCTGGATTTGCTTTAAAAGAACTCTGAATTTAAAAACTCAGAATTTTTTTTTTTTTTTTTGTTCTTAAACATGATGAAGATTTTATTGTCTATCCCACTATATTGATGGGATTTTTTGGTAAGTTATAAATGTTTGCATTAGCAGGTGGTGATGTATCCTTTATCATAGGTCCTTAAATAGATTGAGTCAGTGTTGTCAAACCCAGGGGAATTAAGGGAAGTCAGGCACACAGGAAACCTTATGGCCTGTGACAAATCAATACCTTTCCTAATCTCCATTAACACTGGGATTTCTACTCCAAGCTAGTAGTGAGAATTCCTGGTCTCCCTTCTGATTTTGATGCTGAATTACAAAGACAGGGTCTTGATCATCCCTCACTGTTATGGTTCCTGTTTTTAGGTGGAAGTTGGCTATGGGATGCCTCCTGCCCCCTGAGCCTGCTGGATGCTACCGCTGTGCACCAATGTCCCAGTACTGACTGGACAGGTGGGTCCTGCGCCCTGCCTGCCCCTGAGCAATGTCCCATCCCAGAGGAATCCAAACTGGAGCCCCAAAATGCTGCCCAAAGCACAGAGTTGTGGATTATCCTGATGCCTCATCACTGAACAGTCCAGGTTCCTGAATCCTGCTGTGGCACAGACATTCCTGTCCTCTCTCCGTGTGCAGTGCAAGGATTTTACCACCAGTCTCTCACCACCTTTTCAGCTGAATCAGGACAGGTCTGCAGCCTGTGTGAGCTTGTGCTTTTTTCTGTGTCAACATCAATTTGAAGCATTTCCTCTGCGTTGTGGTTAATTGCAGTGGCCATCTGGATTAAATGCAGAAGCCAAGTCTGCATTAATAACTCTTTCCACCTGGGATAACCCATCTGCATTACCCAAGCAGGCAGTTTCAGGAGCATCAGTTCCAGTTTTTCTCCAGCCACAGGCCCACACACTTCTGTTCTTTTAAGCATCAAGAAGGCAGCAGTTCACAAATCCGCTGCCAAACGAAACAAAGGGAACCTTCCCATGAGGGTGAACCAAAGGTAGAATAAGGGAAAAAAATAAATAGGAGATATATCCAAAGTTAATTTTAACTTTTATCCAATTTGGACTTCTTTACCCCAAGGTTAGGTGTTCTCAGGATTAAGAAAAGCTGAAAATCATTGCTCAGTATTCTGAAGAGAGAGAAAACCATGTGTAAGCACCCTAAATCAAAGACAGATTCCTGTTCCCCTCACCTAATCCTGCTCAGGAGCAGGAGAGGAAAACGTGATGGTGGGTGGGCATTGAGGGCCAAAGCAGAAACATATTTCCCTACTTGGATGGACAAATGCCAAAAACCTTTTCTTGAGCAGCTCTGTGCTTTGCAAGACCCTCAGCCAAACAATTCCTCACCCACCAGGCAAGGAAGTTCCATTTCCAGCTGAGGAGTCTCCTCAGGTCACCCCAGCCTGGCCCTCCCACCTGAAGGAAAAACAAATCTTCCCTCATCTCAGAAGTGAAGGATTTTCATCCCTGAATCACAGAATCCCAGAACAGTTTGGGTTTGGCTTGGAAGGGATCTTGAAGATATCTCATTCCATGGGCAGGAACACCTTTCTCTAGAAATCCTTCACAACCCTGAGCAACAAGATCCACTCTGATTTAACAGTCCAGTGAAAATAGCCCAAATCATTCTGATCAGGGCAGAACAGAGACAACAGGGCAGCCAAAATGAAGATGCAATTTGTCAGTCATTGATGTTGGAGGGGCTGGAGGGTGATCCAGCATCTTTGGTGATGCTGAGCCTTAACTCAGGTTCCTCTCTGGCCAGCCCTGACCCACGGGGTTGATTTGCCATCAGATCCATGCCCAGGAATCTGTCCCTGGGGCAGTGCCAGGAGCATCCAAAGGGCAGGTGGATGCTCACAGGTGAGAGCCTCGGCTGTCCTGCTGAAACCCCCGGGCAGCTGTGAGTCGCAGCCCTGTGCCTGGGGAAGCTGAAGCTGTAAAATCCATGAATCCTCGGCTCAGTGTTTTCACTGCTGACACACAGAACCACCAGCTCGTTCCCTTTTTCCTTCAGCAAGGGGCCTTTGGAGCAATTTGCTCACGGGCAAAATTGGCTGGCTCTGAACTCCTCCAAGCCCCACTCCTCTGTGAACATTTAAATCCAGCCCCGGCTCCTCCTGTCCCCTCCCCGCAGTGACAAACAGGATTGTGAAATCCAGTGCTGCATTTACTTCAAACTGCTTGATTTCCTAAGCTCCTGAAGCATTTTTTGTATAGATCCCAGTTAAGGCCATCTCTCTGCCAGCCTCTCCTGGTCTTTTCCTGGCTGCTGACTAGGGCAGCAAAGAAAATATGAAAGCTGACAAATGGATCCAGCCAGAGAACTCCTGAAGCTGGGTATCTGTCTTCCTGCATCTTCCCAGAGAAAGGCAGAAATCCAGCCTTGCAGAGTGATATATTTTGTGTACACAGAGACAGTTAAAGTGTACCTAATCTAGGCAGCATGGAAATGAATGTACATTTTAATATATGCCTCTCAGAAAACAAGTTTATATCCATTTTATAGATGGCACAGTTTAGACATATGGAAGTATAAGAGGTATCAAACAACAAAAAAAACCTATTTGAGTTCAAGCAAGCATAATTTAAAGTCTTCTTAGACATTCACTCCCCCCAAATCTGCCAGGATATAGAGAAAAAAAAAATCTTTCTATAAATTATTATTATGGCTACAAGAGCTGGTGAAGGACCGTACCGAATTGTTCTGACTTGCCAACAAATCAGAATAAAATGCCTTTTGAACCAGATGGCAATCCACTGAATGGGAACGAGACATCAGGGCCACAACTCCCGTGTTTGGCAAAGATTCAAACCCTGGAAAGTCACCTCGAGAAGCTGGGCACAACCTCTGCCTGCCAGAGCCAAGGCTGCAGGGTTTGGGCTGCTGCTCTGGCTTTGTTCTCCCGCGGCCCCAGAGCTCCAGAGGGGAGCAGCAGAGGCAGCAGGACCTGCACCAGGAGAGTTTGGGGACTGGTCCTGCTGGGGATGGGAAATGAGCCCCCAAACCCCCATGGGTGTAAATGACCCCTGGCAGGGACAGGGCTCAGTGACCAAGATCAGCTCCAAGCTGATTCTTCCCCAAACTGGGAGCTGAGCTGCTCCAGATCCCGTGCTGGTGACTGGGTGGGCACTGGTTGCCTGTAAGTTTTCTATTTTTGTATTTTTCCATTGGGAAGGTGGGGAAGGAGAATGCCAAGCAGAATCCATGCCCACAGAGCGTGTTCCAGCCCCTCCCACACCAGCTCCCTGTTTTTTCCAGCACTGCCAAGGTGGCTTTACAACTCTTGGGCTGCCTCAGTTTCCTCATGGACACGGCTGAACCAGCAGGAGCAAAACCAGAGCAAGATCCGGGTTCAGAGAAGAGCCTGACCTTGAGTTTGGATGCTGGGTGGATGTGGATCACCCCCACCAGCCCCACTGCACATCCCATGGGGGTACATCCCTGAGCCAGGGGCTTTCCCAGCAGCTGAGCTGGGACAGGGCTTTGGGAGCTGGGGGGCTAAGTTCCTCTTAGACCTGACAGGTGAGTGGTGGCTGAAAAAGCCATAGAGAGAGAATTCCAGCAGGTCCCAAGGGAGAAGCCAGGTGACTGGAGAAGAGGTGCAGCAGGTGAGGAAAGTGTTGCCTCTGTGAGCTGCTGGTGGGTGGGAGCTCAGGAGACAACTGCAAGGGCAACAAAGATTTTTGTTTCTGCATGAGGGGAGATTAATGCCAAGGGAAAAAATGAGAGATTGGGTGCTCCCGTTTTATTGGGAAGCTCTTTGGGCTCTGGCCTGAACACCGTAACACCTTCCAAACACTTTGTTTGGAGCTCAGCCCCTGTGGGATAGGGCAAATGTAAATAAAAGCTCAGAAATGAAAGTGTCTATTTGTGCAGTATTTGTAGCTGGTTAAAACACTTTTTATGTCGGTGTTTATTTGACTCCGACTTGAGGTGGATTACTAAGAGGAGCATTTAAATGACTAAAGCATTTGCAAAACAACAGTGCAATTGTTGGAAATGCTGGAACATCTAAACCCGAATTTCTATCCTAAAATATCCGATTATTTTCCACTAAATTGTAAAGAGATTTTCTAAGGAAACCTTCTCAAATAACAAAAAGCCCACAGCTCTGTTGGAGCAGCTTGTTACTCCACACTCTCAGACAGGTTGTGCAGCTCTAGGGGCTCCCACATTTAAATATTCTCTGCCCATAGTTGATATTTCTCTGCCTTCAAAGTGTTGTAATGCTGCATTCTTTCGAGATCACTCACAGTTGAATCATGCACTCTATCACTGCAGCAAAAGAACAACCTCATTAAAAAGTAAAAGGTGGCTTTGCCATTTAGTTCCAGACAAACAACTGCAATGGAAGGATGGGAAGTTCAGAACAGCAAGACAGTGTAATGAAAAAAAAAAAATTGGGAAGCCATATTTACCCCTCTACCTCATATTTCACAAGGGAAAATAATCTATTGTCTCTCCAAAGACAATAGCCCTGACTGTACATGTCCTGTACTGCAGAAAGAACAGCAACCCTGAAATTATTCTAAATGTTTCTCATGCCTATCGAATCCTTCAAGTTACAAGAGCTAAACAAAGACAGAGAATCACACTCTGACCCCTTTAAAAACATCAAAGTGCCCCACTATCAGTCCCGAGTCTTCCTCCCAGCCCAGCCCTTGGTGATTGTGTTTCAGTGCAACTGGTTATTCATAATCTGGCCCGAAACTACAAATTATTTATTGATTTTGCTCTAATATTATCAAGTTCTAAAGAATAATTACTGGTGTAATAGTTAGCCAAGTTGTTATGAGAATTGTAAGCCCTTTTGGTTAATGCATGGCATATGTCTGAGGCATTCAGCTAATTCACATATCTGTCTGCACTATTAATAGAGAAGGTTACATGCCAATTATCCAGGGTTCAATCAGCCTGTTAGGATACAATAGCTGCAGTGTTCGCACACTTGATGTGCCACATTCCTCACAGACATTATAAGCAGCTGGTCCAGATAAGACCACTGGGGCTTTAATATTTAGAAATCACTCCTTCACCCAACCTGGATCGGGATTTTTTTTTATTGTTACTGTGGCTCTTTTGTTACCTCTAATATCTGTTTAAAACTTATTTTTAGACTCAGCTGCGTTGAAGTCAAGTGACATTTCCCTCCTCTTAGCAGGGGAAGCAGAGCGCTGTGAATGGCTGGAGCAAAGCGGGGACACAATGGATTCGGGAGTTCTCCAAATTCCCCCAAACCAGCGGCATTCTTGTGTCGTGAGGAGGCATCGCAATACCTCCCCATCACCCAAACCTGCCAAGGGGAGCGTGCTGAAAAGGCTGGCCCGTGCTAAATGCTTCATCTCATTTAATTATTTTGCCTGCTTTGCTTAAAAAAACCCAACCAAACAAAAAACTGGAAAAAAAAAAAAAAAACCCAAAAAAACCAACGAGAGGACAAAACAACCACATTAATATGGGCTGTTGTTTGTTGTGTATTTTGATTTCACCGTTAGCGTTTGGGAGAGGTAACTCCGGGAGAAGAAGTGCTCTGGTTTAGTTCAGCCGAAGGTACGGAGCAGCGTGCAAACAGCCAATTTAGAGTGGCACGTTAGTGAAGCCACTGTGAGCTCGATTGGGGATTTCACCACATGAAAACCAGACATTCATCTGTTCCCATGGAGATATTCCTGCTCCCAGTCAATCAGGGAGCTGTTCAGGTCAAACAATAGGCAGCGGTTCCTTTTCTCATCTTACAAATAGATGCCCCCTCCCTCCTCCTCCCTCTATTTACGGGGATTCGTGATAACATTTAAACACCTACAAACCAGGCAATGATATTTCCAATGATGAACAAAAAGTCTTGGCTGAGAGGGTTTTTTTCCGAGCTTGCAGAAAAATGAATGAAATAAAAATGAGGCCGTGCTGGACTCTCGCACCCCGTGTGTACCCTGAACATTTTTTTACACGATATTTAAATGAACATAAAGTTATTTTTCACAGGACTCGAGCATCATTTGTTGCCAGGCCACTCTAAAAGTGCGTGGGATAATTGCATGCAACTTTTTAATTGCCAGAGCAGAGCTAACAGAAAAGCACCACAGGATGATGCTGGGGAAGATGCAAAGTGTGATTTCTTACAGAGACATTAACTGCATCCTGAAAATAAAGCAGCACGTGGAAAGCAGTTGTACAGCACAGAAGAGGAGAGGGAAATGATGTTTTTAACAGTGCTGCTCCTCTCAGGTGCTCAGAGCAGGCCGAGGGACACCACGCCAGGGCACGTGTGTCTGTCTGTGTGTGTGTNTTGTGGTTGTGTGTGGTGGGGGGGGGGGGGGGGGGGTTACAATCATATTTTTGACCATTTAGAATCATATTTTTGCCTCACTGATCCAAAATTCTGTGTATTTAAGCTCACTGAATAAACGCCGAGGTATTAATGACCTTCCCAGATTAAAAAGGAGAAAAGAAACAGCCAAGATGCTCCCAGGTCCTTCTCAAATCCCACCTCTGCCGGGAGGCACCGGTGCAGGAGCAGCATCCCGAGCCTCTCGCTGCTGCCCCTGTTTTAGTTGCGCTCATTGTCCCCTGCGCTGGGAGCTGGGCTCCTTCGGGAGCTTGGGAGCACGATGCCTGCTCCTAGCAGGAATTCCTGGCCGGCCTCGGGGCTTTCCCGCATCCCAGGCACCGGACGGAGGTGCCCAGCCCCTGCCAAGGCTGTGCCCGGTAAGGGATGGATGGCAGAGAGTGCGGGGGGATCCCAAAGCGGCACCAGCCACCCCAGAACTTCATTTACACCAAACCACAAAGCATCTTTTCCCCGGCGCGATTCGGGAAGGAGATCGCTCGGTGTGAGAAGATTTTGGTCCAGATGAAAACTCCAGAAACTGAAAGAATTCTCGCTCAGCTCGCTGAGTAAGAATAGAACAGGAAACTGCAAATGACACCAGCGGGGTGGATTGTACGATTAAGTAACTGCCCTCCTTTTTAATGAAGTCGCTCAAGTACAACTAAACAGCAAAGCAAAGCAGGAAAGTCAATAGAGTTAAACTCCCTTAGCTTTAAACAAGCCCGGCCAGTTTTACGGCTTCTCCGAAAAATGCATTTCCAGCACGGGAGATTTCGTTTCTCTGAACGATTTGGAACAAAGAAATGCGAGCTCAGAACCGGCTCGGTGAACAAGCGGGGCGGTGTAAATCATCAAGTCAGAGATGGTTAATAAACAAACAAAATAAACGCGATTCCTCTGCAAGTGGAAGCCGGCACTGAGCGCCCTTTGTGCCCTTTAGGCCGAGCCCAGAGAGCACCTATTCTAGTCAGGGATTTCTCACCTATTGAAAGCAACATTTGCAAGTGACTTTATCCTTTGAAACCCTCAGCTGCTGGAAGGGGACTGATGGGCTGGCACCTGTCCTTAAAGCGCTTTTATCTATTCAGTAAGGCCTGAGTGAATTAGCCGTTTTAAAGGCTGTGCTTTCGCATACTGTAGTTAACCCATTAAAGGAACAATGTCCCCGCTCATCCCCTCCCCGAAGCTTCGCTTTATTTTTATTCTTTCTTCTCTCTTTGCAAGAGCCGATCCTGTGCAGAAGCCGAGCGCTCTGGAACGTCCCGCTCCAGTTTATTCTGAGTTTATTCTGAGTTTATTCTGAGTTTATTCTGAATTTATTCAGAGCCAGCGCTGGGCTCGGGGTGATTCTCACTCGCTTGTTCCCCTTGCGCCTCGATAAAAAGATATTAAATCGTGACCTTCCGTCTCGGCAGCGTGGTGAGCAGCTCCTGTTGTTGCATCGCTGTGATGCCACTGAAAGCTCAGATAGAAATGGGGATAAAGGTATCCAAGAAGAGTCTATTACGATGCCAACAGAAAATACAGACGTGGATTTTATTTCTTCTTTTATTTTACTTCTTCCGTGGAGGATTTCAAGCGTGTGATGGTTTTACAGACAGCAGAAAGTCCTTAAGTTGTTATGGCAAAGCAGGAGGAGCTGGCAACCATAAAAAGGAAGTTGCATGTCATATTAAAAGTGAGCTAGAGCTGTCTGGGGTATTAATAGACACACAGAACAAGGGAAAACAGCAAACAAAACATTAGCTGGAAAAAAAGAGTTCTCAAAGCAAAAGCAGAACTTTTGAAGAGTTAGATCCTCAATTTGTGGCCATACCTAAGAAAAGGCAAAGCAAATCAGTGAACTGATTGCTCCTAGAAGCAAACTGAGCCCTTGTTAGGGACTTCACGCTTGCAAAGGAGGGTGGAGGGAAATCAGGCAAGAATAATTAGTAGGAAAAAACCCTTGCCCTCTCACAAAATCTCTCACTGGGTCTGAGGTGGAAATCATGAAAGAAGCCCTGCTTCCACTTCAGGAAATAGGAACGTGATGATTTCTTTCACTAAGATTGAGATCTGGACTCATTTCTGTAGGTACTGAGGCTTTACTGCCCCTAGCATAGGAAAAAAACCCATAATTATTAGTCTGCTACAATTTGAACTGATATAATTCTTAATATTCAACAGGAAAACTTCGATTTGAATTTCCTGAAGGAAACAGGAGAGACGCCCAGCTGGGGTTTGCCAGGTGCAGCACCTCAAACTATCGATGGTGTCCTGATCTAAAGTCACAACTGCACAGAAGTGCAGGGGCCCAGCCTGGAAATGTGCTCAGGGCACCCAGACCCCACCAGGAACGAGCACCAATGGAGCCAGCAGAACACATGGATCACTTCAAAATAAAATCTGCATTTCAATTTGTCCTCAGTACAGCAGAATAGCAGCAGGAGTGTGGGATTCACACTGGGCTAAAATGGGGTGTGAACTGCAGAGGCCCCAAACCACACCCCAGGGATGTAATTCCTGATTTCGGATTTCCTGATTTTTACTATTTTATATGGGAAATTATGGGGAAATACTGAATCCTTTGGCATCAGTAGCAAAACTCATTAATGTCAAGAAGAGAGAATATTCACACCAAAGAGACCAATCCCCATAGCTGCCAGGTTCCATCCTCAGGGCTGTATTTCCAGGATGATGAAATTTTGGCTGAATTCAGACATCTTTATCCATGTGTGATACTTATTCAAACCAGATGCATCAAATTCCTTACAAATGCTTGCAGTGACTATTAATCAACTATTCATACTGTACACTGCAATCAAGTGCTCAGAGCTGCACTCTGCTTCACATAGCAAGAAACAGGGATTTTTTTTTTTTAAAGCTTTCTGCACCAAAAAAGGGATCAAAGGAAATGATGGTAAATGGCATGTAGCTCCCATGAGCCACTACACAGAATCAGCCTGGAAAATTCCTACATGAAAGAAAATCATAGTGGTGAGATCTTGGGTAGTACAGAGGAATCCCAGTGGTGAGTTGTAGAAGGGTTTGGGTTGGAAGGGACCTTAAAATCATCCATTTCCACCCTCCTTCCACCATCCCAGGGTGCTCCTGCTTGGCCTTGGACACTGCCAGGGATGGGGCAGCCACAGCTCCTTTGGGAATCTGTGCCAGGACCCCCCCTCCCTCACAGGGAAGGATTTCTTCCTGATACCCAACCTAAATTTCCCTTCTCAGCTGGACAGCCAGGACCTTGTGAGAATCCTAACACAGATTAAAGAGCTCCTGGCCAGGAGGCACCGCAGTTTATGAGGCTCTAAATATAAAACTGCTTCTTGGGGTGTGCTTTCTTTAGGAGACTGATAAGAAAACAGTTCCTACAAGAACAAGCCACGTGTTCTCTCTGCCCTGCAGATCTCAGCTCCGTCCTGGGCCGTGCCCTGAGGAAGCTGTGATGCTGAGGAGCCTCAGCTGAGCAGTGTAAATACACCCTGCAAGGATCATGGGGGCTGACACATCCCTTACTCACGCCCTGGCGCTCTGCTTGTGCAACCCTGAACTCCACAAACAATGCAAACAACACCACCGAGCACGGGCCGAGGGGAGAACCTGCCAGGGATGCAGCCCGTGGGCAAACAGCAGAGCTGGGGCTGCTCTGGGGCGAGAGGAATGTGTCAACAAAATGGTCATGAAGCCCTGAGCTTGCATGTGCCACGTATTCACCGAAGCACCCCTGCTCTGTGAGACAGCCAAGGGCCAGAGCACGCAGGAAATGGAGATTTTCTAGCAGGATGTTATCAGAGGGAAAGAAAATAACTCATTTTGGAGCTCTACCTACTGGTAGGTGTGCCTAATTTTCCTGAACACACACCAGGAAGGTTTTCACATCATCCCTCAACAGGATGCTCTGACACACTCCCTGATTTACTTTCAGGCCAAACAGGTAGTGAGTCTATTACTGGGCTAATTAGTGAGCTTAATTGTAAAGTAAGCTGTTTACATAAGGACACGTTCACCCCAAAGTATAATGGATAATAATAAATGATAGCCAGCGATTCTTTAAAGTCAGGTAGCAGCCTCAAGGAACTGAGGATCCTGAATAAATTCCTTATTTCCTCTCAGGCCTTGGCCTTCTGTTTGGAAACGTGGAGAAACAAATTTCTGAATGGATGCCTGTTGCTGCAGCTGATGACATGATTTTAGTGGTACACAAGCACAGGAGCAGAAAGAGGAGGTGCCAGTGTGGGCTGGCTTTCATCACATGCATGAAAGTAATTCTTGGAATATAGCTTTGCATGAAGAAATTGAGATATTTCAGATATGGCATTGATCACTTCATATCTGAAACCCAAGGGTTACACCAAGGGACTTTTTTATTCTAATTGATTTGTTGCCTCACAGTTACTCCTTGGTTTTGTACTAAAAACAGAATAAAAATATTATTGTTCTGCTGAGTTTCCTCTAGCTGACTCTTCACCCTCTGGGAAATGATTTGGAAGGGTGACTTCTATTCAGTGGCTTGGTTTATTTTGTTTTGTTTTCTTTTTTT
>VXAC01006219.1:1923694-1948818 GCA_013399225.1 Rhipidura dahli
TTTTTTTTTAATTTGCACAACTGAAACTGAGTCCCTGGGCTGGTGCAGCAGCCTGACTCAGCTGCCAGGTATGCCAGTGCACCTTGGGTGTGACTGCTCCGGAGTCAATCTGCTGGAAAATTAAAACAAAAGTGAGTGTGAAGGGCGCTCCTCTGGGGGCCTGGTGCAGAACAATGAGCCCATTCCCGGGGTCTCGTCCCCGATTTCCCTCAGCCTAGCAGAACAACCCAAGGTGCTGTGAGGAGCCAGACTCACAGCTCGGAGGATTTCACCAATAAATAACCAGCTGCACTGAGAGAAAGCAGCAGAGAGCAGCAAAACCCGCAGAGGCACAAAGCAAGAACCTGCACAAGGTCAGCACCAGCACCAGGTGCTGCTGTCCTGTGCCACACCCTGGGCTTTGGGGTCATTTTTAGCCCCTTCCTGCCCCCTCCCCAGCAATGCCCCCATTCCCTGTGGTCTGCTGGGACACGAAGGACTTTCCTCATGCCCACCCAGAGAAGTGGGATCCAGCTAAGGTGGGGCCCAGCCTCCCCCAAACCATCATGGGAGAGGCAATGACACCGTGGAGCTCTTGCAAAATAATTGAGGAAACTGTTCTTCCTGTGAGGTTCACTCCTGGCTGTCAGAACAGAATTTAAAAGTTCATTTAACAGCACAAAAAAAGTGAGGGTTGTTTTACTCTGAACTTATTTTAACTTAGACCTGCTTTGAAAGGCATTAAAACCCTAATGGGATCACAACTTTTCATTCCATTTGTTGCTGCAATTGTTCCTGATTTCCTGGTCTGTCGTTGCTCGGGCCCCTGAAAATTTGGCAGCAGGGAGAACTCTCAAGGATAGAACTTCCCAGTTGTAGCAGGGCTGTGTGTGCTCCCCACAGAGAGCCCAGCCCGGAGCTGAGAGCTCGCTCTGTGCTGTCATTAGACTGTCATCATGGAGCTGCAATGGAGAGGCTGCGCCAATTATTCTCTTTTTTTTTACTATTTTATTTAATAAAACCCAGTGAACCATGTGCTTAAAGTTAAGCACATGTCTAAAGTGCTCGGGGAAATAGGACTGGCTTAACACGCCCTCGGAGGGGCAGAGCTGATAAGACAGATTGCAGCCTTGCCACAGAACTGACACAGAAATGGGCTGAAAACTTCAAAAAAAGCTTCTAAACTCAAACCAGCTACAATCCAATCTTTGTCTGCACCAAAGGCTTCTGGCTTTGTAACAAGCAAACTGGATTTTTAGGACATAAATTTCCCTCGGAATGTTAACTGTGCTCTCGTACTGCTTTCGTTTGCTCCTCTGAAAACAAAGCATAAAATTTAATTTATACCATTGTGGCATCCTTGGTACAGAGCAAATGGTGACTTTAAACCACTCCAGTTATATTAATATTGAAGAGTCATTGATGACTCTTCACTTTGGAAAACAGTCCAGTTGTGTAATAGAATTCAGTAAACCAGAAAAATTGCCTGTGTAGGCAAATGCCAGAGGTTTTCATCCTGCCATGTAACCCCAGAGGGTTGGCAAACAGCTTCTTGGGGAAAGGACTTGTTCTTTTCTTTCAGCACTTTGCAGTGTCTAACTCAGAAGCTCCTGATCTGTGCTGTGTGGTTTAATTAATATTAATAATTTCATCATTAGGAACATTATTAATTGGCAAGTGCAGCCAGTCCCAGGTTATTCTCTGCACTGCAGCCTGAGCACTGAGTGGGGGAGAGACACAGAATGAGGGAACAAGGATCCTTCAGGTTGGAAAAGACCTCCAAGGTCATCGAGTTAAAGTCATCACCTTTAACAAGAGGTTCCCCCAGAAGAGCAATGCAAGGAGAGGCCACTGATTCAGACCAAGCCCTCCTGGCTCCCTGGTTGTCCTTCCAAAGCCAAAATGAGAACTTCAAGCACATCCTGGGGTTCCCTGCTGTGATGTCTGAGCTCAGCAGGGCTTTTCTGGAGGGGTTCTTCAAATTCCCCACCCCAATATCCCAAACTGACCCCAGCTAAGCAAAGAGCAAGGTTGGGAGTGATCACAGGAACCAGAAGAGAGGGAATAGGGAATAACAGCCCCTGGCAAGGAATCCACCAGCTCAGCCCCAGCCAGAGCAGCACATTTGTCCACAAACCCAGTCCTCCTCTCCTGCCAGCCCAAAGAAAAGTCAGTAATCAAACTGGAGGTTGTGAGGCAACTTAGCTAAATTTATATTCCTCCTCAGCACTCTGCTGCTTCCTTAGGGGAGCAGTTTTCCTCTCAGAGGGCTGTTGGTTTCCATCCATCATCCCCTCCTGCAGCCCCTACAATGGCAAACACCTGTTCATTCAGCAGCTGATGGAAGATGTAATAGCTGTGCAACTGTAAATAGTCAGCAGCTGTAAATGTTGATGCAAATCACACCTAAATGATGGCAAAAGCTGACAGAGCCTGTTATGAATCCTCTGCTCTCGTGGCATTTCGTTTCTCCCGAGTGCTCGCGAGCCTGGCTTTGCTCAGGTTCGGGGATGGAAGTTCATTGTTCATCAGATCCAGGAATCTGTAACACCTTATTCCTGTGGTTAAAGTTTGAGAGTGATCCTCTGATAAGAATTACTGCGCCCTGGCTCCTGTCCCAGCCCTGCTGAGGGCAGAGGCTGAGAGACAGATTTGGGGTTGCGATGGTAGAAAATCAGTAGCGGCTGAAGGAGGACGGAGAAACTGCTGGCTCTAAATGAGAACGGTGCCAAAAACATCTGTGGTACCACCAGGTAGCAAAATCAGTCTTAAAACAGATCAGTGCAGGCAAAGGACCTCCCCCAGGGGGGTTTTGTCTCAGTGCTTCCTATCCCAAAAGAGGGAACAGCTTGAAGTGAGCACACAGGAGCACATCCCTGCTGGCACAGCGAGGAGGAGGGAGCTGCTGCACAGAGGGATCCCTGCACCAGGGCTGCTGATTCCAGCTGTGTCCCTCTCTGCTGGAAAAGCACCTCAGGGAGATGAGGAGGGGACAGCCCTGACTGCCTGGATGTGTCCTGCCTGCAGCTCTGCAGGGTTTTGTGCAGAGCTGCTGAGGGTCACTCGGGCTCTCCAGGCTGCAGTTCTCCAGTTCTGCAGGCTCCAATTCAGCTCTGCCCAGCTCCTCTGGTGTGAGCAATTCCTCTGGCTGGGCAGTTCAGCTCTGCCCAGCTCCCCTGGTGTGAGCAATTCCTCTGGCTGGGCAGTTCAGCCCTGCCCAGCTCCTCTGGTGTGAGCAAATCCTCTGGCTGGGCAGTTCAGCTCTGCCCAGCTCCTCTGGTGTGAGCAATTCCTCTGGTGTGGGCAGTTCAGCCCTGCCCAGCTCCTCTGGTGTGAGCAGAGCAGAGTGTGGCTCCCCTGGAGGGGTCCGAGCAGCTGCTGCTCCCAGGGAAGCCATCCTGGGGCTGGGATGGGATCCCTGTCCCCCCTGGCACGGAGGCCACCAGGGATTTGAGGATGAACGGGGCTTTGTGCCAGGCTGAACCACAGCCCGGAGCCTCACCTGAGCACTGACAGTGCCACCCAAAAACGTCACCAGCTGAGCAGTGGCACTGCACTCACGGATGGCCCTTCTGCAGCCCTGCCCCAGACCTTGTAATCACCAACAGTAAACAAACAAAATTCGTCTAAATCCAGATTGTGTGTCTGCATCATTCATTGCCCAGATCAAATATTTATGAGCAGGGGTTTTATTATTGCATTATCTGTTTTTACAAGGCCTAATTTGAAGAAAGCAACCCATAAAATAGGAAATTCAATTTTTAAGCACACTTCTTCAGCCAGGACCTTTAAAACCTTGAGAATTTTACCTTTTAACCAATGACACAACATTATCTGTGACAACAAAAAGCCATGTAAAACATAATTACTGGCACAGTACTGCTTGTGATCATTTTAACAGTAAATACCGTTAATTTAAATGCTGGTTAATTAATTTAATGTCATAAAATTCACGCTCTAAATAACTGTGTTGTCTAACATCTTTAAGCTGCGTGTCTTCTTTCTTTCTGGCTCTGTCTTCCTCCTCCTCCAGCAGTGTCAAATTGCATTGAAGTCAATTAAGAACTGCTCATTTATTATACACACCTTGTTAAAGCAAGCAGGATAATTGAATGCCGAGCCTCCCTTCCCCTCATGCCCGTGATTTCAAGTAACACGATAGGTAATAAGGATTTTTGAGATTAGGTGGTTTATAAATGGATGTGCAGGAGGTGTTTTTAAAAGGCCCCATTGTTGGAAGGCCCCGTTGCTTTGATTTTAACTATTGAAGTGTGCCTTAACCTGTGGGGCTGATGCTGCAGGGACAGGGGGATTAAAGCCTTTTTTTTTTTTTTTTTTTTTTTCTGGATTTCTCAAAGTGAAAGGTTTTGCTGGAGGAGGAGAACGAGGAGGGTGGCAGAAGCAGGCAGACAGCTGGGGGATGAGTGATGAGCAGAGCCCTTTGTGCCACCATTTGGTTCCAGCGCGGGGCTGCCGTGAAATGGTGGCTGTGGCAGCAGGAAAATCTCCCAGCTGGGATCCCTTCTGCTGGAGAGAGGTGATGGGAAAAGGGGACAGCAGCAGAGTCCCTCAAACAGCTTTCTGACAGTCCTTTGTGACTATCGGGAATACAGAATTAAAAATAAACTTCCCTCTTTTCTGTGGGCATGGCTGGGTCCACCTGTGCTGTGCCCACCCAAAGAACCAGGGCTGAGCTGTGGAAAAGTCTCATCTGCTGCAATCCCACCTCAATAATTCCATTATTGCTATTCAATAACAGCATTTCATTGATTCTGGAGTGGTACCTTGGCCCCGGACAGCCAAATCCACGGGAGCAAGTCCAGTTTTAGTGGCTGGGAAGAAAAGGCAGAGCCCTGCTGAGGTGGGGAGAGCTGCTCATGGCTTGGCATGAAGAATTATGAAATTTTTATTAAAATCACCTTTTATGAAAATCGATTTCACAAGTGCCCTTTTCCAGAAAAGGGGAAGGATTTTAAATGTAAAATACAGGCACTTCCTCCTCCCCCCAGTGCCTGTTTCCATTCTGCCCTTTCAGACCACTTTCCTGTAATGCAAAAATCTGCACAGCCCCTTCCCCCTCCCCAGGAATGTCCACGGAGATCAGATAAAGAGGTTCAGACTACTGAAATTTGCACCCATAAATTACAGTGCAGACAAGAAAGCCCTGCCTAAGCCTCTCTGAAAAACATCTCCTTAAATGTTCCTTCCTTCCGAGCAGGAGCAGCCCGGTTCATTCAAGGTGACTCATTTAAATACGTATTTAAGGGCAAATGTCATCCCCCTATTATTTATTAGCTGAAGACAAAGTCCCCAAACAGAATTGGAAAGCTGCAACCCCCAACGAGAAGAGTTTGTGATGCACTCGCTACAGATTTATTTTGGTGCTGCTGGGAGTAGAAATTTGCTCCAGAGGTTTTAAAATATTAATTCTCAGGTGTAGTGAAAATACAATAAAATACAAAAATAGAATAGAATAGAATAGAATAGAATAGAATAGAATAGAATAGAATAGAATAAAATAAAATAAAATAAAATAAAATAAAATAAAATAAAATAAAATAAAATAAAATANTATAGCAGCTTCTTCTCCTCAAGGAAAGAATTGTATGAAATAAATGAACAAGCAAAGAATTAAAAAAAAAAAAAAAAGGGCTTCTGATTTCATTGAAGAAAGTAGAGATGGTTGGTTTTGTTTGGATGATGATGATGATTGATGATGATAATAATAATAATAATATTAAAAATAATAGTAATAGTAATAATAGCAATTATTGTTTTTCTATGGCCCTCGTCCCAGGCAGCCCCTCCTGGGCAGCAGGACAGTATTCAAGGCTTCCAGCGCTGGTGTTTAAACGTTTCCAAGGAAAATGTTAATGCCCATGGACAAGGCTCCTGCACTCTGCTGAAACAGCAGCCTGAACGTTGTGTATTTAGCAGATCCTAGAAGGTGATGACAGCTCACTAGGAGTTGATAAACGCCATTCCTCGGGAAGATAAATGTAAACCAAACACTCAAACCTCTGGCAATTTATTCACAAACCCAATTATTTTACAACAGCGTTTTAAATTTAAAGTGGTTGGGGGATTTTGAGGAGCAGCAAGGACCTGGGCTTGGCTCATATTTATAAGTCCTGAGAAAGGGGAGATAGAAAATGCAGAAGTGGGAGCAAAAGGAGGTTGGGAGGAAGGCATTAATATTCCCTGCTCCTGCTGGGAGGAGGAACACCTGCACCCCAGAAAACCCCAATCTTTTAAAAGATGGGCAGGAGAGGGTGGATTTTGGAGCCGAGGGAGCTCGAGGGGCTCAGCAAAAGAGCACTCACACAAACGGGGGCTCCTGCTTCCCAGATTCCCAGATTTGGGAGTCCAGGGCTCCCACCTTGTTGGGATATCCTTTTGTCACAAGTTTGGAAAGAGCAAATCCTTTGGGTTGCTTATCTTCAGGAATTTCTTCTCTAGAGAGAAACTCCCACTCCATAAATAAAGTGATCCTGAGAATGAGAATGATATTTTTAATTATGAGAAGGATGGCTGTGTTTTGGGATACACAACAAGCTGGGATATCAGAAATGAAACTGGGATTATTTGAGACATGCAATAAAGACTCAAGATATCCATGAGTATGTCTCGATCCGTGACAACACATTTGGTGAAATCAAAGAAATGACACCACAGATAAATGTGGCTCACTGGGAGGATCTGTGTGAACTCTGTGCAAACGCTGGGAAGTTCTACCTGCACATCCAATACACCATCCCAACACCCTGACATTTGTCCTGAGCTGTTTTTTAGAATTAAAATAAATCCCTGGAGCTACACGGGTCCACCAGAGCCTCCTGGAAAAGCTGTGACACAGTCGGTGCTTTGGAGGGCAGCGTTGCTGCTACCCCAGCACAGAAAACTTCCATAATCCAGGGGTGAAATCCCCAAATATTCCTGCTCCTGCAGTGCTATCCCAAACACCAGCTCCTTCACACTGAAAATACGCTTTTACTGATCCCCCGAAGGGACAATTATATAGAACTGCATTTAATTGCCCACAGAAATACAGAAGTGCTCATGCAGCCACCACGTGAGGCTCAGAGAGAGAAAACTGGAAACTGATAAACTTCATGATGAGATCTCTTGGCCAAGCAGAACCACATCTGAGGCAGAAATGTCTCCCTGTGATTTCAAGGAGGAGCATGTGAGATTCTCTGCATGTGACCAGAGAATCCCTCGCTCGGCATAGTTTGAAATTCTTTCATACCAGAATCTCCACTTGTCGGCCTCTTGTGGAGGCTGACAAAGGTGAGTGCTCCTGGCTTTGATTCATGCAGATTTCTGCCACGCATTGTCTGAAACCTTTTGGATATTCAAAACTACTTCTTTCTTTTTTTTTTTTTTTTTTTTTTTTTTTTTTTTTTTTTTATTCCCCCCCCCCCCTTCCTCCATCAGCATCCCAATGAGTCACTTGGAGTGCTGGCGCACAAAGGCGCACAAACCCCCCTCGAGCCACGACTTACAGTAAAAATGTTTGGAGTATGTGTCAACGACTGCAGAATGGGCACATTATAATTTGTTAGAAGAGTCTGGGCAAGATTTCTGACTAAGAAACACTCGCTACTATCCGAAATATTTTGGGGTATTTTCACCGGGAAAATCTGAAGCGTGTTATCATCGCCTGTATCTGCCCACGGAGGGGAAATTTCATCCTCCCCGCCGATGTTCCCATTCATTCAGCTGCGAGCATGAAAAGTGCGAGTTTGGTTTGGGCAGAGCTCTGCTGAATTTCAGCGTTTTTATTCCACGGCTGCTGCTGAGGCTGCTGCAGTTCCTCAAAAGTGCCCTTTGCTTATAAAGCATTTTGTCCTGGGAGGCGGCACTGGCCACAGCCCTGAGCTACAAACCCCACAGAAAACTCCATTTTCTCAAGATCGCGACTTAATTCGGTGTCGGAGTAGGATAAAGACTTCCCAACTTTAATTACAAGCCCTGTGGAGCAGCGTATTTCTAATTATTTTTATTTGGCGTGTTCCAAGTGCAGTTTCTATGTTCTGAATAGTGCAGCTCTCCCAAATTTCAGCAGAACATTTTTCTAAAATCCACATTTCTGCTCAGGTTTGCTCCACAGGGGTCTGTTTTTTAAATGCCCACCCTAATTCTTGCTATAACACCCAAATTTGCTATAACATCAGCCCTATTTTCTAGCTAATTATTTTCCCCCCACGTATTAACACTTCAAACTAATGAGACTTGGAGCAAAAATGAACATCTATGCCCTGATTTATATCTATTTTCCTGTGATATTGGCAAGAATGGAAAAAGACAAATAGCCACGTGCCAGCTGTAAATTTCACATTTCTTTGAATAAAAACGTTATTTATTATTGCCCAAAAACTACCACACGTGAAAAATATTTCTTAGCTCAAGTGTGCCTCCAGAAAACATTTTTTTTACAGAAAAAGTTCAGTTTCGAACTAGGAACGATCCGTTACTTTTGTTTCCTGCGAGTGCTGTATCCAATACTGTGGCTGTTTAGATCGCAGGTCATGGAAAGGAGAGAAAAGGAGATATTTCCATATCAATGGAACGCTCTCCTCAGGAGTCAGGCGACGGGAACAATATTTGCATCTACAGTTTGTTAACAGCACGGGCAAAACCGACAGTGAAAATTCTTAAATTAGGGTTTAATGTGATGCTCTGTGTTTGCAGAAGAGAAACAAAAAGCCACCACGAACCCCATGTGCTCAGGAGTGGCTTGGTCTGTGTAAATATCACCGTAAATCACCAGGGAAGACCTGAACTCCTTTCGGCTGGGCACAGAACAAGCTCCCGGGATAAAAAGTGTATCCAGAGCTGTCTCCTTGCAATCCTCCCGGGCTTCCAGAGGGAAATGAGGCAGCTCAACGAAAGCAGATTGCTCAAAATGCACTGAATCCACTGTGTTATTGAAGAAATCACTGTTTCCTAGAGGTACAGAAATCCCCGTCTCGAGCAGAGCTCAGCAGATAAAGCTCTCCCCAGCCCCGGCCAGCTCCAATTTGGGACACTGGAGCATCCTGTAAAAGCTGCCATCTACAGCAGAGCTGTTTCCTGACCCACATCTGCTCTGAGTGCCTCGTGCCTCTGAGCTGGAGAGGCTGAAATTCTTTTTCTTGCCCCATGGCTATTTCTGATACACATCTTGCTTTTTTTTCCTTTGGCTTCCAGAACATCTCGTGATAAAGAATCCCGTGGAATATCTGCCTTGCACTGCGAAAGTGAATTCCTTTGAGCCACTTTAAACACGCCTCTCATCACTTATCCACCTTTATTTTATTATTATTTCTTGCTGAAATGGGACTGAACACTTATTCCAGATGACATCACGGCACCACCATTTGATATTTTATTTTCTAGCACACCCCTTGGACAGTCTAACATTTTAAAGAAGGAATTGAAATCCTGACTGCTGAGCACAGATCCCATTACACTGCCCTCAGTAGTGCTCGCATATTTTTTCACACTCGAAGAGCTCACTGGAGAAAAAAGAAAGAGCCCTTTTCTGAGGAACCACATGCCAGTGGAATTGTTAATGTATTTGCTATCTCAGTTATATTTAACTAGAATTAAATATAGAGTTGTTAGAATATGAAATATAGCTGTTAGAATTAAAAATCAGAGTTTTTTCACAAAAGGGAACTGTTTTCTGTAGCATCTTTGTCTTCCAAAACACAATCCCCTCCCTAGGACCAAAAAACAACAGCAGCTGAAGGAAATTCAGTATTTTTGAAATTATGGCCACAAATTCAGGAAAAGAAATACAGAATTAGGGGACTGTGCATTGCCAGTGGTTTCTGAAATCCCTTAATTGGGTGATTTTATGTAGTGCCAAGAACACAGCTAAAATTTTAACTTTCGAACCATGAGGTCAGGGCCCAGTGCTCAGAGTGATGAGCATGCTTAGGTTCTACAAAAGCCACTCTGCACTATAGCACTTAATAAAGATCGGGCCCCATGTTGTTTATTTAATTTATTTTTAAAAGATTTTTCTTTGCTTTAGTCCACTAACAACTAATTAAGCTGCCTCCAGATTAAGAGGCCGAGCCAAGAATTACAGGATATACCACATGCCTTCTCAAGGCAAATATTTGCAGTTGTTTGTTGGGTTGATGTCTTTGACATCCATCTTCTACACACAGGCCATTAAAAAAAAATGCAACATCACAAAAAACACCACACGACATGATGTGAAAGATTTGCTTTTTGAAAAGCAAGATGCATCCAACGCCAGCTTCGCAAATTGTTGTGCAGATGCTATTTCTACAATGCTGGCATGGCTCCTCCGAGCGAGGGGGGCTGGGGGGAGAGCAACATAAAAGACTGAGATCAAAGATTCTTTTTTGGTAGGCAAAGGCTTCTGGCTTCTTTTTCCTAATAGGAAAAGTTTGTGATATCAGAGGAGACCGCACATCAAGCGGCCCAGCTTTCATTGCCTTCATCCCTGCTCCATGCTGCCAGTCCCTCCCCTGTCGCTGTGCTGGTGCTTCTGGGGCCTCTGGGGCATTTCACACGGGCAGAAAACGCTGCAGAAAGACAGACTTGGGGGATTTGTTGATCATCTCTGCATAGCAAACCCGAGGACTGGCTGGCCTCGATGGGGCTGAGCTGGCGAGAGGCTGCAGAGACTCAGGGATGCTTTCAGGAACCAGGACTTTATGCCTGGCAGTGCCACTTGGGCATCCCTGAGTGGGAAAAAGCACTGCCCGACCCTTCTCAAACCCTGTGCGTGCCTGGATCCTGCACAGCTCAGCAAGGCCCTGCTCCTGGGGAGGATTCAGGCAGCTCCACGGGGAGGAATTGAGGGTGAACAGGCACAGAGTGAAGCCTGCCCCGAGCATCCCTCAGTGCCGGGCTCCTGCAGCCAGCCCAGCTTGGGCAAAGCTCCCTTTCTCCCAGGGGATCCCCATGGAGATTCTCCCAGGGGATTCTCCCAGTGGCCATGTGCTGACTGAGGAAGGGCTGAGAGCTTCCCCAGACCTGCAGCATGGCTGGATGGGGCAGTTCCCAGTCCCAATCCCAATCCCAATCCCCTGGGATTGCAGGCAGCTCCTCTCACAGCCAGCCTGGGGCTCCCCCAGCCAGCGCAGCACATGGAACCTGTCAAATCAGTAAATATATTAAAGCACACCAAATCAGTAAATATATTAAAGCACAAACTTCAAAATCCCTGATGGCAAGGTGGTGACAAAGAAGGACACCAAGCCAACACGCTCTGACAGTGCAGAGCTGGGTAAGGGCTGGAAGAAGTGTAAAGAAGATTTTTCTCTCTCTCACCCCCATGGTTTTCAAGTGAAGGTCTTTGAACTTCTTTATCTGAACACTTATATTTTTATTACAGGAAATTAAGAGGCCGAATGATGTGTGATTCAACTGTGGGTCCCTGGACATGAAATGAAGCCATAATAAAACATTTTCATATGAAATCAAAACCAGAAGCTTGACTCTCTCCTACTTCTGACCTCTGCTCCATGGCCATGGTGGGAGCCAACAACTGCTCCTTGTCGTGTTGCCCCAGTGCATCTTCAGATGGGCTCAGGGCTGCTTCCAGTTGTGTTATTGGTCATGGGATCCCCAAGAACAGATCCCTGAAGGCCTCCCAGGGATCCCTGGCCATGACAAGGCAGGACAGGGTTCTGCTTTAGCACCTTTATCCCTGGCTGCTCTTGAAACCCAAGGCTGTGGGTCCCACTCTGTTTATTTGCTTTGCCTCCTCCTGCCACGCTGAGATGAGACACTGAGATACAGATTTTGGTCTATTCTTTAGAAGGATGAAGTCAAGAAACGAGGCAAGAGAAGGTTGCTTCAGAGGTGGTTTTTGCTTTGGAAATTGCTACTTAGGAGGAACAAATGCAGCCACTCTGTGTCCTGCTGCTGCTGGCTGAGCTGGCAGAGACAAACATCTGAGAACTGGAAGCATCAGGCAAAGGAATCAAACTGATGCTCTAATCAAGTGCAGCTAAAATCTGAAATGCCCAATGAAAGACAATCAGCACAGCTGGAACTGTGCCAAACAACCAAACAATACAAATTCAGTTTTGCAGGGAGGGCCTCTCATATTAAACTACAAAAATTAACAGACAAACACTGCAGTTAGAGCTGAACCAGCCCAGGGGCTCACCTCTGAATCTGTCAGCAAACCTCAAGAACAGAACAGTGAGGATGATGACAGTTGAAGTAAACAAGTTATTTTCCCTGAATTTTCGTGGGTACATGCAAGATACACGGTCTTTTTATCAAAAATTTATATTCTGGGAACAGAGCTGAAGGGATCTTCTAATTTTATTTACAAATGCAACTCCCAAACAGAAACTCTGACGGGCTCAGCCTTAGAGAAATAACAGTGTCACAACAACCAAAAGTTTAAGTCAAGAAGTCATTTTCCCCTGAGCAACAAACAACAAATGGTGCTGATTTCATTAAACATTAAAAAAAAAAAAAAAAGTCATCAACTTACAAGTTAATGATGGGACATCCTGGCACTGTCCAAACTTTCCTGGCAAAAGTGATGCAAGAAATTACAGGAAAAGTTTTCACACTTCTTCCGAGAGGACAAAATCTCTGTTGCTGTTGAAAAGGAAATCAAAACAAAAACATAAAGCACTTAAAGGCAAAATACTTTTTTACAAGTGCCTATTTTCTCAAAAGAGACACAAACTAAAGTTCAACAATGTTACTTTTGCCACTTTAGAAAAAATATTGTAATTATCAAATTACAGCCTTTGCTGATCTTTTCAGAGTATTTTTGGTTACACTCCATAACTCTCCTGAACAAACCTCCTCCCTCTCCCACCATCTTTACTGAGGAAGCTTCTCTGAGGTTATTTCTAGGAAAAAGAAACTAGGAAAATACAATATTTGCTGTGGTTTCAGTACTGGTTTGGGTTTTTTTTGTTTCCTCCTTCTCCTCATGCGGTCATCCTGAGATGACTGGAATGTACAGGAACACCCCAATGCTCAGGAGAATAAAGCTCAAAAATAATTTTATTACAGAGCTCAGGAAAAAAAAAAAAAATGCAAGGCTGGTAATTTTTCCTAATTCCTCCTGCCACGAAACAGAAATGCTTTCTGGTTCATTGAGCAAATTGGTGGGTCTGAATTCCAGAAATTCAGATATCCTCACAAAGGCAGCATTATGACCAAACAGGTTCTGTGTTGGGAATTCTGGCCGGGTGCCACTTTGTTAATAAATACAAGTGTTGGATTCAGCTGGATTTAAAGATTGTGTTCTTTGCTTGAGCAAGTCTGAAAGTGCCAGAGTTGTAAAATTATCGTTGAGCTGGTGCTTTGAAACTCAGAGACAGCAGTGCAGATAAAAAGTGTCTGATCCTGCAGGGAGAGTGAGATGGGCAGGGCCAGTGGTGTCCAAACCCTCTGCAAACACAGAGACTGCACCCCCTGGAACAAATTAATCCCTCAGATAACCTATAAAACATATTTAATTTGGCTTTTCATTTTTTAGATTCTGATTTTAGTGATAGAAGACAAAGCAGCACAGAGCAGGATTAGAGATCAGGGCTGAAATTGTTCCTTTTTGTGTCTTCTGTGCTTTTCTTCATTAAAAAGAATTTCATTTTCTTGGATGTGGAAATGGATAATATTTCATTACCAACAACAGCAACCGACTGGAATTTCAACAAAAATTGCCCAGCATTTGAGGGGTTTGAGGTTTGTTTTGTTGTTATTTGTTTTAATTACAGGCTTATCAAGCTCTCCATATGCAACATTGTTCACAACTTAAATTTGGGGTTATTTCTTGTTTTTATACAAGTGTGAGAGCCAAGGAAGTGTCTGCACTTAAGCAATTCCTCCTTCCATGTACAGGTCAGCTGCCCTGTGCTCCTTTTCCTGAACATTTGAGACTCTGCTGGTATTAACAAGAAGGACAAACTTTGCCCTTTCTCTCCCAGCTCTGCTACAGTTTGAGATTGGGACCCGAGTGAAATCCTCGTTTCGTGAGAAAAACAATGATTTGGTTTGAAATTTCTCAGCTGGCGGGTCTGTTTTGAGCGGCTTTGGGGACAACTCTTCATAAAAATCTTCTTGTTATTAACAAAGGGAGTTTATAATTGGCACGGTGCAATTAAAAAAACTCCCAACAATAAACATCTGGACTGTCGCTGGCTGCCAGAGGTGTTCGGCGCTCCTCTCTTTGAATAATGAACGACCTGGGGCAGTGAAAGGTGTCCCTGTGTGGGGTGGGACCGGAGGATGCTGAAGGTCCCTTCCATCCCAAACCCTTCTGGGATTCATTCTCGGATCCATTTCCCCCAGGAAACCTCGGGATTGCAGGAAGCTGAGTGGAATCTTTACACCCTGCAGCGCGAGGTGCAGGCAGTGAAAAGATTTAGAAATTCCCTATTTTTCCATACCCTTTAAACGCTTAAATATTACAAGGAGAGATACTGAGCATCTCCTGGAAGAATAAAGTGAGACTTCCAGTGTGGGATGGGCTCAGTAATACGGGTCCTGGTTAATTATTTTTATTATTTTTTTTTTTTTCTCTAGAAGTGTTGGAAGGGTGCAATTGCCGCAGCCTGATGCAGCTCTGCCATGCCCCCTTGCTTCTTCCCAGGGCTGGGACACTCGGGGCCGGGAAAACAAACAAACAAACAAACAAAACCCCAAACAAACAAACAAACAAACAAAAAGCAGGAAAACAGAAGGATGAGAAGTACATCCCTTATCGGAACGCTTGGCTAGGTGCTTTTCATTACATTGTGCGAGCTAATCTAGTCAAAATAACCCAAAACATCCAGCGAAAGAGACGAGTGACTGCACAAAGAAACCTCGCAAGACATTTGCTCTCTTTTCAGACGCCACCCACGACCCCGTTTGAAGATTTCCACACTTTTCCCCCGACAGAGCACATTTAAAGTCACGGCTCCTCCAGCTGCACCATTGCTCCGTGAGATCAACGCTTGCTTTGTAAATAAAAGTGCACGAAACGCCCCCCTGCACATATTTGCAGCCCCTCACCCGAGCTGTGGAGTTTGCAGAAGTATTTACCAAGCTGGCGTTTTACTTCTGTATTTGTACAGCTCAGGAAAAAAAAAAGGAACAGTGCAGCTCTAACGGGGTCGTGTTTTATATTTTGATATAAATGCTTGGGAGCTGTGTGTGTTACAACATCTCAGGCACACACGTTGTACCGGCATTTTTATCCATTAAAACCCAGCTCCTGAGAGCTGGCTCACCAAAATGAGGATCAGTCACAAACAATAACTGCTTTGATATTTAATCAATACCGAGATGCCACTGGGTGTTAGTGCCCGTCCACATCGGCGAGGGAACGGATCTATTCCCACATTAAAAATACATGGAGAAACTTCCCTTGCTCTGAGCTAGAACAAAGCTTTTAATTGCTTTACAGATGACTTGACGGCGCACGCCGCATCTGTGGGCAGATAAAAAACCCCTGCTGCACCGACAGCTCTGTGTCTATTTTTGTTCTGAGATACACCTGAATATGCAGGGCAAAGTTCTCAGGTCTCGCTTTTCACTCCCAAATTCGCCTTCTGCTGCTCGGTCCTCGCAGAACTAATCACGGGTCAGATATTCCCGACAGCCTGGCTGGAAGAACTTCACCGTGTGATGCCTTTAGATAGGGCTTTTATGGTTAACCTTCAAAAATCTCTCACTTTCTCCCCAGTTCTTATCCTGAATAACATTTTCAGTCTGAGCACCACTGTATTTAATTGCCGTAGTCAAAACAGAACCGCAAAGATCTTAACGGGGAGCCAAAGGAATGGCCCTTGTTCCTCCTCTTACCTCGGCATCTAAGTCATAAAAAGCCAACCAAAGATCATTTTCAGGGATGTTAAAATGTCCTGAGGTAAAAACTCCTTTTGGCTTCCCTTGGGTTTGGAGGGTTTGGATGAGATTATTTGGATTCGCGGTGAGGAGGAGCAGCTTTGCCCTGGTCACACACGGCCGGACCGGAGCCGCCTCCCTCCCCCGGGCATTTCCTTCGCACCGGAGCAGTCCCCCAGCTCAGGCTGCTCCCGACAATTCCTCCTGTTTACCTTTCGCTCTTTCCCTCCACCTCTTTGCTGCAGTTTCGCCCACTAAACCCAGATAAAAGGGAGGAAATTATTTAACTTTTGAGAGTTTTACCAAACAATGTGAGGTTAACCTGTCAAATACTTGTCCCCTTGCCCAGCTGAGCCCCGAGCTCAGAATTTCTGCTCCTTTTTCTTCAGGAAGAGCAGATTTTAAGCTTTAGCGGATAATATACACAGACCCAGGTTAGGGTTTTTTTACCCAGTGATACAAAGGAAGTGGTTTTGTTGCTAGCAGGTACCTTGCTTAGGATATTAAGATAATGAGAGTTCATCACCACAGACAAATTGTAACTGCTCCCCATCCAACCTGACCTCAAGCCTGAGTGACTGAATGAGAGACCTGCATTTGTAACAGCCCTAAACCTCCAATAAATCAACCTCACCTCCCCTGAGCTGTTAGAACTTCGATAGACACAGATTTAGAGCAGGAAACAAACACAAAAATCTTTAAGAAAGAGAGGTTTCAATGGCGCTATCTGCATGCAAATCAAAGGCCAGCTCAAACTTTAATCGCACTTAGCTTTTCTTTCTTCCAGCGATTGCTCCCTGATTTCAACAATCACACTCTCGAAAAGAATGCACGGGGAGGGATATCAGGAGGCAAATTTACTCCAAGAGATAGGAAAGATTACACATTGACCCTTAATTCTGCAAGGCCGGTCTTAAACCCCGAGAAATGCAGATTTTTAACTGGTGCAGGGAAATACAGAAATATGACCCTGTGTTTGAATCACAGCAACTGAATAGCTGCGCTGAATAAATACCAATAAAGGCACTCCTAGCTCTTGCAGGCACATCTCTAAAAGGTCTTCTCTCCAGCCAGTACTTTTTGGGTTATTTACAGCATTTAGTGCCTCGCTGCTGTGGGTGTGGTGAAAGTCACCCCGCAGCATAACCGGGTCACCCTGCTAAAGACACTTTCCCTTCAAGCTGAAATACTTTCACTTTTTAGTGATTAAAACGGGTAAAAAAAAAATTTATGTTGGTGGTGTGAGATTAAATCGTCTGCTATACTTCAAAAACCTATTTACCTGTGATTTAAAACCAGTATCTTGTGATCAAAGAGATAAGCTGTCTCCATGCTGTCTGCTGATCACCCCTTTCCTAAAGCCTTTCCCCCCTTGAGTTAACTTGGGAGTTTTACTCAAGTATGGAAGGATGCAAGTTTCAGATTTGTCCCTGTGCATTTTCACACAATTTTGCCAGGCTCTATCATCCTGCATGGGAGATAAAGTTTCAGCAATTTAAGATTTAACAGCTGCTGCCAGGACCTGCAATTGGATAATCTCAGGGCTGCTGCTGCTGCTTTGAAGTTGCCAAGTCCCAATAAACCCCACAGCTCTGAGTGCTGCATTTGGGGTTGTTACCAGTTAATTGGAAGATCTTTTGAAAATATTGGGAAGAAAACACTAAATGCAATGGGATAGATTCCTGCTAAAATCAGCTGGAAACAGCAAAGCCAAACTTTATTCTTCTTAAGGCCAGCATGGAGTGGAAAGGGAAAGATGAGAGTGTGACCTGACATCCTTTGGTGCTTGTTTCTGCCATTGGAGCAGAAAGATGCTCAGGGCCTGGCAGCCACTTCCTGGCAGCAGAAGAATAACCTACATTTACTGCAGGCTGCCTTGAGATCGGGGAGCTCTCCTATCACAACTCATTCATCTGGTCAAGTGCTACAAAAGAGATGTGAGACCTCCCCTGCTGGACAAATTCCAGCAGAGGAGACAAGAAATCCAGAGCTAAGGGCAGGATGCAGTGACTTATTTCCTCCTCGAGAGAAATTCTTATCTCTGATAGCAACCAGCAATTTGTTCAATATAAAATGCTGAAGCTGGGCTGCTGGGGGAGACATCAACACTGATAAATATTTACTTGAAAATATGGTCAGAGCTGAAAGTTAATTGAAATGCTGACGCTTTGTTTGCCTCCCTGCTTCAGCACAGCTGAAACAACAAAACCAGTCAGGCAACTTTTTGTTTTTTTCTTTTTTTTTTTTGGTCAGGTATGTGCTGAATTTCTGACAAAAAGCTTTGGGGTTCTTAGAAGAGCTGCAGCACCCCAGGGATTTCTCCCAGCTCCAGAAGGAGCGACTTCATTAAATATCCTGGGTGCTCTTTGTGTGCCTGCCTGGGACCGAGTGTGAGTCTGGTTTGTGGTCAGACACAGAATCTGGTGTGAAAACCCTGCTGGGACACCCTTTCCCAAAACATTCAGAGCTTTACAAATGAGAGTTTAAGGTTCTAATGGGTGAGTGTGAAGGGCCTGGGTTTGTTTTTGCTGCACACCTCCCCCTCGCAGAAACGGGCAGCGTGGAGATAAAAACTGAGTTCCTTTTGCTCCACTGCCTCCTCTGTTTGTTTTCTGGATAAAATGAAATTTCTGAAATTCCATAGTGGGTTGTAACATTTTGTAGAATCCCAATGTTTAGTAACTTCAGTTTTTTAAGTATTTAAAACTTTTTATTTTTTTGAAGGCTTTTTACAGAGTAGCTGTAATTACAAAAGTGAAGACTTCCATGAAGTGCTTTCACACCTCTTCTGCACGAGTGTTAGTGCTAAATAAATGCCACAGCCTTCGTGTCACAGCTGGAAAACTTCACCACAGACCCCTGAAAGGTACCTGGACATTTACCCTTCCATCTGCATCCCAGGCTGGGAGCTGGGAGTGCTCAGGCCAACCCCCCTGAGCTCATCCCATTCTCCTGGCCTCACCTGACTCTTTCCTGGGGTCTGGAAGCGGAACTCCTGGGACAGGTGGAAGAAGAGGTGTTAAGGGAGAAGGAGCAATGCCTTAGAATATCCTGAATACAGAGGATTTTTTCTTCCTGCTGATTCTTCACATTGATATCATTTTACCTGTGTAACCTGAACTAAACCCAGCAGCAGCTGCCATGTCCCATAATACTACTCCCTCACTCTGGTGTAAATGTGGATTAAGCTTCTAGTTAAAATCCTAATTATCTTGGCCCAAAGTGACCCAAAGAGGACAAAGCCCATAGGTCAAGATTTATAAAAATGAAGCAGCCTGAAGGAATGAACTGTTCCTGGTTACAGGGGATTGTGGTGACAGGAAAAGGGGGTTTGGCTTCAGACCAAAAGAGAGGAGGTTTAGATGGGATTTTGGGCAGGACCTGCTCCCTGGGAGGGTGGGCAGGCCCTGGCACAGGGTGCCCAGAGCAGCTGGGGCTGCCCCTGGATCCCTGGCAGTGCCCAAGGCCAGGCTGGACACTGGGGCTGGGAGCAGCCTGGGACAGTGGGAGGTGTCCCTGCCAGGCCAGGGATGGCACTGGGTGGGATTTAAGGTCCCTTCCAACCCAAACCATTCCAGGATTCCCAGTATTCCCAAACTGATTCCAGCTGAGGTGAGGGCAGGAAACAGCGACCCTGCTGAGAAAAGCAGTTTTTAAAGAAGAATTTGATCTGACCAGACCCACCCCCACTAAATGGACTGAGGAACATTCTGTGTTCCACAGGCTGCTCCTTTCCACAGAAGTTTTGTGTAGGACTTTTCCAGGACAGGTATCTCACCCCCCTTTTCAGTGGAAAAAAGGAAGAAAGCAGAAGTTAATGCTCTGTGAGTTTCTGATAATAAGTGAAGATCCTCTTGTGCTTCACACACAAAATGTGGTGATGCATACCAGGATGTGGGTGACACAAAGGCTCGTGTTAATATTATCCAAAAAAACACCTGTAAGAGATGGGGAAATAAAATGTACAGAAAAGACACATTAGAAATTCCTGGAACTCTCCTCAGAAATCCTCACCCACACAAAACCAGACAAATATTTCTGGTTTTGCTTTGTTTTCAATAAGCTTTTTTTATTGTTTCCCTGCAAAGAGCTGCTTAAACGGCTGACAGAATAAGAGCCAGCAGGACCAAGAGTGTCTCTTTGATTTCTGTTCCATGAGCTCCCAGGTAAGGTTTTCCCACTGGAGCACAAAGGAGGCATTCAGGGCCCCACAAGGCCACACTCAGTACAGAACCAGCCAGGAAACTTTGACCCCACAGCATGAAATCATAAATTGATATCATTTAGGGACAAATGCAGCATCTCATCCCACATTTATTGCCACCAACTGCAATAAAATGAAGATGAATGGGAGGGATGAAAGGCTCCTGGTGGAGCTGATCATATCAACACCTGAGTGTTAGACAGAGTCCAAAGAAAGCAAAGTCCAAAGCAAGCTCAGCCCAAGGTGTGCAGGGACAGGGATGTGTCACCTGCCTTCTAGACAAAGCTTTTAATGTATTAAAGCCACTTAATATTGAAATAAACAACCTTTCATTCTCCTGAGGCTTCCTGTTAAGGCATCTGCACCTTGTTCTGCAGACCTGCAACACTGAAAAATGAAACTACAAGATTCAGGCTATTTTTGTGGCTGTTTTTCAAGAACTCACAGGTTGCTCTGGGACACAGCAGAAACTCGAGAGCGAATCTGTAGAGCTCTGAGTTTCTCAAGTTGTGTTCACAGGGGACTCTGGTGCCTTTAGAAAGTGGAACAAGTGCCTTGGCATTTTGAAGAGCGGCTGTAGAAACCTCCTGGCATTTTGGTTTGCATAAATGTGTTTGTTCTCTGGCTTGAAGCACTTCAGGATTTTTGAGATGGGGGAAAATGGCAGATTTGTGATGCATTTTTGGCCAGAGCAAACCCCTTTTCCCCATGCACCCAGTCTGTGTGGGAGGTTCTGGTGGTGCTGTGCAGCCCAGTGGAAGATTTTCCACCTGCAAGTAAAAAACTCAAGGTAACGTGTGGGTGGAAAAACTCAATGTAAGCACTAAACTGCAGACCAGGACAGTGCATCTTGATAGGAAAAAGCAAATCAAAAAGCAGCATTTCAGAGGGATAAACTGTGCAAGCAAGGAAAACGTGTGTTGTAACAACTGTGCTTTCAATGCCATGAAGATATTGAGTACAGAGGATGAGGGGGGCACCTGATGATTTCTTCTCCCTATTTCAGAATGTCCCTTGCACCTTCCTTTCCCCTGCTGAGCATCCTTTATTAATATTTACAAGCAACTCTCCAGTAAGCAGGTACAGGCTCATAATCAAATCAAATTACCGTGCTCCTGATGGCACTTCATGAGATAAGCACTTTATTAGGGAACAAAAGCTTCCAGAGAGATTATTTAATGATAAGTACATCAGTGTCTTTAATACTTTAATGGTAATTGCTAGTGAGACAATTCTTTTCCTTGCCCAATGATTCTTCCTCCCCTAGTGAGCACTGTTGTACTCAATGCTTAGAGCATGATATAATTACTCAGAGCTCATTAACAGACAGCATTTCTTGTCCTTCCATTAAAGCAGATCTGTTTGAATAAGGATATATAAATCAGCAGCCATGCAGCACTAACTTTTAATTTTTGTTTAGCTGTTGAGGAAGGAACAATGTGAGCCTGGCACTATTCAATAAACGGAGGGAACCTGACTCTGGTGGCGTGAGCAAATCTCTATCTCTCAGCACATCTGCTCCACTTCAGTTTCCAACAAGTCAGACAAGGACAATTATTCCCCAGCCTTGCAGGGAGCTTTGAGAATTTAGAGCTGAGCAATAATAAATGGCTTACAGCCTTTTTAACCCCGTGCCAGGCAGCACTGAGCAGCGATAAGGCACCATGATAAGGCCAGAGGGATGGGTGCCTCTGAAGTCCCAGCAGCCTCTTGGTCCCAGGAGGAGAAGAGCTGTGGCAGTGACCATGGTTTTGGGGTGCCTTTGGCCAGTGGCAACCTTTTCCATCGCTGGACTTCTTTGTGAAGCCTTTCCAACTGGAAACCAGCAGTGCCTGAGCTCCTGCATGGATCTGGGTGGATGGAGGCAATGGTGAAATGTTTCACCCCCTCAGCCACTGGGTGATGCCAGTTTTGGACAAGGCTAAGGAAAGCCATGTCCAAAAAGGCAAATCAGGGAATTGTTCTCATGGATAACAGCCACAGCATCAGCCACAGAGGGAGTTTAGGGCACCTGCTGCACCCTGAAATATCAAACCAGCCTTGGCCCTTGTCTGAGCTCTGCAGATGAGCAGCAACTTCACCTTATGATTAAAGGCAGAGTGCACCAACCTTTCTAAAACCTCAGAACTCTGCTTAAGAGAAATTTATCAGTTCTGCAGCCCTTTGAGCCTGTCTGCCCCACAAAGCCCCAGTCCTGCTTCAAGTCAAGCAATCAGAATAATGGTGGCAAAAGCAGCTCTGATGCTGAGCAGGCAAACAGGGCAAGCACTTCCACTGCCGTGTGGGACCAGGGCTTGCTGGCAGTGAGGAGAGAAAACAAGGCAGCACCTCCATCTGCAGCTGGATCAGGGCACAGAACATTCTGAGTTTGCCCCGTTCAGTTCTGCATGCGAGGGGCTGATAAAGATCTTTCCCTCCAGTTTCATGTTTGCCTGCTATTCTTGTGTAATGGCCAAACCTGTTTGGTTACAGATTCCTCTGTCTGGCCTGATTAATGTTCTCCTCTTTGGACCCCACAAGGGAATCTGGGAAGCTTTTGGTGCTTTTTAGGCCATTTGTTGCATTATCTGGGCTGTCATTCTCCATTTCAGATGGGGATTGCTCAAAACCCAGTGGTCTATGCATTGCTTAAGGTTTTGCCCTGCTTCTCTGCTCTCCAGAGAAACTTTTCTTTCAATTGCTACTGACACCAATTCCAGGAATAATCAGAAGTTACGAGGCTTTAATGCAGATATCCCAATGTCTCCTCAGCCAAGGATTTCAAGCCCTGTATGTGCAGGGAACCAAGAAAAGCACAGCTGTTACAAACTCCAGGTGAGTCTGTGAATTCCCCATCAGCTCGGAGCAGTGAACAGGGAGTCTGGGATGCTTGTCCAGTTTTAAAGGAGGAGACAGCACTCAGTACAGAGCACTGAAAAGAGCACAGTGTGCCAGCATTCCAGTGCCAGCGTGAGGCAAGGTGGCAGCAAACTCCCAGTGGTTGGATATTCAGGAATTCCCCACAACCTGAGGAAAATAAACTCTGCACAAAGTGAGTTACACCAGCCCTGTGCAGCACAGCCTGGAGAACCTGGGCACACAAGGTGATGAAGCAAAGTCACTTGGATGTGACATCCCCACAGACACTGCTGCTGCAGCAACCAGACCTTTAGTTCCTCAAGTCACTTCAAGATAAATAATGCCAGGGAAAAAAAGATTCCGCTTCCCAAGCCCTCGTGAGATGCTCCAAAAAGTACATTTCACCTGAGAAGAACTTGGGATGGTGCTGTTGCACACATCCAGCAGGTGTGCAGTGCTGCAGGGCTGTGATCACCACCTTTTTCCTGATCCTTATTCCATGGCAGCTCATCATCCTCTCCATTACCAGCCAAACACCCCCCCCCCCCAAAAAAAAACCACAAGTGGAAAAGCAACCAGGGCATTTGGCTACAATGTACTATTTTGAATGGCTAACAGAGAAATGGTGGGGAGGAAAATGAAAAGTGTATTTATTGCTGATTCTCACTATTAGATTTGACAGATAGCATTTGCCTCCAACCTTTCAAGCCAGAAGTGGAACAGATGTTCATGAAAAGCCAGTTAATTTCCTGCCATTTGTGAACTGATTAGAAACTGAAACATTAGCACACTGACACTTCTTTATTTTTAATCTCGCTCGTGTTTAGAAAGGAAAAGAACCACCGGGAGCTGAGGTCTGGCTCTCAGATAGGAATAGCTGCACATTTTTGTTTCCTCTTTTAACCCCAAACCTCGCTGTTGAGGAAATGGGAAAAAGCCAACCTGAGGCTGCACAGGCAGTCACAACTTGGTGCTGCAAAAAGTGTGCTCTGGTGCAGCTCTGCCAGGGAAGGAGGAAGAGGAGGCTGAGCTTCCACACAGCCCTGGCTCTCCTTACAGCTGCTAAGCCCATGCACAAAGGCTCTACAACCGGTTTGCAACAGCTAGTAAACAGGCTGGTCTGCTTGTCCAGGTCATTGTCAAAAACACAGTGTTCTGCCCTGCAGGGAGGAACGAGGAATGAGGAACCCTCCTGGTTTTAGTTTTCAGCAGTGCTGTCACTGAGCCTCTGCTTTAAGAGCTCCCAGGACAGGAATTCAGGCCCAAACACAGATCTGGTTGAGGCAGGTTCGATTCTGTTCAAAACTGGAGTGGTGGCTCCAGATCTAATTCAGGGAAACAATATTTATGGACTACTATTAATCCCAGTGGGAGAACTTTGGGCATGAATTATCAGTTATTCATACACTCCCTGCCCCAGCAAAGAGGATTTTAGTCTTGGGTCAGATGGAGCACGTTACTCAAAAGTAAAGCCAGGCAGAAAGTTTCTGACAAAGCAAGGTTTTGTTGGGCAATCACAACTTGCCAAGCCTGGAACATGTTATTTAAAACATCCTGGGTTTGACGAGCAGGCACCGAGGCTGGGGCAGGTCCAGCCCAGGGCTGGGGCAGCTGCTGTGCCGTGGCAGCTCCTGGCTTTTCCCTGCTGTCCTTGTCAATATTCCTGGAGGGCTGTGGAGCTGCTTCTCAGCCAAATTAAAAAAAACACAACTTCATCTTCCTGGGACCCAGAGCAAGCTGGAAATGAGCAAGCAAACAAAAAAAAGGGAAAGGAAACCTCGTGAAGTGCAAACCCTGGTTTTCAAGGCAGCTGTACTGAGGAGTAATTACACCCAAATGAAACAAGATCTCTGTGTTTAAAACTGGGGTTTAAGAAGAAAATTGGTCAGGAGAGATTCTGCCCCAGGTCAGCACACCAGTCAATATCATAGATAGATATATATATATATATGTATGTGTTTTGTCCATGCTGCACTTGCACCCACAACTGCAAAAGCACGTGATTTCAAGCATGGAACGTAAACTTTGCTTATCAGCAACCTGAGCAGCCCCAGCGTGCTGAGCGCCGGGGTTCAGGGAGCTGGGGCTGAGCCCGGGTGTGAGTGCTGCCTGCCGTGTGCTCACACCTGTGTGTGTGTGCAAGTGTGTGTGTGTTTGTGTGAGTGTGTGTGTGTGTGAGTGTGTGTGTGCGTGCGTGAGTGTGTGTGTGTGTGTGTGTGTGTGTGTGTGTGTGTGTGTGTGTGTGTGTGTGTGTGTGTGTGTGTGTGTG
>VXAC01006219.1:1960797-1975986 GCA_013399225.1 Rhipidura dahli
GCACCCCCCCCCCCCCAGCCCACTGACAGGGGCAAAGCCTGGTTTTTACTTGGCAGCTTTACTGTGGTGACTCTGTGGAGGCTACAAAGTGGGAGAAGAGAGCCAAAATATGATTTTCAAGTGTAGTCACAATGTCAGTAAAAGCCTTTGCATTCATTGGATTCAGTCATGCTGGAATTCAATTTGTGGGGCTCCTGTCTCTGGCAGGGCTGCTCCACTCACATTTGGAAGCACCAAAATGCTTCAAATGTGGCCCAATCTTGGGTTCTTGGGGTAGAGAGAATTTTTTCTATAACATCTAAGACTGGTTCTGCTCCATGGCTGAGGTTGTGAATATTGATACAGCATTTTGAGGCAATAAATAGGGAACAGTAAAGTTATCTAGCCCTGATTACTGTGTTTGATGAAGGATGCCTGAGCATTTGATAATTATGTGCCTTTTCAATACTGTGAGGTGGTGGCTAAAAATAAAAATAAAAAATTTAAAAAAAAATAGAAAAAAGATTACTTCAACTCAATTTTACAAGCAAATTTTTCCCAAGCAATTCTTTTCCTTCACTCGTGGCAGCCATTGCCAGGGCTCAAACACTGCAGAGAGAAAGTTTCCTGTGATGACAGAGTCCCAACATTTGGGCTACTTTGGTTTCATTTGCCAAAATAATAAAATCTCAGCCTCTACCAGCTCAGAATCAATTTCTCCAATCGACTCCAAACTGCTGACAGCAAAAAAAAAAAAAAAAAAAAAAAAAAAAAAAAAGTGAAAATTCTGCACCTTAATCCCCACTTCCCTTTTGTTTTCCAAACAACTCCAGTGAAGTAATCACAAACATCCCTGAAACCGGTGGACAAAGATGAGTCTGCAAAATTCCGATTGTGCTTTAATTGTGTTCAGGCTCTGTCTTTATCATTGCCTGTGCCCTGTGATAAGAATAAAGGACCTTGCTGCTGCTCTGTGCAAAGATGGGTGAAGGGGCAGTGCTGGATTCTGCATCACCTGCTCGCTCTGGGATGCGATAAAGAAGGAATTTGGACTTTGTCCCTTTCCGGTTTAAAGTCGAGTCTCTGGTGCTTCCTGTGCAGGAGGCTGCTTCCCCCTGCCCTTCTGCAGGTGACAGCTTTAATAAGGAAATGGTTAAGTAAAAGCAAAGAGTGGTGATAAGAGGTTTATTCTTCTTGGAGGCTTTTGAGAAATTGTTTTCAGAAAATGACACTTCTTTAAGGAATTTGTGCGCATCTTCAGCCTCCGCCAGAGCTGCTGCAGAATTTCCTGTTTTTGTGTTCTCAGAACTGCTGAGCTGCTGAAGTTGCCAGTAAAGCCCAGGGTGTGTTATCCAGAAGAGGTGGAGTCTATAGCAAATCCAGATTCTTCACTGATACTCTCAAAGAGCGTGTGACTGTACGGAATTCAGAGCTGTTCCATCTCCAGTCCCCACAGCCACAGCCCCTTTGTGTTTATCTCCTGTCACACCATCCTCCCGTGCAGGAAACCATGCATTTTGTTGCATGAATGTCTTGAAAGGCAGCTGTAAACATTTGCATATAGAAAGGTACTGAGGTGCTGTTAAAGCATGTTCTGGGTGCAGAGCTGTGAGACACCAACCCTGGAAGTCAGGTCCTGGTCTCAGTGTGAGCAGACTCAGCTCCTAAAGTAAAGGATCTTAAACTTACAAGGGGCAAGGTCCTGGTCAGATTCCAGCTGGAAACCTGCTCTGAAGGCAGACACAGGCCTGGCATGGCCAGCAGGGAGAGAGTCTGGATGCTCTCAGAGGAGTTTGTGGCTCTGCACAAACAGACACCTGGCAGGGAGAACCTCACGGGGAACCCGCTCTTCCTGAGGGGCAGATAAACACCTGTGTGTTGGAAGCATTTCTTACACTAAGACTTGCAATTTTGATCCATTCCCTTTTATATTTATCAGATGGAACTGCCTGCTCAAAGTCCTTCCAAAACACCCCAACAAAACACCCCCTGAGATCTCTGAACAGGGCAATCTGCTTCAGTTCTGCTCCAGAGACCCTGTGCACAAAACCAGAGCTTATTCTTTGACAACAGGGTCTAAATGCAATGTACTGCCTTGGCTGCTCTCTTCCTTTGTCCTGGGCTGCAGCCTCTGCCACAGCTGGGATTTCCAATGACTTGTTAATCTTCCCTGGCCCCGGACATGAAGGCTGCACTTTAATGTTTCTCAAGGAACGCGGAAGCTCCACTGAACGGGGATGCTTCTCCTAAGACCTTTCTTCCTCTTGCTGCTCCAGTGTGGCTGCTTTAGGGGAAGGCTGAGTGGCTTCTCCAAAGCTGCTGTGGCTGCTGGTGGCAGGAGGAATCAAACAAACAGGGCAATCTCTGCCTGGGAGGCAGTGCCAGCTCTCGCCGTTATTTTATTTCATCAGTAACCAGAACCCTGTGCCAGGAGGGCACCCAGAGCCACACTTGCTGCTCGGCTCATTTCTCTGCCAAGAGGATTTCCTGATTCCTCAAATCAGCCCCTGTGCCAAGTGATAGGGTCAGAGCACGTGGTCAGCAACCCCGATTGCCTGGGAGCAGCACAGGCTGCTCCTGAGGGGGCTGCGGGAGAGCTGCTCTCCTGCAGACAACACCCAGCCCACCCATGATATAATATCAATATCAATATCAATATCAGAATCAATATCAATACCAATATCAGTATCAATATCAGTATCAATATCAATATCAATATCAATATCAATATCAATATCAATATCAATATCAATATCAATATCAATATCAATATCAGTATCAATATCTACTATAGTACAGTAATATGCACAGGAGTCACTGGTCCTGCCCAGAGGGACAAGGAGGGGGTGTGGATCAGGCTGGAAACCTGTGAGCAATCCCCTCGGAGGGATATCTCCCCCAAGGAGGGATATTTCCCAGGGGGGGATATCTCCCACAAGGGGGGAAATCTCCCAAGGAGGGATATCTCCCAAGGAGGGATATCTCCCAAGGAGGGATATTTCCCAAGGAGGGATATCTCCCAAGGAGGGATATTTCCCAAGGAGGGATATTTCTTTACGAGGCAGGGAAGTGCCAGGGAGGGGAGCAGAAAGTGCCTCTGTAACTGGAGAACCTCTGCTCTGAGCTCTCTGTGCACGGAACCAGCAGCAAGTTTTGGTTGGGCACCCCAAACCTGCAGGTTTGCAGAGCCCAGAGCAAAAATCCCACTTAACTGCAGGGGCTTTGCACCTCTGTCCTCTCTGACTAGTTAGAAACAAAATTCTGCACAATTTACAGAATTCTCCCTTGGTTTCCAGGTATAATCTTCACTGAAATAGAGAATATCAGCCATTCCCTCCCCAGGCAGGGTTTGTATGTGCTGACTGATGCCTTCAAGTCATCAATCACCAGACCACAGGGATGTAAATAACAAACTTTGTTTGAAAATTGAGGCAGCAACTGATTTTTTTTTTCCCAAAGGATAAGTATTAGTTTATTTAAAGATAAGGGTGTCAAAATATACAGTATTGCATCATTAAGATCAGTGTGGATTAAAATGTCAGGCCCACGGCTCCCTGTACAGGCTGGGATTGAACAGAAATCTTAATTTTCTGTAAAATTTATTAACTACAGTTATTACAGGAATCTTGTGAAGCAGAGAGCTGCCTGGGCAGCTTCGATTTTGGTTTTTATTAGGATTAATTACAAGTATGGATATAAACAAGTATCAGGATAAACAACTAAGTTTCCTATGATCTAAGGAACATTAATTCCGGGCTGGCAGGCACAGCCCCGCGTTAGGGGACGGGGGTGCCCTCTTGTGTCCTATTAGAACCTGAAATCGCTTTTAATTTGTTATCCCGCCTCGCCAGGCCGAGAGAGGAGCTGCCTCAATCACGCCAAGCCTTTGCATTTTAGCGTTTTAATTTACATTATTAACCATTGGTTCCATCAGACCGAAGGGTTCAGCTCTAATTTCAGCTCTGTTGAAACCCCACGAGGAGTGGCTGGGCTGTTTTTACATCATTTATCCCAGGGATGGGTGCTTTTCCTGGCTGCTTTCGAGCTCCCTGCAGTGGAGGATTCGCTGCTCACGCCTCGCTGCCCTCCTTTGCCACGTGCTTTGTTTTTCTGCCATTTAATTCATCCTCTGCCCCCCTCCCACCTGACTTACTCTCCCCTCTACACACTTCACACCACCCACGGGACCTTTCTCTGAACAGAATTCTTTGGGAACTTTAGAGCTGCTTTCCAACAGGTAAGGAACAAACCCTGCCAGCGATACACCTGCAGCGACACCCCAGCGTTTGCTTTATCCTCGGGCATTTGCTGCCAGCCATGGGAAGGAAAAGGAGTCAATTCCACTGCCAGGAGCTCCCAGAGAGCTGCTGAGGCTCCCTTCAGCAGCCACACGTGGGCATTACTTGGATTTCCCAGCGGGGAGGATGGACACGGGATCCGTCTGCACTTCTGCATCCAACATCCTTTTGGAGCCCTGTGGAACAAGAGAGGCGCCTTTAGAAACATTCCCAAGTATTTCAGAATGGTCAAGGCTGGAATTGCATCCTAGACTTTTGCTACCAGATATTTTTCACTGATTTAATCTCCTTGCTGCTCTTAATTTGCCCTTTGTTTAATGTGCAGGGATATACGAGCACCATCTGTATCACGGGAACCCCTGCCTGGGACTCTGCCTAAATGCAGGGCTTATTTTAATATCCTTTTCTCAATTGGCATGGAAACAATTGTTTTCAGGAGCTGGGCTCACATACCAGAGCCAGGCTGCTGGGTGCCTGCAGTGTTGTAGTTTTGGCATAACTTTCTCCAAAATTTCCCCACCCTAAACGCCTTGGTGCAGCCCTGCTCAGAGTCCTTGAAGCATGATTCATGGTGTTCCACAGCCAGCCCTGCTCTGCTCTGGGTTAAAGGAACATTAAATACTTTGATGCATGACAGCGATTCGACAATGTTCGAGTGATAAAGCTTTCACACTGCAAACAGAATTCTGGGTTTGGAACAGGTCCAGGATGCTAATCCAGTTTAGATGAAGGAAATGTATAGCTCTAGCTATGCCAGCTACGTTTTTCACTCACTGATAAAAACTTGGCTCTGCTTTAAGGTGCTTGACCTAATTTTGCTGGCCTTGAAGCTGCCAAAACTTCAGCAAAACGGACCCACAAATTCAGTCTGAGGTCGCTGTTACCACAGTGGGGTGTAGGTGCTGTTCACAGCCCAGATCTTGCCAGGCTAAGCAGAAAATGCAGCGTGACAAAGCTGAAGGTGCTTTCCTTAGGATAGGAACTGGGCAGAATCATCTGTGAATTGTCCTTTCCTGGAAACCTGAGCCACCACTTCAGGATGATTCTGTGTCAGACATGGAGACTGAAAGGTCTCAGCTTTCTCACCCCCCTCAGGGAAGTAAAAACAGCAGGGTTTTTATACTGATTAGGTTCCACCTCACTGATCTTCTTTTAATGTTTCACCTTGGAGGATCTAATTATGAAAAAGAGCAGCCAAAAATCACAGTGGACTGAAAAATCCCATCTTAAACTGACTGCAACCTCGTGCAGCTCAGCTGGCTGCAGTGGCTTTGCTTCTGCTTCCCCTGATGTTGAGTTCAGAGGATGTTCTAGAGCAGAATAAAAGGGTTTGGCCATTCACAGGTAGCAGCAAATCCATCATTAATCCATCAAACAAAACTAAGTGAGCTGCTCATCCCAAATGTTTCCAGAAACCCTACAAACCTACACGTCAGGCAGAGATTTCCCACCTATGCTGAGCACTGCCTGCTCCTGACAACTGGACTGTGAGTTATTCCAGCTCAGGAAACAATGCTATTCACCTTTTCCCCCACCTCTTTCTTATTCTTTCTAATCTAATCTTTCAAAGACTCCCTAAATACATTTGCTACAGCTTATAAATTAATCTCTTTTGCCATAGGAACAACCACTGGACCTAATCTGTGCTCAAACCCTGCAGCTGGGCAGTGATGCTGTTTGCTGGCATAAGTGACTCCGGTTGTAGCCAAAATTCCAGCATTTGTAGCCCAACTGGGAGCAGAGGCATTCCTGCACTGTGACATCCTCTTGCTCTGTGCCCTTTCCCAGGGGAATCAGGATCCAGGAGAGGGTGGTGGTAAAATACAGAACAGTGAGCAAAGGCTGGGTGAGCTGCTGGATCCCCTCTTCAATATCTTCTGCTCCAATTTTATCCACAAAAAGCTGAATTTTTCTGCTGAGTCGTTCCCAGATAATCGAGCTGGTATCTGGTAGTGGCAGTGCTGGCACTGGTTGGTGTGTGATGTGATACTTTTAGATTAATGATTACACCTTCCTGGGGCTCTGCAAGATCACCCAGGAGCTGAGCAGGTTCTTTTTCAGAGCTGTAGAAGGAGTTCCTTAGCTCTTGATAATCTTGGGGATATTCCAAGAGAGGTGATACTTTTCCATGAGGGATTTCCTACACACAGACCTCATTGTTGTGGGGTTTGCTGCCACTTTAAAAGGACAATAAACTGACCAAATCAGCTTTAATGTGGTCAAAAACGTCTTTTTTTTTTTTTAAAAGCCATCTTCTGTTAATGGGAGAGGGAAGCTGCAGGAGCACCCTTGGCCTCTGTAATTGCAGCAGAAGAAAAGGGGCTGTACAGCCACACTGAGGCAAGCAAAAAAACCTTACAGAACCTCTCTGCTTCCTCTGCATTCATTCTGTGTTTCATCCCTCAAATGGTCTTTTTACCTCTCACAATCTCCTCCCTTGATCTAAAAGCTTCTTCTTGCCCTTTCAATCTGAGGCACCTTTCCTCCCTCTGCCTTTCATGAATTCTGAAGGTGTTTCCTCACGAGCTGGCACTGCTTCACATCTCCCTTTCTGGAAGAATTCTAAATTTGTGTCTTTTGTTAAGCTCCACGGAGGAATTTTGGATACACCTTGGATGGATGACACCACACAACAGGAAGTGTCACTGTCAGCAGAAAAACCCTTTTCTCACACGGGGAGAATTGTGACAAGGGAGGGCTCCCAGTGCTTCTTTTAGAGAAATTTCCGGCCCACAGAAACAAATCTCTGTTGTGTCCATAAATATCACATTCCACACGTGCACCAGTGTTGGGCACAATGGAAACTCACACAGAATTTGGAGGAAAAAGGGGCGAAATAAAGAAAAATGCACACGAGGGATGGGTTTGATAACTGACAGAGCTCTGTAAAATGACGTCCTGACTTTTTCACATTCTGTCAACCAAAAAGATTTCTCCTCGTGGCTTCACTGAGAGTGAAGACAAGTGGAAGCCAATTTCAGCAGCTCAGGTGAGCTCCAGCATTTCCTTGCTCTGCTGAATCTCCAGAAAATCCCACTGATTCACGGTGAACCACGATTTTACCCCAGAACTACGGGGTTGTGGCTGAGCTGGTGCTCATTTATCCTGCAGAAAGCTATTTTTAGCTTTTTTTCCTAACTCCCCTAGGAAGATGTCATTACTTTGGGGATGCAAATCTCCCTCTGTAGGACCCACAGTAATTCTGTGGAATGTATGCAAATCAAACACTTGTTAGGATGTGGAAAAACATCTGCCTGTGAGTCACCCTGCTCTGCACAGCCTCCTACAGATTCTTAACCCTGCCACCATTTCAATCTCTATTATCTGGCTTTCCTACCTGAAGGGTTTCCCAGCTCTCTTTCTATCCAAATAGCCTTACAAATGAGGAAGGGAGGAAGGAAATAAAAAGCTCTGTGTTTCTCAGGGTAGCCAGATTCACCAGGAATCACTGCAGGTAACGCTCAAATTTCTTTGCATCTTGAAAGTTTTGCTGAAGCTTGGTTGTCACACGAGGTTTCCAAAAGGTGCTAAAAATGACCCCACAGTGGATTCATTGCTGCTGTGGCAGTGAGGAAAAAGGAGCATCCTTCCAATTGGTTTAGATCCGTGAACATGAACAAGTGGAAAAAATGAATTTCTATCTCTTTAACGCGCTGTGGAATCACCGTGGGATCAGCAGCGCCAAACCTTAGGGAAATTCAGATTTTTTTGTGTGCTGAACTCTTTCACCTCTATATTACAGGTTTCACTGAAGGGGGCATGGCAAATTCAGCCTAAGATTTAGCAAAAAGCAAGAATTAAAAATGCACTGTGTATTTTTTTGGTGTGCTTTAGGCTGTAACTGTTGACTAACATGAGGTGCTTGTCTTGTGACCCCTGTGCTGCTTCCCACACACCCCATGGCCTCCCTCAATTCTCACCTTGGTTCTGCAGGGATTTGGTTCTGCAGGGATTTGGTTGTGCAGGGGTTTGGTTGTGCAGGGATTTGGTTCTGCAGGGGTTTGGTTGTGCAGGGATTTGGTTCTGCAGGGATTTGGTTGTGCAGGGGTTTGGTTGTGCAGGGGTTTGGTTCTGCAGGGATCTGGTTCTGCAGGGATCTGGTTCTGCAGGGGTGTCCCAGCTGCACCCCCATGGGGGCAGGCAGGCTCCTCTGCCAAACCACCTCCACTTTTCCTTAATTAACACGCTGTAATTGGGAGGTGGCTCAGCACTGTGGGAACGCTGAGCTGTCCCCGCAGCCAGGGCATGAACCCCACACCCAGGGCTGTGGGAACACTCACAGCTCCCCCTGAGCAAACCATCCCTTCCCAAACCACCACCCCAAGCCCTGAATTTTCCTGCCTTTCCCAAAATCTCGCTGCTCCTTGGCCTGGGTCCTGCTGCTGAAGTCGCTGCACAATTCCCCCCCGGATCAGAACCTGCAGGCTGGGCACTTACACCAGCTGGAAAACGGCTAAAAAAGGAACATAAATTTACATACAAGGCCTTTAAAAAACCCTCCAAGGGACTGCCTCTTCTCTGTCTTCTTGTAGGAGGGCTCCTTGGCGGCGTCCCCGCCGTTCTGGATGGAGTCGGAGTCGGCGGCCGGCGGCTCCCGGGGCTCAGGCTGCTCCCTGCCCTTCTGCTTGCCCAGCTCCACCGTGCACTTCTTGTCTTTGGAGCCCTCTTTGCTCCTTTGGCCCCCAGGGTCGCTCTCAGACGGGGCACGAGGCCTCTCTGTGGCGTTCAAGGTCTGCAGCGGCATCAAACAGGGGTTAGTTTTAATGGGGAATAGAAAGAGTTTGGAAGATCCATAAATACGTTAGGAAAAAAAAATAAAAAGAAATTAAAGAATGCAAGGCCACCTGGCAGGGAGCAATCCTGCTGTCCAGCAGGTTTTCATTTGCAGGGGTTAGGATGAACTCCTGCAGTGCTGGCTCAGGGAAGGACTCCCAGGGAGCTGATGGAATTACATGAGTAAAGACTGCAGGATCAAACCATCCCTGCGTGCAGCAACTTCATTTCTGAGCATGCTGAAGCTGCCTGAGGAGGCAGAGAATGTGCACAGAGTCACTGCCCGCTGAAACACCCCCAGGGTCTGCACCCCAAGCAGGGGAAGCACCCAAAAAGTGCAAGGAAAAGATCTGAGAGAGGAGAAAAATCCAAAGACCCCATAAAGGGAAGGACAAAAACAAGTTCCCTGTGAAACTGCAACACTCCACCCAGAACTGAACACAGGGTTTGGCTGTGGAAGGCCAGAACATCACAGAAAATTTCAAGTAAAAGTGCAAAAAAAGAGACAGAAAATCTTCCAAAAAGCCACAATCACCAAGCACCTATCTCGAGTAAAAGGGAAGATTCTGGAACGCGAAGAAGTTCAGGAAACATTTGAGATTCACAGAGGAAAAATCTTATCTGGCAAACAAAGGATGAGACAATGAAATTGTCACTGTTTGGAAAGCAGTAAATGAGGATGTTTTTGCCAGGAAATCTGTTTGCAAATGGGATTTTCTTTTTTCTTATGCAAAAAAAGCCCAAACCCATATGGCTTTATTTGTTACCATCATTAAAAATGCACAAATTTGCTATGTTGAAAAGCTGGAAATCTCACATCTGTCCTCAGGGCACAGCCCAAGCTTAATGCTTGTGCATTAAAATAATGTGTATTTTTCCAGCTTTGGGAATTTTACCATTAGTTTTGAAATATTTGGTGTTCTTCTAAAGGCCTGGGGTTATGTGCTTACATGACAGGCTTAGCTTTCATTCAAAGCAAAAACATTTTTAGACACCGCGATTTCAGAGAAAACCCTGAAAGCAGAAACTCTAGAGAAACAGAATGCAAATATACCTCTTGTAGTTAAAAAAGAAAATTCAATCCAGTCCAATTTTGGGGAACCAAGAATGAGAGAGGACAGCAGTCCTATCGTTTGCTGTTTTCACTCAATTCACCTTTCCTTGCTGCCCAGTCGTAAAAAAACCTCCACGTTTAAATTAAATAAACATTTCATACATTTGGGCTTGACCAGAAGGCTCAACTCCTCCACTAAAATATGAGCTTTTAAAATGATTTCCTTTTCCCAAAGACAGATATAGGTGGGTAAATATTTCCAAATCCCATCTGGATTTCTCTGCTCTTTTAAAAGATGCAGCAGACAGCCTGTGTTTGTGCAGGAGAACACCAAGCCCTGGAGATGGAGGGCATCAGGAGATTCCCAGCTCGTTAGAGCAGATTCAGGGGGGTCAGTCTGGGGCTGCACAGACACCACACACAGCCCAGCTGTGTCCTGGGCCCCTCTCCTGGGAGATGCTCCCTGCTTTGGAGCACCAGGGATGCAGGAGCCCTCCCGGCGCGGGGATGAGCACACGGCGAGTTCAGGGCTGTCTCTGGGGCTCTGCTGAACTCTGGTGTGTTGGGTTCCACTGCTCAGCTGCTGCCCCAGCAGGTGGTTCCCAAGGCCCTTCTCACTCTGATTTGCCTCAGCTCACCTTTGCAAAGGTTCTTTGGTGCAGTTGCAGTTTTCCACAGCGCCCTGGAGGCAGTTCTGGGGCTAAGCCCAGCCCTGAGCCCGGAGACAGCCGGGTTCAAAGGGGCCAGGAGAGCCTGGAACCCACCAAAACACTCTGTGAAATCTGTGCCTTTGCTCTGGGGGTGTCACATCAGAGCCTTGCTCCCCCCAGGTGCCTGAGACAGACAGAAGGGTCCCCACTGCTCAGAGCAGGTTGGGGCTTTGATGTCAGGCAGACAAAACACTTTTTAAAAATATTCATGATACATCTTCCAGGCAAAAAGCTCCCTCCTTCCCCCCCCAATCAGATAATCTCTTTGAGGTGTTTCATATTAACCTTGAAAGGCAGGAAATTGGCATATTTGATATTGATGGGAGCAGCTCAGGAAGTGCAGAGCGAGGCCTGTGAATAATGAAAGATGTAAATGCTCCTTATCCCAAAGGGGAGCTGCTCCTGGCAGCTCCTCTGCCTCCCTCGACACTGCCAGGGACACCGAAACAAAAACAGAGAAGATGGGCAGTGTTGGAACCCTGGGTTTCAGGTTTATGGGATATTAGCAATGTGTAGGTAACAAGATGGAGAATTTTGGCCGTGGGTTTGTGGTTGTAGCAATCAAAATTTGAGAAAAGGATCTTTCTTTGGTTTGATCTGATCTCTGAGCACAGGTTATTGACAGCTAACGAAAACATGAGTGTGAGGAACCAGAGATGTTTAACAGGGCAGTATTCCCCCATTATCCCACAGCAGACCTTGATCCAAGGCTGATTTTTAAGGCCAGAATTTCTGCAGGTTTTGGAGCAGTCCTGCAGCCTGTGGAGGGTACAGAGTGGCAGGGATGGAAAGGGGAGAAGAATCCCAGCATTGCAGAGACACCACGGCGTTAATTGAGGAAATCCTTTCAAAGAAATCCCCAGAAAAGGAAGAAGTCAGCAGCAGATCCAGTTTTCCTTGGGCTCCTCTGCGTAATAAAACTGTTCCAATTTACACCAGGGCAAGGGAGAGAAGGAGGAAGAACAATAACAAAACTGATGCACAAAAATTGGAAGGAAATTGGCTGCTCATTAAAATAATAAAACAGATCCAGGACTGTAACTTTTGGTGTCTTACCCAGATCACTTCACAGAACTCCTGCATGAAATAAGGATTCAAGGTCACAAGACAAGGCCTTCTATATTTAGGATGCTTTTAGAGACATAGTTCATAAAATTGACCTCAGTGTCACCAGGCGTTGTGAAAATAGGAAGAGAGAGAAATAATTTTACAGTTATTAAAAAAAGGAAATTCTGAAATGTCAGCTTTGAATGCAACTTCAGTTTTTCTCTTAAAGGAAACTCTCTGAACACGGAACCTTGTTTTATCTCTCATTACTGAATGTAATTCTGCTATCTTGACTTGCAGCAAATGAGGTTTTGACTCTCAAGTTAACAGAATTTGTATTTCTAATGAAAATATGATTTTTCTGAAGCATTTTGAAAGCCACAAAGAGTAGAATGTGAATACCACACCCAAAGGTTGGCTTCAGCTTTTATGAACATAGAATGGAAGAAAAAAAGCAGAACGAGAAACAAATATTTTCATGGCTTTTGTTACATTGCAGAGAACAGTTTTCATTCTCACTTGCATTTCTCTTTTGTAGAGTTTCCACCTAAAAGATTCTTTCCTCAGAAGACAAGTAAATCAACACAGTAAAAATCATTTTGTGTGTGTTTAGTTCCACTGCCTGAGCCAAGGCACTTGCAGAGAGTCAAACAGCAGCAAGAGAGGGAAGAAGACTGAACATAAACCCAGTAATTATTTTAAGAAAAGGAACATGGTGTTGACTCTTTAAAATCTTGTTTAATATTATGAACAGATAAAAGAAGCAGATAAGTGATGAGTAAGTATGTGAAGCCCAGCAAGGGCAGCACTTTTCTGTCAGTGACTTTCACATTGCAAGAGGCAGAGCTGGGTGGAAGGAGGGGACAAGAACCCATCACCAGAGGAAGAAAAAGTCCAGGCCAAAAATAAAAAGTCCACTTACGTGGGGGCTGGGGCTGGGGCCATCTCCCTCTTCTGAGCTGGCTGTGCCTCCAGCACCCTTGACTGACTAAAATAACAAAGGGTCCTGTTTGAGGGTTCAGTCAGGATGAAAACTCACAGCAAGCAGGGTTTGAGTTTAAGCCACTCTTTACAGCAAAACCAGGCTCTGCAGCAGCCCCACTTTGGAAATATCCCCATCTCCAGGGTGGATTTTGCTGGTTCTTTTCTGTGGGATTTTCTCTTGCCAGACAGGTTTCCCACTAAGGCCTGAGCAGGGATCACTTCAGCCCCTAAACAAGAACCTGCTGCCAGCCCTGCCCCTGGAATTTTCTAGGAAAGAGCTTTTCCTTGCTTTTCAGAGCCAAATCTGTCCTACAAGACCTAGTGGGACTTCTTCTCTATTTATCCACCCTACTAAGTGCATGTGCTGTCAGTAATTAAAGCCCACGCAGCTTTATGGGGATATTTCTGTATTTTGGCATCAGCACCTATTTAATCCCTATTTTTGCTTTCCAGTTTATTCCTGCAGTCCTTAAACATCTAAATAATGATCCTCCTTGGTTCCCACTCTTCCCAGCCTGGATAATCCGAGCAGAGCCTAAGGCTGCAGCACTGGAAGGTCACTCGAAGAGTACCTTGACTCTGAAATATCTTTTTAAGGTAAAATCCCCTGTTTCCACCTAGATTTAAAAATGAGAAAGCCCTGTTTGACCAAACTGAGTAAATAGTACAAGCTTTGTGAGAATTAGGTGAAGCTTAAGTTACAATCAGTGCCACAAAAGGACAACAGGAATGAGCATTTGCAATTAAAAATGTGTTGGAGTGTCCCGTGTGTTCTCCTGGGTGCCACAGAAACCACAGAGCTCAGCAGCAAAGCGTGAAATAAACTCCAGGATTTCAGAGTGCCCGAATTTCAGTGTCATTTTTCATTGCAGAAGTTCAATGAAAACAATGAAAGGATGTGACTTCTGCTCTAAAGATAGCTCAGGCAGAGCTGTGGTTTGCTGCAGCTCGAAGCACAGCAGCATCAGCCCCATCCCACAAACGGTGCCACTGCTCCTCAGACCCTGATTTGCCTATCCAACCACAGCAAATCAATACGTGGCAGCAGCAGGGGAGAAAATTAAAACCACCCCAGGACAATTGGTGGCTTTTGCGGGGAAACTTCTGTCTCTGGCAGGTGCTGAGCTGCTGAGCCCGGCGTGGGTTTGTGCTCCTGGGGCTCTGGCTGTGCAGGAGGCTGCAGGGGTGGAGGGGAGGAAGCACAACGTGCTCTGTGCTGGAGACAAACCCGGCCCACAGTGCCTGAAGATGCCTTGTGATAAGATCTGCTTTGCACTTCTGTTTCAGCAAGTTCTCAAACACCTTCAGAAAGAAGAGTTTCTGCCCTAACAGCCACCAGTGTTACCTTTTCCACTATAAACACTCCAAACCCGGATAAAAATACCCAGCTTCAGCCAACCTCTCTAATCCACCTCTTATTTTCATTATTTTTGGTTAAAAATAACAGAGAAAAGACCTTGAGGTCTAGACAAAGCTCCCTCTTGCTGCCAGTGAGATGAGGGCCAAACAGTCCCAAGGATTTCTCTCTGGAGCACTGCTGACCTGTTATCCTTGCTTCTGGTCACTCAGGATTGCTGCTGGCCAAGGCTTCCCAGAAAGTTTTCTGCAGCACTTAGGGTGGATTGGGATGTTTTTAAATGGAGGAGGGTGGGGACAGCCAATACCTGGCTGCATTTTCATTAATAGTTGCAACAAAATAAACGTGTTATTCTTGATTCTGGGTGCTATTTATTGCCTATGAGTTTGGTTACGTGGGGAAGGTGGGCAGCACAGAGGCTGCTGATGATTTGGGAATAATCTTCCTCTGGGAAGCAGGATTAGATTATACTTCATGCCTTTCCTTTTCCCCATCTGATGGATCTTTGCAGCCTCCTTTCCTTTCACGTGCCAGTTTACCTGGCCTACATAAACTGCCAAAAAAAGTTGTGCTACTAAAAATACAACTCCCTGAAGGCAGCACAGGACAGGACACAGAACAGGGAGCTCTGGTAGTCCCGTGGCCAGCGGGACCCGGATTTGGAGGCGGGTTTGGAGGCGGGTTTGGAGGTGGGATCCTCCAGGAGCATCCACCGGGGGGGTGCGGTTTGAGCAGCGGAGCATCCTCGGTGTGGCCACCCCCGGAGCTCCCTGGGCCACCTCGGCAGGGAAAGGGCCACCGGAGCCCTGGGGACGTTCCGGGAGGAGCCGCGAGAGGGAGATGCAGGACGAGGAATAGGCGGGGGATGCGGGAGGAGCTCCAGCGGCGCATCCCGGAGCATCCCGCATCCCTGAGCATCCCGCATCCCTGAGCATCCCGCATCCCGGAGCATCGCGCATCCCAGAGCATCCCGCATCCCGGAGCATC
>VXAC01006219.1:1976520-2004670 GCA_013399225.1 Rhipidura dahli
CGAGCGCCCCTCCCCGCGCATCCCCCCGCACCCCTGAGCATCCCGCATCCCTGAGCATCGCGCATCCCAGAGCATCCCGCATCCCGGCGCATCCCTGCGCCCTCCCAAAGGCAAAGTGTTTTCCAAGCCTCGCCCCCCAGCCCCTCTGCGCTCCCGAAGGGAAAAGCTGCTCTCACCAGCTTAAAAAACTTCCTCAGGTTTGCCTTGGGGGTTTTGCTCTCCGCCCCTCGCGGCTTCACCTCGGCGGCTTCTGCGCTCTTGCTCTCGTCCCTGTCGGGAGCCACTGCCTCAAGAGCCACCTCTGCCTTCTCATTGCTGACAGCCTCTGCTTCTTCCGAGGAGTTCTGCGGTTGGGAAGGAGAGTGGAGAGAACATTCAGCCCCAATCCGTGAGGAGTTGGTTGGGGTTTTTTTAAATTTTACAATCAAACGGGGCATAAAAGCATCCTCAGCTTCACTGTTCCCTTCATGTCACTCCAGGAATTTAATCAACCCCCCAAAAAAGTAAATAAGTGTTCAAATCTCACCAGTGAATATAAATTAAAGGAATAATCTTTCTTGAGTTGCCGGTTCCCAAACACAAGACTTTAGCTTTGACTATGACTGGATGGGCTTTAAGGTCCCTCCAACCCAAACCTTTCTGTGATTCCACGTTTTTGCTTCACCCAGCAATGAACCAATTTGCTGTTTGCACATCAGGAAAAAGAGCACGATTTTCCTGCAGTTGCATGGCCAGAGTTTCTTATAATTCAAGTTTTTTAAGAAAACACATCTGCTTTTCAAGACAGTTCCCAGAGCAGTGTAAATAACGCTGCCTTGATCACCTTGCACCCCAGCCTGGCCTGCTTTGATCAGATAAATGTGGAGCATCATGTTTCTCTGCCCTGATCACATATCTATGAGCCCTTGAAAGCAGGTTTCCAACACAAATATTGGAAATTGCCCACTGTAATTCCCTATTAGTATTACTGCTGGAAAAAAAAAACCAAAAAAAAAAAGGAAAAATGCTGGCACGGCAAATATTTGAATAACAGCTCTGAAAATTCTTGTGAAGACTGATCAGAAAATGGGGCAAATACAAAGTGGCTCCCAGCTGAGCAGCTGAATAAGGAATTTTTCATTTTCCCTTTCCATATTTATTCATCTGCAGTCAGAGCAGCAGCATTAACTGGCACGTGTTGACAGGCACTTCATTAGCTGCACTTTGAAGTGAAAGCTCATCAGAAGATGGATATTTAAGAGACTGCCTGGGAAGAGAAGCTGGAGCAGAACCCTGGATCTGTTGAGTGTTGTGGTTGCTGTTTGTTGGTTCAAAAGCAAAGCTGCTCCTGACTCTGAATTCTCCACCTATTGAGCTTAGGTAGCAAAGGACAGTGCATTAAATGTGCCAGAAAAAAGATAAAATCACTGCAGAAAAACCCCCACGGAATCTTCAAACCAAGCTGAGTTTGAGGCCAACCTGTTGTCTTTTTGGTTTTTTGTACATCTCTCCTCATTTTATTTAGTTTCAAGCTGACTGGGTCAGCAGGGTCTTTCACCAAAGGAAATATAATATTATTGCCTGCCAAGAAAGCTCACTAAAGCAACATCAGCCTTTTACAGGTGAAGGATTCAAAGCTCAAACAGGCAGAGGGATTTTTTTAAAAAAAATTCTTAGACCAAATTCAGTTTTTGACTGCAGACATTCTCTCCAGAAAAGTTGCAAAAACATTTGGTCTCAGCATGGAGCCAGACCCAAGAAGCTGTAATGGAGCAGAAAGGAGCTCATCTGACAAAGTTCACATTTCACAGATTATTCTAATTCAGTGAGTTTGTGTAAATGCTTTAACCAGACCTTAATATTTTTGGAAGCAACAAAATCTGCTTGGAGTGGTCGAGAATTTCCTACAAACCTTTCTATCCCCTGACACAAAGAGCTGAGGGTGACGGAGGAGAAATGGAACCCAGCATTGCCAACTTATTAACACGAGTGAGAGGCAATTGTGGTGCAAGGTTTATCCCCTGAGGTGTTTGAGATCCCAGAACTGATGATTTTTACAGAGTTTAAGGTGCTCAGAGCAGGTATCAAACCCTATTTTGGCTCTAATAATAAAAAAGTAATAAAAACCAGCTATAAGTAATTTGGGTCAATATTTCAAAATCAGATTTTGAAATTTTACCAAAAGCCTGGTAAAATCAGATGAATATTTTAAAGCAACCATCACCACTGATTTCTCTCCCCCACAGGGGTGAAACTCACTATTTTTCTGCAAGAAAATGTTCCCTTCTTCCATTTTTTTCTTTTTTTAAAAAGACCTCGTTACTCCATTATGAAATTACTGAGTTCAGCCCAGATTTATTGCTCTTTTTCCCACTGAAGCTACACACAAGAGCCAGCCAGAAGGCCTCTTCTTTCCCTTATTTCATCCTGATGTTCAGCACACATCCTGCTTCCCAACTCTGCTTTCCAACAAGCCAGAGGAGGAGGTTTCTGTAGCAATAACAACCACTGAAAAAAACCTCCCTCTCCCTCTTCTTCCCAACTTTCCTCCCATTCCAAGCACCTGATTCACTCAGCTCTCCAGGAAATTCAGTCCCGAGTGGCAAATGTTTAAAGCTTTGATTATTTTTGAGAACGTTTACTCTGTAAATATCTAAACACCTTCATTTTTTTTAACATAAATAAAATATCCAAACTCTATCTCCAGCGGGAAAACACAGCTAAAGGAGGACCAGCAGCCACTCAGGAGCAGCTGGGTGTTTGGAAGCAGCAAATTTCTGGGATTGGAGCTTGAGCAGAAGCCCAGAAAAGCTGTTATTCAACATACAGCAACTCGGTAAAGTTTAATACAGCCCTTCCATGAAATGAAATTAAGAATGAATAAACTCCAGCTTATAAACCATAAAGATCTGAAAACAGGAGCTGTGCTTTGAGAGTTAGTCCTAAATTAAGCTAAAATCATTATTTAACCTGAGAAATAACGTGTCCTCCCAAGCAAGTGGGACACTGAGCTTAAAGCCTGATCTGCTCTCTGCTGGGTGAGAACAGACCCAGCTGATCCCAGCTCTTCATTCAGAGCAAGGAAATTAAACAGGGTTTTAGAGCTGTATCCCTGCTAATGATAAAATTTGGTAGAGAATGCTGGAGGATATTTAATAGAAGCATTGCATTGAGAGGGAACAACATCCCCGATTCCAGGAAAACAACAGAAATCTCCCAGGTGAAATCCCCACCCTTCGTGTTCAGCACGTGGGAGCTGCTGCCCGTGGTGGGTTTGGCTGCTCTGCTGGGCTGTGCTTGGAACCAACTCCAACTCCAAGCCCTGCCCAGCTCCCAGCTGCCAGCTCCAGTACCTTTTTCCAGAAGAGCTTGCTCAGGGGCAGAGGGGTGGCCGAGCCCTTGTCCTTGGTGGCCTCCCGGGGCCCCTCGCTGGCCGCTCCCTGCGGAGGAGCCGCAGCCTCCGGCGCCTTCGGGTTCTGCTTCGCCGGCGGCTCCTGGGAGGGGGGGACACTCCTGTCTGCTTTTACAGAGGTGACAGCAGGCTGCTCGGGGCTCTGGGGAAAACAGGGACAAGGATATGGTGGAGGACAAAGGCAGCACGTCCAGGCATCGCTGTCCCTGCTCAGCTGCACCCATCCCTGCCCTTCCAGCTGCTCCAGGGGACACCTTGGGCAGGGGAGCCAAAGCCACAGCGAGCCCACCACCCCCTAACACAGATAAAGGAACTAAAACCGCCAGAGACTGAACATGCCAGCGAGAATCCCCCTTTTCCTGCACTACAGATGCTTCAGACTCTCCTACTCACTTTGGTGTTGGGTGTCTGTGGGGTTTCTTTTGCAGCCTGCAGGGAAACAAAACACAAAGATGAGTCTGTCTGAGGCAAGGGCAGCACTCAGCAGTTGCACAGGCCAGGAATTGTCTGTGCCACCGATTATTTTATTTCCAGAGAAATGTGTGTGCAAGTCCTGGCTCCTGCAGCCATGGAAACTCATCCCTGGAAGAGGGGAGGCTGCTGGAGGGAATGCCAGGTCCCATCCTGTACCTGCACCAGCCTGGTGCTTGCAGCTCTCAGTTGTTCTTTAAAAATAGGTGTATTTGTACAAAATTTCCCACATTCCAGATGCTCCCATTCAGCTCAGGAAAACAATTTCAGAGAATTTTAAAGTTTTAACAGGTTTTTCTGCGTGTGCAGCTCCCAGTGCCCACGGACACACCAGAGCTGGGTGTTTTACATTGGGAATCCCGCAGCATCATCAGGGATGTGCTCCCGTCGCCTTCCAGCAGGAGGCTGCGGTTTCTGGGATGCAAAACACAAGCAGCACACGAAAACCTGGGAACAGCTCTGGCTTTGTAACTCGGGAGCTGCAGCTCTGCAAAGAGCAGCTCTGCAGGTGGTGGAGGTCGGTTTAACCCATCCTCACACATTTCTGGGTGTGAGGTTGGGGATTCCCTTTTGTAAAAACGCCAAATTTGGGCTCCTGATCCCAGCAAAATACACAAACCCAGGAGGATCCAGTTAAACCCCTCCTTGGCCAGGGATGGACTGCAGCACCCAGCAGAAGAATTATCTGGGCTGTACAAGAAATAAACCATCCAGCCACAGCCTGAGCCAGGTCCCAGGAGGCTGCTACAGCTCCTGGCAGGACCAGGAGGGATTTTGCAGGGGAGTTGATTCTGCAGGAGCCAAGAACTATTTTTTTTTTTGTTTTGTGGTCAGCTCTGACAAACAAACATCCAGAAGAGGAGGTGAGAACAAGTGGGAGGATGCCACGGGGCCGGCTCCAGAGTTAGTGCTGGAAGTGAGGGATTCACCCTTCCCTTCCGAGGAAAAATCCCATAAATCTGGATGGGCACGCTGCAGAATTAGGGTGGGACACAAGGCAAACACACACACGGGTGGGAAGAGCACCACAGGCTGCTCTAAAGTTAGTATTTTGTACCACAGGGGCCTGAAAAACAATGTTTGGTGTTAACTCACAGCCAGTCTGAACTGAACTGAGGTGGAGAAGGGTGTTTTGGATGATTTGCAGAGAAAGCACTGGCAGAGGAGCCAGTGAAGTGTTTGAACATAAATATATACATTAAAATGTTAATTTCAAATGAAGGAATTGGTTATTTTTCATCCAATTCCCACATCATGGAAAGCATTGCTAATTTAAAGGCATAAACTATATTTTTCCATGTTTTTTTTTCACTAGAAGTGGTAACTCCAGGGCCTGCCTGTCACATCCCTGCTCTGAGGTGAATTCCCACTTTTAATCAGCCTCACAAGCAAATTTTTGGCACCATTTTAATCCATCTCCTTGATTCCTAATAGGTCACAAATGAGATCCCAGTTCCTGCTTCTGTGTTTTTTATGTGGAAATAAAATGGTGAAAATAAATGTGGAAACAAGAAAAAGCTATTTTATAAGTGGTATTTGATAGGAAAGATTTTGCTGGGGTAAAAACCTACTGCTCTTGCATTCCTTCAAGATAACTGCTGTCATTCCAGGCAAAAAACTCTAAATTTCCATTAAATATCCCAGGGAGCTTTCTCACTACAGCTTATATCAAGATTAATTGTTGGAACTGAGTGTTAAAAAATGTTAGCCAGGTTTGGCTTTTACCAGGAAAACTTATGAACAAGCAATTAATATTTTAATTTTATTTAAAAATGAAGCTGAGATCTCAAATTTAAGCTTTTGGCAAGAACTGCAGACTTTAATCTTAATTAATTTGGAATATTATTATTCCTTCTGTAATATGCAAATTACTTTTTTTTTTTCCCCAAAAATGAAGCAGTGGAAAGAACATTTCTGATTTTAAAATTCATTAAAGCATGGCTTGTGCCCTTGATTATAAAGCCCCCTACTCACCAGAAATTCCACGTGGGTGTCTGGAGGGAGCATTAAATATTAATTATGTTCCTCCCCCGCTGAAAGGGTCTCTGCTTCTGCATTCTCTGGGCTAAAAAGCTGCAGTTCTCTGCATCCCTGCCATGGATTGTCTTCAGAGAGTGCAGAAATCCCCAAACGCTGAGCTTGAGGCCAAAAGTTGTCAGTGATTTTTGGTTTTTAATATAAAACCTCACATCCTCTGAAACAGCCATTTGCTTGACTGTGCATTTTAAGTGCTTTAAACAACCCATCAAAATCTGATTTTTTTTCTCCTCCAAACTAAACTAAGATTATAACCAATTAATTTTGTAGTTCTCAGTGAGAAATCCCAATTTCTGCAGGAAATTCCATGTTCCAGCCTCCTCTGTGCCGTACCAGATGCCCCAAAACGCCGATTTTAGCCGAGGGGTGGTGCACATTTAATGCCATAAAACCCGAAATGCAGCTGGGCTGGGCTCGAACCTCTCTGCCAGCTGCAGGCTCCATTCACCTCTGCACAATTCATTGTTTGGCAGCACCTCTGGTGGGATTTTGGTTCAGTGGCCGGAGGGTTTAGTCCGTGTTAGTAACAGGAATGGCCCCAGGAATTGCTCCAGAACCCTGAGCTCACAGAGGGCCCAGCCAGAGGAAAGCTGCAGGTGAGGATGGTTTCCATCCCCTCCCTGGCACAGAAATGCCCCCACAGGCATTTCCAGAGCTCGGCACGTCTGGCCAGATGTTGGCAAAGAGCTCCTCTCTGTCTCTGTCTCTGCCAGGAGCCCTCTGTGGTTTCTCAGGGTTCTGCTCCTCCTGGAGCTTCATACCGACCTTGTGCCTAAAGAGTTTGCTAAAGGTGCTGTGCCCCAGCTTGGGGCTCTCTGCCTTCTTTTTCTTGGCTCCTTTGGAGGGGGATTCTGCCGCTGCCTTCGGGGCCGGCTGCCCCCCATGGCCCTTCTCCGCCTTGGAGCCCTTGTGCACAACAGCAGGGGAGGGGAGGCTTTATTGCAGGTATTGCTTCACCAAAGGCATTATTCCGTCACTCACACACGTGGCTTAAAGGCAGAAATTGCCTCTCAGCCCTGGACAAATCGTGTTTTATTTTCCCTGAGTGATTACTCAGCTCTCCCCAGAGTTCCTTTCACATGAGCAGCGAAATAAAAGCCAAGGCAATCCACCTGATTCCACATTAAAACACAACTTTCCCTCTAAAATCTCCACTAAACTGAAACCTAAATCCCACAGACTTCTGTGTGTTTAATTCACGAAGAAGCCACTTAGGATTTATAATTTTAAAATAGGCAAATATATAAATCTTTGGAGGAACCTTATGTCTTTTTATTGCAGCCTAATAGGGACTTAAAAATATTTTGTATAATGCATTGTTCAGGAAAAGGGCGGTGTGAATATTCATCATGTACACTGCCTAAAATATTTCAAGTTTGCATTAATGCCCATGAAATTAATTAACTGTTTGTGGTGTCAGGATTTAAAGCAGTGAGATGCCTTTGGTTACCTGGCACGAAGGAGGGTGTAGGATTATTCCTTACTACTTGTCACACGAAAATTAACCCTTTTCCCTGCAAAATCCCCATAACTCCTGAATGCAGAGTGACATGGGACCAGCTCAGGGTCTGCCACAGGGGGTCAGGTCGGGGATTTGGGGCAGATGTTGTCCGAACACCCTCTTGGTTTGCAGGAGCTGCCCGAGGAGTGTGCCGGGCTCGTTAAGCGGCAAGGGCACGGACAAGGGACAAGGGACAGTGACCACAGGTGTGCCCGGCTGCTGGCAGCACACACAGCCCAGCAGCTGATCAGAGCCCGAGCCAGCGCTGATAAGAGCCTGATCCTCCAAAAAAGAGAAGGTTCTTCCCCCTCCAGAGGGTGCTGGGCACTGCCCAGACTCCCCAGGGAGTGCTCACTGCTCCAAAGCTCCCAGAGCTCCAGCAGCGTCTGGACAGCGCTCCCAGGGGTGCCCAGGGTGGGATTGTTGGGGTGATCTGTGCAGGGACAGGGCTTGGATGATCCTTTGGATCCCTTCCAGCTCAGGATATGCCATGAGCCTGAGATTTGAAGGCACAGCAGCCACCCAAGAGCCCCACGGCACTCAGGAAAATGTCACTTAACAAAGCTTTCCCTTTAACACCCAGATTGGTTTTTTGGGTGAAAAAAAAGGACCATTATTTCCTATCAGCCAAAAAATCTTCAGCTTTTCTACCTGGAAGATGATAAATTAACCTTTGAAACATATTTCCCCTTTAATAAAGTGCAAATGTCGTATCAGGAAGACTGAGAAGGTAAAGGGAAAGAGAACTCCCACTTAATCTCCTGGAAGGCGTTTGCACATCCTGCAAGTCACCTGGACTTGTTTACCCTGCCAGGTGTGCCAGCAAAGCAAACCCACCCAGAACATTTGTGTCCAAATTACAGCACAGCAGCAGTCACCTGGCACAGGGGCAGGTGACAGAGTCGGGGATGGAAACGGGGTTGTTTCCATAAAACCGGGTTGCTTCCATCCAAACCAGATTGTGCAGCAGCTCTGGGAGGAGCTGCAGGTCTCACTGAGCCAGGGCACTCCAATAACTGCATTTTCTGCATAGCTTGGAAGAACTTCGCCCTGGCTGGTGATTTTCAGAGTATTCAGAATTATTGAGCTGAAATCCCCCACGTCCTCACCAAGCGGGCTGAAAAGACTGACCATTGAGCAGGACAAAAGAATTAAAAACGAATAGAAGAAAACCCAAAATTGTTGTGATTTGTGTGCTAATATCCACATGGAAAAACACTTCCACTTTTAGGGTTTTATTCTTGGTTTCATAATTAAGATTTTTCGTGGCACAAGGAAAACTGTTCAGTGAGCAAACAGAATTTTTTTTGTGGACTCCAAGTTTCCACTGCAGTGGTCTGAAGTTTTAGGTCAGGCCAAGTCAGAGCAACAACCAAAAGTGTCACCAATCATCACCAAGATGCAGAAAACACAACAGGTTTTGATTGTAACAGATGCTATAAAGGATTGCACTGTTTATTCTCATCTTCCTTTCCAACTTATCCAGGGGAAAAATATTTTAAATTACTTCAAATGATGACATCAGTTGGGGAAAAAACCAACAAAATGAAGAGGAAATCCCTGTGTGAAAAAACATCTAAAGAGCAGTGAAAAAAAGAATTGCCTACCTTGTCTTCAGAATCACTTTTGGCTTCAGCTTTGCTTGGGGAGACCTTAAGAGAATTTGAGAAAAAACAGTCACTCAACTGAGCCTTTCAAAAGATAAGTTTGAAATCAGCAGCTTTTATTTGCACAAAGGGAAAATACAAACATTGCTTCCCTCAAGTGGGAACATTTATAATGCAAATATTTCTTGAGAACAACGATGTCTAAAGTGAAAAATGTCTGGATCAAATATGTACTATTCAAGCTTATAATCAATTAATAAAAATGAACTTTTAGAGGTGGTACAAAATGAATGTGAAGCAGAAAATCTTTGAGACAGTTAAAGATCTGTGAGTTTCTGTGCAGAAGTGGAAGTTTGCAGAGCAGGTGACACTCACTTGATCATTTCACTGTTCCAGAACCTCTCCCCTCATCCCTCCAGTGCCCAGGACAGAGAACGTTTTACACTTATTTATATTTACACTATTTATTTTTACACTATTTATACACCTTATTCAACCCCATGGGGGATTTTTGGAAGCAATTTAAAGAAGAAGAGATGGAAAGGAAAGGCAAGGCAGAACTTACCAGTGTTTTGAGGAAGCTCATGACTGAGCCCTGTCCTGCAGCTGCCCGGGGACTGTCCTGCTCTACCTGAGCCCCGCCAGGTGCTGCAGCAGCCGGGCCCTGGTCACCTGCAGAGTCCTGCCCAAGGTCCTTTTGGGTGCACTCATCTATCTCCTAAAATTAAAAAAAAAAATAAAGGGGAGCAGAGATTGCTCAGTGCCAGCTTGCCTGATTTCCAGCGGAATGCAGAAGTGACTTTTGTGACTTGCTGGGAGTCACAGCAGCAATTCCAACCATTCCTGCCCAGCCCACGGCTCCAGAACAATCCAGCATTTGTGCCTCTCCTTCCCCTCTTTCCTCAGAGATTCTGCACTCGCTGCTGCTTGGGGGAACATTGTTCTCAGCTACAGCAAACACAGGGTGAGTCCCCAGCTCCACTCTCCTCTTTTCGAGGCTGAACTTGTGAAAAATGGGATAAAAGCTGAGATTTTGGCCTCTGACGGCTCTGAGTCTGTGGGCACCACACAAAGATTGCTTCTGATTCCCTATTTTGCCATGCCAGGAATAATTTTATCCATCAAACACAAACATGACACACACTGAAAGAGGGAAAAAGGCAACAAATCCGAGTAATTCCCCTTAGCCAGATGGAGCTGCTTCTTCACTTCATGGAATTACAGTTCCCAGAGCCCAAAGGGAGTTTTCCAGTGCTCAAGCACTCTCAAGTACATAATGTTAAGGTATTTGTTTTCAGTTTAGACACCTGAACAAGGGTCTGGTTCTAGAAAAACACTTCTTGAACCAGTTTTGGAGACTTTGGCATCTTTCATGCTGAATTTACCTGCCACTCTGGTCACCTTGGCCTTGAGCCTGCACAGGAAAACTCAACACAAGTGTTGTGCAAGAGAGAGTAACATCAAAGATTGTCTAAGTGACAATAAAGGGATTTTCCCTAAGCAGTCCATTATAGCTCAGTGCCTTTTTTAGTGGGAAAAATTAGAATTAAAGTGTTCTAAGGAGCCTTTCCCTGTGCTGGGTGATTAAAATACCACAACAATTGAATAATACGGATTTCTTCACACCGCCAGTAGAAGGAATTGACTTTAAATGCTTTAAAACTTCAGAGGGCCCAGCTGGGTGTGGAGTGGGCAGTGCCAACAGCACCCAGGCAGCTAAAGCACCCACTGAAATCCCAGAAGGGAGCTCTGTGTGATTCCCCACCCAGCCAGCTCTCCGGGCTGGCCCGGGATGCGGCGCAGCGCTGCTGGAACTGCTCAGCTGGCCCTTGAGCAGGGTCTGACAGCTCCCTGTGCAGCTGCCAGGGCCAGGGCAGCCCCGGGAACAATCTGTGCCATGCAGGACACGCGTGGCCAGCCCGGGGAGGGGCATCCACAGAGCTCTGCTCCCGTGGGAAGCGCTGGCTCTGCTCCAGGTGGGAGAGGGATGGCTGAGGCAGGGCAAGGAGGGGGCAGGAGCGCTGCTGAGCAAAAGCAGCTCCCAGCATCGAGCTCTTTAGTGCTGGGTGCTGCCAAGAAAAAAGAAACAGATTTGATAATTTTTTTCTAATTATAGACGAGCCCAAGCCCTGGCTTTGGGATGTATTTGAGGAGGGAGGATCTTTGCTGTTTGCAGCACCTCTGCCAAGCCAGGGCATCTCCCTGACAAAGCCACACTGAAGAGAAAGCCACTGCAGAGCCAGAGAATTTGGGCCATCCCAAAATCCCTGACAGCTCAGATATCCCCCATAATGACCCTGCACTGCTCAGGGATCCCTCTCTGTGATTCCCAAGCCAAGGCTGCCCTTAGCTGCACAGGTAACACTCAGACCTGGGCTGGGATAGGGGCTGGGATCCATCCTGTGCTCCCATGGGAATATTCCTGCAGCAGGAGCACGGGCTCGGGCCAGAGACCAGGCACAGATAATGCACAGCCCTGCAGGATCACGTTTCCAGAGCCACAAAATCACCACAAAAGCCTCTGTGGCAGCTCCCTGCTCAAAGCCCCGGGGGCAAATAATGAAAGGAACCCCAGGAATAACAAAAGGGCAGTATTAGGAGTTAATAGATGCTATGTAAATGTTCAATTCGCGTCTTTGAGAAGCTAAATTTGGGGGTAATAAACACCTTAAATATACTGTCGTTTCAGTTCAGTCATCAGGGGAAAAAAAAAAAAAACCCAAACATATCAAAAGAATGTGTTCCTGCCAGCACTTTTGTTTGCATGAATCATGGCTCAGTGAAACATTTCAGGCATATAATTTATCTTTTCTTTGGCTTACATAGTAAATGCTTCATGAATTCATGAATTCTGCCCTTGTTTTAATTATGCTGCGCTCTGAATGTAGTTTTGTAGACCACAAAAATAAAGAGTGGCTCAGCAAACACAGAATGTTTGTGCAGCTCTTAAGCTACAACTGTGGAGCCTCTCTCTTACTCACCAGCAACGCTGTTTGTTTTGTCTTGGCACTCAGTGCAGGGAGACTTTGCTTTGCTTTTAGCATTTACAGATACTACAAGTCATAATCCACAAAGGAAAAAAAAAAGAGAGCGAGAAAAAGGAGCTGTTGGCAGCAATATCTTGATTTTTAGTATGATTATTTGGTACCAGTTTGTAGTTACTACAGTAACAGTAATTAAATTAGGCTTGGTCATTCTCCCATCCTACAGGAGAATTGGAGCTTCAGAGGGAACAGAAGGCAACTGTGCTGCAAGGCAGAGCCACAGCCTTTGTTTTAGGGACTGAGTTAAATTTGGCAATGCTCTGGAGTGTTTAGCTGATCTATTTTCCACAGAAAAGGTGCTTAACTCCTGTCTGCCCCCACCACATACTCCTTTTCATATCTGAAGAATCGAAGACAAAATCATAGCCCAGAAATTCAAGCAAAAGGTTAAAATTCCTCTCCCCTGTGATACCATTCTGTTTATTTACACAGAGGGACTTGAACCCCGATTTTGTGAGTCCTCAAAGATTCCTGTGGAGCGGCTTTAAGCACACACCTCAGATGGAGAGGCTTTTCTGAGAGCCAGAGAGCCAGACCTGTCCTCAGGCAGGTTCCCAGTGCCAAAAGCAGCTCCCAGTCAGACCAAACACCGCCCACAGCTCAGCAGTGCCTGGCATTTCCAGGTTATTCCCATCAGGGACCTCCAGGATGTGGGTGGGCACAAGGGCACTGGAGCAGAACCCCAAAGCAGCAGGAATTAATAAGAAATCCAGGTGTTATTGATAGAACAAGGTGTGATCTGGATGAGCAGTGCATCCAGGAGCTGTTGGAACTGGGAGAGTGATTTAGGTTCCCCTCTGTCCCTGATCCTGCTCGTGCAGCACTGCCTCACCTGACCCTTCAACAGGACTCTGCTCCCAGCAGTGTTTAACTCTGAATTTTAGTCAAAACGGCTCCAAATTGTCCTTTCCTTAGACTTTCACACCGTTCCTTCAGCAGCACCAACTGTGACCTCCCCCAGTCTGCAAAGTGGAAGCAGTGCAGTGACAGCAACACGGGAAACGAGAATTTGGCGTTTGGTGGGAAAAGAGACAATTCCTGCCAGCCACGGGTGTGTGATAGTCAGAAATATCTGCAGGGATCCCGGGTGTGGAAAAGCTCCATTCCACGAGGCTGCACACAGTGTGCCCTGAGCAGAGGATTCATTCCAGACAATCCTCCCTGTCCTGCCTGGGCGGGGAATGCCCTGATGGATTCTTTAACCTGCATCCCCAGCTGTCTGGAACAGCAGCGATGGGAGCACTCCTGAAGGGCTGGGGTGGAAAGTGCGACTTAAAATTGATTTTTCTTAAAAATGAACCCTCTGAATGATATTACCACGTGTAAGGTTTTACAAGAAACGTGATCTTCACATTTGGGAAGGTCTAAGGTAGAGAAGACAAAGTAGATTAGGAGTAAAAAAGAGTTTTGGGAGAGCTTGCAATGCTGGCAGTGTAAGCAGCGAGCATCTCATGAGTTAAGTTCAACACTGCCCGGAGCATCAGTGATCTCAGTCTTATTTGCAAGCCCCACCCGGCCAATTCGAGCAGTTGTTATTAAAATGGTGTTTACACACAGGTTTTCCCTCCTGCTCCTGACACTGGACAGGGTTTGAACTCCATCACCAGTTCCTGTATTCCAGCAGTGCTCCGAGTTACACCATTATTCCCAGCCAGGGGATGGGCTTTTCCTGAAGTTAATTACGTGAAAATTAATCCTATAGTGCCTTTGCTGACGTCAGACTCGGCAGGAAGTGCAAAATCTAAACTCACATTAACTTTCAGCTCTTTTGACCAGAATGCTCTTCAGGTAAGACCCATAGTTTCTTATATCACAGTCTCATCCTGTAAAATCAATTCTAATGGACATTTCCTTGACTAAAAACATCACAACAGGCAGGAGTACAAAAATCATTGCTGCGTAATATTCCTTATTTTGATGAATAGAGTATCCATCAGCTATTGCTCAGGAAGTGGGACTATTTAAAGAATGGCACAAAACACACCAAAGATCTTTTAAAAAAACCATCCCATGTCAAACTCCAAGGTTCTAGAGCGCAAGAAATAATTTTAGTTTCAGGTGCTTTTGCACCTTTTGACCTTAGTTTCAGGTCATTTGCATCTGGCAGCTGTTCCTCCTGGCAATCGGAGCTGTCTTGCCCAAACCTTTCAGGGAATTATAAATTAAATTAAACTGGAGCTCAGTGCCAGGATGTCACCATGAGGCAGAGCTTCACCTCTTGGCCACAGGTTCCTCTCCCACACCCCTGTCCAGCCACCCCAAAAGTGGTCATTTTAAGGGCAACACTGATTGATTCCCACCCCCACGTGGAGTTATCCCACTTTGTGACACTCCCACGAGGTTTCACCAGTGAAAAGGGAATCAGTGGCTATTCCGGGGAAGCACTTGCCTTGCCCAGCGGGACCCCGTTGGGTGTTCCGGCCGCGATGCTCCCGTTGGGAACGTCCAGCCCCTGCCTTCCCTCCCGAGGGTCACCTTGCGTCCTCTCCTTGCCCTTCTCCAGCTTGAAGATCCTGTCGAAGAGGGTCACTGCTTTGGGCTTCGTGGCGGCCGCATCGCGTCCCTCAGGTGTCCCCGCGAGCTCGATGTCCTGCAGCGGAGCCTGGCCCGGGTTTTTATGGGTTCCCTCGTGGGGCGCGGCTGCCCCGGCTCCCCGTGAGCCCTCACTCGGGGCTTTGTTCAGCCCGGTGGCATCGGGGCTCTGTGCTCCGGGGGCTGGAGCCGCCGCGGGCTCCTCGGAACGCCCTGGTACAGCCCAGGGAAAGGCGAGCGCCGAGCGGGACCTGGCAGCTGGCGGGGCACTGCTGGCAGCGCTCCCGCGGCTCTGCCCGCCCGCCCGGCCTCCGGGGCTCTGCTCCGCTGTCTCCGCCGAAGAAATGGCAGCATTATCCCGGCCAGCAGCCGCCTTGGCATCCGCTGGAACAGAGGGATAAACGGGAATTACCCCACGGCCACTGGGCGCCCTTAGCCGCGGCCGCGATGAGCGGGTTCCGAGTCGGAGGGGCAACCGGGGGCAGCTCGCCCGGGACCCCGGTGATGCTGCTCGTCCCCCAGAGCTGCTTTTTGCTGCCCTGGCACCCTGAATCACTGAATCAGTGCAGATTTTACCCTCTGCAAACCCCCCTGCAGCTGCCAAAGTCAGATACCGGCCCCGTTTGTCGCTACTAAGCGCAGGGGATGGCAAATAAAGTGAGTGATGCGCAAAAAAACCCGGTAAAACTCGAGACAGTTACATGTGGATATATTACTCTCTCTTCTGTCAAAGCTAAAGAAACAAAAAGGATGGAAAGCAGCAGGATTGATCCCATTTCCTGGCTGGCCAAGCTCCCAGCAGGGCTGTGCCGTCAGAACTGATTTCACTCATTTTTCCTTGCCTTGCTGCCTGCTCTCCACAGCACAGCTCCTACCTGCACTTCTCCTTTGCCTGCAGGTTATTTTAAGCCTGATTTGAATACTTATAAATCATATCTGAGCCGGGTTTCTTATCCTTCCATTTCTGACTGTCTTTACCTCCAAACTGTGCCTCAGAATCACATTTCCCCCCCACCAAAATGCACACGAATCATTCTATCTGTGCACCTTAGGTGCAAAAAACCTCTCATTTGAAACGTATACTTTATCCTTTTATAAAACAATGGCACTTTGACAGCACAGCTGAGGTGAAAATCCCTGGTATAGGATTCACAGACAGGAAAAGGCAGCTCCTGCTTTACAGAAGACAAAAGAACCAAGAGAAAAATAACCTTGCTTGGATCTGTTTTGTGGCTGGGAGGCAGAATCACAGACGATGTGATGTGAAACGCCAATAAAAAAGGGTCTCGTGGAGAGGTAAACCTTACAGCTCTCCCTGAGCTTCAGCTTCTCTTCCCTACTTGGGCTGGAATATGGAACTCATTTCCCTGTCAATCATCACCACATTTCAAGGATGAATTTAGATCTAATTAATTATAGCTGTGAAAAACTGACAGGCTCAAACTGACTTGCTGAATCAGAACGGGAAAATTGTCAGTTTCAATGCAAAATTGAAATTATTTCAAATTATAATTGTAATAGTCTAGTCAATATTATGCCTTTCACATTTTCTTTTAAGACAAAGAATACCCAGGATACCAAAACACCCTGACTGAAACTCGTCTTGCACACAGCACAGACCTTCAGTTCTCAGCTTCATTGGTTAAATGCTTTAAGATTAGGAAAACAGAACTGTTTTAGATACCAGATTTCAAAGCTACCCCTTGGCTTTTCACAGCAAAATTCCCTCAGCTTCTGGGCAGAGTGGCCAGAGCTCCTCAGCACAACCTGCTCTGGCCAGGAAGAGATTTCCAGTTCCTTTTTCTGGATTCTCTCTGCTGCTGTTCCTATAAGGAAACAACTCCCCTGGCAAAAATCCTTGCCCGGCAATATCCTCCTGTGATATTTCACAAGCACCTATTTCAATTTCAGTGTCCTGACAGGAAAAGCAAAAGTACAAATCACCAGCTATTCCAGCACTTCTTTAGATACTCAGCTGGAGCCACTAAGGATCGGTTGTAGTTTCCTGAGCCTCCTGTAGTAATGTTTGAAAAAGAACTTCTAATTATAGCTGGAAACTCGGGAAGGAAGCAAAAATCAAAAACCTCGGCTGAAGAAAGGAGAAACAATATCCATGGGAAAAGAATTGTAAGAGATGCTGAGCTCCTGCTTTATGTAACAGATAACAGATGAAACACAGGAAAACTGTCTCCGGCACAAAAATAGGGATATAAGCTCATCGTTAAGAAAACCAGCTAAACAAGTAGCAGCTCACGAGCCGATGGAGCTCCTTTTATCTCTGATCATCATGGTAGGAGTGGGAGCCCTGGAAAATGTCACTGCCGTGGGCTCTGCCGGGTGTGTGCTGTGTCAGGGCAGCCCCCGCTGGGGAGGGACACGGCTGGGCTGGGCTGGGCTGCACTGAACAGCAAACGGAGGGAGAAAAGCCTTGAGGTTCCCGTGTTCGGGTGAAAAGTGCGTGATTTTTTTGTTTTTAAAGATACAGAAGTGCCGTTTTTTCCCTAATTGATTCCTTAGTCCAGAGGCAGAATCACAGAGAAAAGCAAAACCTCCCAAAGTCCGGGCAAGGTCTGGGGGCAGATCAAAGCTGCTCTTTGTGACTGAGATCCAAAGCTGCTCTGAAATGAAAATCAATACACAATTTACAGACTGCAGCTCAGGCTGCTCCTCTCCTGCTCCTGCATTTGCCTTGCAACTCTTTAACAAAAGACAGTCACACTCCAGAAGATTTGTCTCTCCTTCCCCTTCCCTTCATCAGGGTGTGTTAAAAAGGAAATTTTGAGGCTACACAAAGTCCCTCTTCTGTAGGAACACGCTCAAGGAGATTTTTTTCTGGAATTTGTCAGATTAGACCAGCATTTTTTTCGCTGTCTTAAGAAAAACTGTATGGAGAAGAGCAATGGTTAATGCAATATCACAGAACCATGGAAGGGTTTGGGTTGGAAAGGACTTTAAAGCTCATCTCACTCCTCTACTTTGAGTAAAAGCCAGCCACAAACAAATATTGTGCTTAGCCATGGAATCAGAGTCACACAGTGCTTTTTTTTTCTCCCCTGGTGTTCAGATAATTATGGAGAAAATAGATTTTAATGGCCATGGAGAAACAATTAAGGGCTACAAGGCAACATTTGGCACCAAGAATTGCAGCAGAGCAGGTCAGTACAGGGTACAAGAGCCCTGAATGAATTCCTGCAGCAAATACTAATCCCAAACAAAACACTCTCCCTGTCTTTTAAAAAGGTAAAGAACACACTGATGTCCTTTAACTTCACTATTCCGTGCAAATAAAGTTTGTGCTCCAAGACTTGTTTTGTTTCCCTGATTTAACTCGCGTTGTTGTTCACCTACAGATTTCCTGGAATGAATGGGAATGGGGCAGAGGAGCCAGCAGCAAGAATAGCAATGATCATTCTCAAAAAACACACCTGAAATACCTCACATTTCAGCCCTTACGGGCACTTTCTGTTGGGTTCTGGCTGCCAGCAGGGTTTGCTGAATGGGGTTTATCCTCTGGGACAAAGGAGCTGCACCTTCACTCAACTTTTCTTCCTTTGTGATCTTTTTAACTCCTTTGTAATTCGTTTTAGGAGCAGGTCATTGTTTCAGTCTGCATGTCATTATCACCCAAACCCGCATGGAAGCGTTCCTGTTCTGTCCTCCTGCTGCGTTTCTGCTCTGGGCAGTGCAAGCCAGAGATGGAAAACTCCCAGTTCTGGCCTTCCCCTCCTTCACCTGTTGGTCACCGAGTACTCTTGTTACTGAAAGTACAAAAAGTTTCCCTTTTTCAGCTCTGGCTCCCCCGAAAATCCTCACTTCAGGCCCCAAAAGTGTTATTTATTGCAGAATTTCCTTTTAGAAACACTACCAGCTCTGTTTTCCATAGTAATGACTTCTATCACTTTTATTCCACCAAGGCCTTGATTACATTACACAAACGTGGAGATTTCAGTTGTATCTCAGGGATTTCAACTGCTTTTCAAAGAGGAATAAAGTTAAAATACAAGAAACATCAACAAAGAACCATCTCATTTTTCAACTTGCCATTTAAGCCCATTTAGCAATTACATTAATTAGGTAATCCATTGAAGGAAAACAGTCCCATATGCTTCATTTATGTATGAGGGGTGAAATGTACATGTATTTTCTGGGTCTTCAGGCAGAGCAAGTCATCTGGCTTTTATTTACTCCTCAGAACTCTGTGTTTACACCAGAAAAAAACACACAGAGAGAGGCTTTGCTGGCAGGCAACTGCTGAAAGTGACTTGCAGTGGGGTGGCACTGGGAATTTTGGGCCATGGAGCAGGGATTGAGCTGTTATCAAAACCATCTCCATATCCCCACACCAGCCTTTGGTCATTTTTACCTAAATTTAGAATTTTCAAGTGCCTGTGGCAGACTGAGAGGGTTCTCTTAGCAATGAATAACAAAGTATTTTTCTCAGCACAGACCATCTCAGCAGCAATTCCTTGTTTTTCTCCTTGCTGTGTTTAAGCTTTCCAGCTTCTGTAGAACCACACCTACAAGGAAGAGCTGGGACTGGCCCAACCCCCAGTTCAAAGCCTTAAATTAATATTAATAATAATGAATTAATATTTTCTTTTAATAATTAATGTATTACTATTAATAATTAATTTAATATTTCGTGCTCCCTCAGCCCAAACCTCCCCCAGGGCAGTGCCAGCCCCCTGTCCCAGCCGTACCTGCGCCGTTCCCTGCCGGGGGAGGGCTCTGGGCAAACACTGCAGATCCATTCTGAATGCTGCCAGGAGGCTCGGGGAGGGGCTGAAATAGCAGAGAACGGGCTTTTTAGGACATTTTGGGGGGGTTTGGAAATTGTATTGGCAGCAGCCAGGGGAGGTGAGAGCGGGGCTGCTCACCTGGTAACTCTTCACCGTGCAGCTGCTGTCATCCTCAGCTTCCTCTGGCACGCTTGGGGTGTTCCCCATCGCTCCTGTGAGGCAGAGGAGAGAAAAACCCCAAAAAACCCTTTCTCTGTCATATACCCCAACTCACTGCCTGGCTCTAGCTGAGCCACAGCCAATGGGGATGTGCTGTTTCCATCCCCAAAAGCCCCACCTGCCTTCCCGAGGCACCTGCCCTGTCCTCAGCCTGCCCCAACCAGTCTGCCCCGAGCCTGCTGCGCTCGGGGCTCGTGGCTGCTCCCGAAAATGGCACAAACCAACAAACTTTTCTCGTTTGTGGAGGCAAACTGGCTGCAGTCACACCTGCAGCACTCCTCGGGGCTCGGGGGAGAGCAGCATGGAGGCAGCAGCAGAACAAGGCTAAAAGCTGAGCATCAGTTACCACAGCTCATGTGTTTTGTGTGGTTTGGTTTGGGTTTTATTTTATAAAGGAGCAGAGAGAAAGAAAAGGGGCAGCATGGGACGGAATCACACATGGAAACTCTGAGCTGTAGCCTGTGTATGAGTTCACATAAATCTTCTGGGGGTTCTGTTTTACTTTTCTTTCCCCCTCAGTTTAAAACACATTTCTGTACCCTCTGAGCTTGCTCTGTCAATTCTTTGGGGCCAAACACTCCCTGAAAGTGGTGGGAGGGCAAAGCAGACCCAAGTCATGAGGGGAGTTCCTTTTGACAGAACTGAAAGGTGTATTTGCTGTTAAAGCTGCACAAATAAACAATGAGGAAAAAGCCTTCTGAGCCACACCTGGAGAGAGGGAGGTGTCCAAAGGGAGGAGGGCTGGAGCTGTGCTCATCCTTTGGGATATCCTGCACAGCCACCACAGCTCCCAAATTTATTATTGCTCTGCTTCCTGCCTGTGTGAATCAGTGAAGCTGCAAAGAATGGAGGAGAACACCTCCTCTAAATAAATTATATTAAATTTCATTAAACCACTGTAGCTATCAGGGAAAAGAAGGAAAACTGTAGTTATAGCAAATCACATTCCCTAGGATTGGAATGGGAAAGTGGGGTCAGCTCTCAGCCACAGCCCATGGCTCTGCTCTGTTTGCTGAGGTGTTTCACAGGGATTTCATCTCCCCAGCTGATATTCCCAGCATAAATCAGAAGTTCTGATTGGGGTGGAAAACAGCCAGTGCCTCCCCGTGGATGGACAAAGACCTCCTGTCCTTGCTCCAGGATTCTGTTTCCTGGCAACTTCCAGGGTTATCCCATGGCAGGAGAAGAAACAAGACTCAAGCCTTGCTGCTCAGTCCCGATGGTAAATTTGTGTCTGCCTGGATCTGGAGGATTTGCCTTTGTTCTGCACTCCCAAGGCCTGGTTTGTGGCAGGACACAGCTCAGGCAGAGGATGGAGCATTTGCAGGTTCACTTCCTTTCTCACCCGTGCTGCAGAATCTGGGGAGGGGGGGAGAGAGAAGCAAATTCCTCTCTTTTTTTAAAATCTGAGCAGTGATTTGTAGCTGATTCTCAGCCCCCTGCAGTGTCCTGTCGATGCAGATTTCCTCACATCCAGTGAGTTGTCTGGAGCTGATGCAGAGCAGGGACCACAGGCTCTGATCTCTGGCAGATTTTGCTCCAGGGGAGCTCAGCCATTTCCTAAAACCCAGTTTTTAATTCATACTGAAATAAAACACACACAGTGGCCATGTGGAATTTCAAAATACTTTCACTCACAAGAACTCTCTCATAGAAAGATGGATAGGAATTAGAGGGCTTTTTTTTTTTTTTTCCTAAAAATGGGAAAACTTGCTGCACAATGCTGTGTGTGATCCCCAAACACCAAACCCAGCTCTCCTCTGTGCACATGGAACAGAGCAGCTGTGGCTTCTCCATCCCTGGCAGTGCCCAAGGCCAGGCTGGGCACTGGGGCTGGGAGCAGCCTGGGACAGTGGGAGGTGTCCCTGCCATGGCAGGGGCGGCTCTGGATGGGCTTTAGGGTCCCTCCCACCCCAAGGGCTGTTTGAGATACGAAATCTGCACGTTTGCTGCTTCTGCCCTGCGTCAGAGAAACCTGACAGGTCAGTGCCACCTACAGACAAAGCCGGGCAGCAGCGATGGGGACACAAACACAGCAAATGGAACAGAGCTGCAGCCGTTTCAGGCTGCCAAGCAGGTGATGCCACAGCCCTGCCCCACATCGCTGCTGCAGAGGCAGCTGATTGGCCCCGAGTGTGGCTCCAGAGCTGTGCAAACAAAAATTCCAGCCCTGGCATTCCCTTGGAGTGGTTCTGCTTCTCCTGAAGTGGCCTCTGTTCCCGTGATCAAATCCATTTCTCTCTCGTTTGATATCTCATGCCTTGAAGCTGACGTTATTAAATGTGAAGGCAAAGAGGTTTTCTGGCAAATAAAGGGGCTCTCCCGAGGTGTTTGTGAATTTAATCATGGAATCAGAGAATATTTAGGCTGGAAGCACCTCTGGAGATGACCCAGACCACCCCCTGCCCAGGCAGGGTCACCTGGAGCACAGGAACTCACCCAGGTGGGTCTGGGATGTCTCCAGAGAGGGAGATCCACATCCTTCCCAGAGCTGTGCCAGGGATCTGGGGGAAGAAGCTCCTCCCCACATCGTGAGAGAAAATTCAACAACTTTTATAGGGCCAGGACAAATTCTGAGGACTGAGAGTGAAAAAGAGATCATTCTGATCTCTTCTCTCTGAACATTCTTCAGGATGTGAAGAAAGCCCTTAAAAGCCAGGAGGAGCTGCAGGAATTCCCATCCTTAGGCTTCCTTTCCAGGTCCAGGTTCTCACTGAGTTCCAAGGATCTTATCCTCGTGGGGGGCTCCCTCAGGCCAGCTGGAACGCAGCCCAGCTGCAGAAGGAACATGAACTACCAGCTTCTAGAGCTCTGAAACAATCCCTTTCCCAAGTTATGCTTCACTGCTTCCATTGTAAAGCAGAAAATAATCCAAAAGGAAAAAGATGTATTTTTAATTGGGTTTAATGTTATGTGAACCATGGTGTGCCAAGTTCAAGGCTTGGGAAAATCCTCCTTTCTTTCTCTCTCTCTCTCAGAAATCATTGGTTTGGTCCTGGCAGGGTGATAAAAGCTTTGAAAATATGATAGAAAATCTGTGACCTGAAGGGTCCTCTGGCTAAAGACCAAGCCTCACCTTTCTGATGTACTGACCAGCCTGGAATAGCACAATCACGAGTGCCCATTAATGCCAAAAGCCCACAATTAATTCCTCACTAAAACTTCCCATATGTTGTATTTCAATATCAAGGAAATAACCAATTTTCCTGTGTCTCTTAATGCCCAAAGCCCACAGTTAAACTCCTCACTAAAGCTTGCCATATGTTGCATTTAAATACCACAGAAAACAATCCATTTTCCCGCCCCTTGGCACCCGGCTGAGCCCGAGGCCACGGCCGTGTCCGGGTGGCAAAGCAGAATTTTCTGCTCCGGTTGATGCAGAGCGAAGAAAGGACTGATCATAGGAGAGAGGGGAGAAATTCTGCTTACCTGGAGCTCAGCTCTGCCTTGTCCTGCAGGAAGAGCTGCCCCAGAGCTGTGCAGGGGATGGTGGAAGCAGGGCCGGGTGGCTCCGAGCCTGGCACGGGCTGCGGAGGAGCAGTGGGCACACGAGGGACAGGAGGAGGAAGGCTCGGGATGAGTCACCTACAGCAAACAAGAAACACCCGGGAACACCTTGAGTCCAGCCTGGCAGGGGCTGGGCAGCCAGGACGGGCTGAGTTACAGCCCTTAAAGCTCCTGGGACTGTTTTGTACAATTCTTTCAGCCACTCCGCGCTGGAGTTGAATGGGAAAAACAAAATAGTTCAAACATTCACACCCCGGGCTCTCGGGGAGGGGACAGCTCCACAATGGCTCCAGGTGAACAATCAGTGCCAGCCTGGCTTCTGCCACGGAGCTGAGCTTCCCGTTCTGCTGCGCTGCAGGAAAAGCCGGGCACTGCGAGGGAACAGGCAGAGCAGGGGCTTTGAACCCCAAAATGAAGAAAACAAGAAAATATTATCGTGAAGTGATTTTGAAATGCAAAATGTGAATATTTAATTCCAGAATGCTTCATTTCTGCGGGAGAAGGTCATTAAATCCACTATGACTTTGCACCCTATTTTGCTTTCCATCAGTCTATTTGCTCCTTAAATGTCTTCAAATTCAGCTTTAAAACTTTAATATTCTTCATGAAGGAAATAATTTGGATTATCACATACTTCACCTGTAACAGTGCTCCTTTGCCTGAAAAAAAGGCTTTTCCTTGAACTGAGCCATCCCACTGAGGTTTATCCTGATTAATTTTTCCCAGTGGTGTGGTCCTAATGGACAATTAACCATCCATTCTTTGAGGTGTCTTTCAACTCTTTAACATTCTTTTCCAGTCATTTCAAAGCCATCCCATGTTTTCATCACGGACAGCCCAGAGGGGCACAAGGTGAGTTTTGGTTTGCCAAACTGGGAATTATTTAGCAGCCACAGAGAATCTTCCCCAAAGCACAGGAAACTCTGCTGTTTTCATGATATTTCGGTGATCAAAATGCTATTTTTTTCTTTCTAAAATTCTGCAGTGAAGCTGTCACCAAATAAACCTTCCTCCCCTGCAGGAAATGCTCAGCTGGTGCATCTGACAGCTGCGTAAAACTTCCTGTCCATTAATGGCCCAGAGCTCCCAACAATTATAAATGATTAACCAGCTTCTTTTATTAGTGTCCAGAACGAGAGCCAAGAGCACTCAAATATTGACACTTGAGGAGCAGCTGACTCCTACTCTGTGTCTGCATCTGCTTTTGCCACACGTGGTCCAGAGAAGGGCTGATGTGTGAATTCAAGGTGAGGGTTTCCATCTGGCTGCTGCTGCTAAGGTTTACTCAGCAGAGCACGAGGGATGAGCAGCAAACCCCCCCTGGCAGCACGAGAAAGGGAGGAGAGGAGGAACCTGAGGGAGAACAGCTGAGCAAAAAGGAAAATTGGGTGTAACTGCAGTGGAATTCTGATAGTTTGGAGCTAAATATAAATGAGGTTTTGACTCAGTTTTGCTGCTTGGCTCCCAAGGGGATGGATGGAGCGGGTCATGGATTCCCTCAGGTGAGAGAGCCCAACATTTGCGTGGATTGATGGATCCTGGATTGCAGGCGGGGAGAGCTGTGGGAGCCTCCTGAATCCCAGAGCCAGCCCAGCCCCTGGGCAGGTTTAGGCCTGTAAGATCCACAGGATTTGGTTGTGCACATGGAGCCTGCATCCCTAAATCACTCTGAGTGACACCTCTGAGGGCCACACTGGCAGTTCAATACAAGTAGGCTTCTAAAAAACCAGAGGCAGTGCAGTGACTGATGCTGTTACACATCTGGGGCTGCTGCATCTGACGGACCCCAAAACAAGGTGCTGGCACTCCTACATTCCTGATCTCCATGATGAAATCCATGGCCCTTGGGACAGCTGGAGAAAGCTGGTACAGAGGTAAAGTCACCCCCCCTCTTTGGGGCAGCAGGTGCTGCCTTGAACCGAAAGAGGAAAGCTCATCTTGAACTCGTGCTCCTGCAAACCTGGCTCTGAGCTCCAGGGAAAACTGTTTCTGCTTAAGTCCTGCTTAAGTTCTAAGCTTTATTGGATCTGGCTCCTGTACAGTTGGTGGTTCCTGGTGATTGCCCAGAGTTATGTTTTCAGCAAGTCGTGTTTCCCTGCTGTCTCTTACGGAGCTGCTGTTAATGGCTGGATCTGTCTCGTGTCCCGCCGATGTGGTCTGACTGGGTAATGAAAAGGAGAGAATAATTGCTGCAGTGCAGGGAGCTCGGGGGAAGCAGCACCAGCCCTAATCATTGCCATGCTTCCCAGAGCCCTGAGCGAGGCTGCAGCCTGCTCCTGTGGTCTGGCTCTGCAACAGCTCCGCCAAACGCAGAGGAATCCCAGCAGATCCTCGCTGCGGTGGGAGCAGCCTCTGGCTCACACGCTCCAACTGGAGCTCAGTGGGAAACACTCCCTCGTTCTGCTTCCCAGAGAGAGCCTGAACAGCACTTTGCAAGGGATATTTCAGCCTCGAGTTGCTGCAGAGTGTGGCTCATGGTGCTGATGTAGGAAGAGAGCTGCTGATCTCTGACTGCCTCTTCTTCCCCCATCACAAAAATCCCCCAGGTTCCTGCTGTCACTATTCTTTTATTTTTAAAGAAGGAGAATTACAGACTCCACACCAGCTATTTCTCCATGTGGGAGCTTCTAGAAGAGATAAACTGTTCCTGTGTCAGGGTTGGAACAGAGAGTTATTGTAGACATGGTGCCTCAGTGGGTGGAACAGGCATTTGCGCCACAATCATTCTCCTGTGTGAGCATTTTAAGTCTCTATCAAATATGCAGCCATGATAACAACACTATGTTAAATATTCATTCCTTCTTGCAGCTTCTGCACGGGCTGGCTCATGACTCTCCCCAGCTGTTTCAGCTTTGAAGCCCCTTGGCTCTGCTTTCCGCTCTCAGTGCTTCACTTTTCCCCTTCCCAAGCCTGAAATATGGAAAATTTGAGGAGCTGGGGTTACTAAAATGAAAAAACAGTGAAAAAAGGCTTATTGTAAACTGTGTATTGAATTCCTGCCTTTAGGAAGGCAGTAGCAGGCATGTGAGCAGGGACCTGCAGCAGCAGCAGGGAAAGAGAAGTGATGATTTTGGGGGAGTGGTTGATCCAGGTGGATCAGCTGTAGGATGTTCTCCTGTCCCGAGGAGGAGCCAGGCACGAGGGAAAGGTCCAAATCTTCCATTTTCATTGGACTTCCCCCCAAAAAACAGCATTGATTGGCCTCGGGCACCTTGTCCTGATGCCTCCTGCTCCGAGGGCATCACCTGGGAGAACTGCCCTGCAGCCCCAGCCGTGAATTCCTGCAGCTGCCCTGGGGCACGGGGTTCAAACTCCTCTTCAGCCCAGGAGAGGCCCCTCGGGTCACTGCAGAATTAGGGCAGCTGGAGCCCATTTTTCTCCCCGGAAAAAGACAATTTGCTAAACTTCTGCCGAGTGCAAACACCAGGATGGACATCCCTGGTTCAGTCCACTGAAGGGATAAAAGCTTGAAGCCGTGGGAGGAAACATTCATCTTCATGGAAGGCCGCAAGGGATAAGAATTTGATATCATTTTATTGCTGCCACTGGAGATGAGCTGCCCCTGGAATATCGGATCGGAGCCGTGCCAGCTCCCGCACTGCCCCTTTCCCTTCCCATCTCCTCACCTGAGCGCTGTGACCCCGCCGCATTACTCAGCAAATTGCCAGGCAAAGCTTTATCCCAATTCCAGCGTCCCCCGAGCATCCCTGTCCTTCAGCACAGCTCCCTGGCGGGCAGCGACATTGCAGCGGCACAGCCGAGAAACGGAACAGCAATTTCAGGCAGCACGGGGAAACCTGGAAATCCTCTTGGTTCGTGTAACCGCTTGTGTAACGTGAAAAAAAAAACCCAAAAAATCCTTATGCACCTGGGGGTTTTCTTGATTCATTCAGTGGTGCCTGGCTGGAGTGTATTTAGAGATGTTTTGGTAGGTTTGGGTTTAAAAAAATAATTATCAGTGTGAGGAAATTGTCAGTATTGCAAAAAGAGGCAAAGGGGAGTCATAAAATATTCAGAACTCATAGAGCAATTCAAGAATCTGCAGGCCAGCTGTAACTCACCAGTAGTAAAATCAGTAACAGGCAAATCCGGTAATATTCCACAGTTTTGAAGGAGATAATATTGCCAGGTAGGGACTTCATGACTAAATTAGATATTTAAAAGTGTGAATCCTCAAAAGCAGAAGTGGGATGTGCTTAAGAAGGCGAGGGGTTAACAGGTCTCTCATCCTCAGTCCCGACTCTCAGCTCAGCTCTCCCCTGCCAGGGTTAATTCCTCCCTCGAGGATCGATGCTGAGGGAAACTCTGCTGCTGATTTTGTAGTGAGGAGCGAGGGCAGGGCAGAAGTGAAACTCATCTGATTTCAACTTGGCACGTCTGGACTCAAAATTGATTAAAAAAATTAACAATATTAGAAGACGGCCTGATGCAGCTTGGAGCAGTGGCTCCTGGATTCATTCCCAAATGTCAGTTTTTGAGCTTTAAATGCAGAAGATTTTCCTGCTTTAAGTGCAGCTCTCCAGCAGTGACACATCACTGTCACCTGTCACTCCGGAGCAGGACGTGGCCTGTCCTCCACGACCTTGGGAACTGCAATTCCCACACAACATTTAACTGTTCCCTTTATTTTACCCACTTGTAAAAAGCAATTACAGCTTTAAATCTGACCACGTTCTCTGCATCGGCTGGCAGCGATGCCCAGGGATGCCCAAGGAAATTCAGGGATGCTTCGGGATGCCCCGGGATGCTCAGGAAAGTTTCAGGATGCTTCCGGATGCCCCGGGATGCTCAGGAAGCCTCCGGGATGCTCAGGAAAGCTTCGGGATGCCCAGGGATGCCCAGGGATGCTCAGGAAAGTTTCGGGATGTCCAGGGATGCCCAGGGATGCTCAGGAAACCTCCGGGATGCCCCGGGATGCTCAGGAAACCTCCGGGATGCTCCGGGGTGCCCCGGGATGCTCAGGAAAGCTTCGGGATGCTCCGGGAAGCGCAGGGATATCCTTGGAAGTTCTGGGATGCCCGGCAGCCCGTCAGCAGGTGGCGGAGTTAAGCTGCGCTCAGAGAGATGCTCACTGCATCCTTTCCTTTCCCCTTTCCCTTTCC
>VXAC01006221.1:0-12501 GCA_013399225.1 Rhipidura dahli
CCGCCGCAGCCGCCGCCGCCGCCCCACTCCCAGCAGAGCTCGCCGGCAATGGCCGGAGCCCACTACCCTCTGCACTGCCTGCACTCCGCCGCCGGCTCGCACCCGCACCACCAGCATCACCACCACAGCTCGCCCTACTCCGGCAGCGCCGGCTCCTACAACCACCGCTCGCTGGCCGCCTACCCCTACGTGAGCCACTCGCAGCACAGCCCTTACCTCCAGTCCTACCACAACAGCAGCGCGGCCAGCCAGACGCGGGCGGACGATGCAGGTGAGCCGGCACCGCTCCCCGAACCCGCTGCCAGCTTCTCCCCCCGCTCCCTCCATCCCCGGGCCTCTTCCCAGCCCCCTCTCCGAGCACCTGCATAACGACCCCCGCCGTGCCCCCCGCTCCCGCCGAGGCAGGCGTCGTCCCTGGGTGCGCGGGACGGCGGGGAGAAAACGCGGGGGGTTGCCCGTTTCCGCGGCCCCTCCGCGGGCCTACTGCTGCAGTACCGGCGGCGGGGCCGCCGCGCTCCCTCCGCGCCGGCGGCGGCTGCTGGCGGTACCGCGGCGCTGCGCACCGGCGCCTTCCCCGCTNTTTTTCTCTCCACCTCGGCTTTTTTTTTTTTTTTTTTTTTTTTTTTTTTTTTTTTTTTTTTTTTTTTTTTTTTTTTTTTTTTTTTTTTTTCCGGGAAGTAGGAGAGCGTGCCCACTATGCCCGGACAGCTGTTTTTTCTCCCGGTAGCTCCCAAGCAACAGCCTGTGCCACGCAAGCCTGTAAAGAGACGCAGCCTGTGCCTACGCCGAGGGGTTGAAAAGGCGTCGGGGCAGGTTTTGGCGTTTTCAGGAGCCGTGGCTGCCAAAATACCCGCGTTTAATAGCTAAGGAGGGTGATGTTTCAGCTGTGTTGTTTTGCTTGCAGATCAGCAAAAAACCACAGTGATTGAAAACGGTGAAATCAGATTTAATGGAAAAGGGAAAAAGATTCGGAAGCCTCGAACCATTTACTCTAGTCTACAACTCCAGGCTTTAAATCATCGCTTTCAGCAGACTCAGTACCTGGCACTTCCAGAGAGAGCTGAACTGGCAGCTTCATTAGGACTTACCCAGACACAGGTAATTACTGGGAATCCCAAATCACTGAAAGCCTGCTCGAGCAACAAAAGGCCAAGCAAAGTATGATGCTCCCCAAACATTTTGGCCTCTGTCGGGAACGGTAGAAAAGGTAACGCCACACGGTTCCCATCTCTCTGTGCTAGGACTTACCTAATGCGCGACAGAGATCGGGCTACCGCAGAAGGAGCTGAAAGCGCCCTTCCCTCAGCCGTCTGCGAGCAAGCGCTCCCTTTTTGATGCCACACATAACGTTTTTAAATTGCCTATATTTTCGGATAATTCCAGCACCGAGATGCAATTTCCCAGCTGTGAAAAGGAGAACAAAACAAAGGCGAGGAATCGCTGGGCCTGAGGTAGAGCTAAAAGCAAAGCTGCCTCGTAGCAACGTATAGGTAGAGGGGAAGCAGGGACGCGTTAGGAAATACCTGTTAAATCAATAGTTAATTCACCCTGGATGAGTAACGCAAATGCAGTGGTTAGCCTTGGGCAAAATGTACGGAAGGTGATAATAGATCTGAAGATCAAAGACAGCCGTGTACAAAATTATGGCAGGTTAAGCCATAGTTAAGTGTGGTTGGAGTAGCTGTGCCATTCTGCTAATTTAAGCTTGAAAGACATGTGAGGCATTACAGGCTTACCCAGCTGGGGTTTGTGGAGAAGTGCATGGATAGATGGGATCAATTCGGGTAAAATGTTATCATGTGAATCTGTGAGTTTAACAAATAACTTCAGGATTTTATCATTGTCATTGGTAACAGTCGCTTCCAGGCAGCGATTTTTAAATACTCGGCAAATATTAATGATAGGAATGGGCCTGATGGTTTTGCAAATGGGATTTTAGTATCCTTAGCATGAACGCTCTGTCTCACTGTTGTCTCGCTTTCTCTCTTGCACGCATAGACTTTTTTTTTAGGGACCCGATCCTGAGCTTGCAGCTAGAGAAGAACCCCTGTTTAGCCCCTAACATTATGATTGCAAAGTTTGAGAGGTCAAATGCGCATGGGGGATTTGTTTTCTTTGTTTGATTGATTTAAAATAGATATTGTGTATACATGTCTTACCTATATATCATTTCTATAGTAATTCTGATCTACCAGTGGGCCTGATCCTTGCTCACCTTATGGAATGCAGGCTCCCTCTTCGGGAGTTCTGCTGGGTTAGGCGCAGGATGAGACCCAGAGCAATGTTGATATACTATTACTCACAGAGAAAATAAAATTATTCTTTCTTTAATAGTACGTTTTCATATAAAGCCGCAATACTGGTCCCATTATGCCTCCTCCCCCGCCACATCAGCGTGGACTGCTTGATCTGATCGTGAGGATTTTGGATGCGCGATTTCTTTGTAAGATGCCCTTTGTCTATTGGCTCTTGTCTCCTGGCACAAAATCATATGATTGCCCATGTTTGACAACAGTTTGCCCGAATGATCAAATGACCTCCAAAATTCTGAATGAGGCGCTAAAACAGGACACCTCAGAGCATGTAGTCTATTTCAGCCATAGCAATCTGGCCTGCCGAGGGAAAACAATGTTCCAGGTTAAAACCTGCATCCCTCTCGCTTTCCAGCTCTGCTCTACCTCCCCTGTTCTCTCCAGCTGCATCCAAAGCCCGAGAGCAGCCGTAGCTACCCCTCCTTCCCCTCTCCCCATCCCCAGCTCCACACCCGACTGGCGTGTGCCCTCAAGACCTTCTCCAGATTAGACCCCCGGTCCCCGGGGTGTTCACTGCTGTGCCCTGGGCGCTGACGGCAGCCTAATATCTAATGCGTTTCGGTTTACAGGTGAAGATCTGGTTTCAGAACAAGCGCTCCAAATTCAAGAAGCTGCTGAAACAGGGCAGTAACCCCCACGAGAGCGACCCTCTGCCCGGCTCCGCTGCCCTCTCCCCTCGCTCTCCAGCTCTGCCTCCAGTCTGGGACGTTTCAGCCTCTGCCAAGGGAGTCAATATGCCTCCAAACAGCTACATGCCTGGCTATTCTCACTGGTATTCTTCTCCACATCAAGACACAATGCAGAGACCACAAATGATGTGAATTGTCCAAGAGAAATAATCTCCCAAGAACGCCTCGTCTCGACATGGCAAGAAGTTCCCCTGCTTTGCCAAGCCGTGCCAGCTAACAGGCTCTGTGTGAACTTGTAGATGCGGCAAAGAGACAGTGGCTTTTTTTTTTTATTTTTTTTTTTTTTTTAAGTAACCTCAGCGATTGATCTTGAACAGAAAGACACAATTTTCATTCTGGCGCACAGAAGACACTTCTCTTTAGGATATTTTCCTTTGGACTCCAAGGCACCAGCCTCTTTCTCTGTGGAGTATACGTCAAAACAAACTTTTTACAGACTTTGCCCACAAACCTGAATCTACCATGGCAGCCGTTTTTACTTGTTTAATGAGCTAAAGACATTACATGATGAAAGAGAGACTAGTCAAAGCTCCTTCATTTTTATTCACCAAATCCGGACTGGGGAAAGGATTAAAAGACAGAAGAAGTGATTTTTTAAAAATTTAAGACGGAGCGGGGGGGAAAGGAGAACTGGTTGAAAACTGCAAATATACTGTAAGATTAGAACATTACCACGAAGCAAAATCTGCATGCTTTCTCAAAATGTAATGGGCTGCGGCTCAGAAGAAACCACCGTCTCACGCGAAGAGCCCCCTCATCCGCACAGACCCGCACCCGCACACAGCCGGACACACTCCCGGAGACGAGCCGTAAAGACGAGCGAGGGATTCGCGGCCAGACCCGCCGCCGCGGGCTGGGGAAGGAAGGTTCAGCGCTGCCCGGCGGCAGCCTCAACCACTGAGCGAGAGGGACCTTTCCCCGAGCAACCTTTCTGTATATATTGTTGAATTTTAGTTGTACATATACTTTGTATGTTTTTGTCTTCTTTCATATATAGAGTAAAAGACACAAAACGCCCGCCTGGCTCCTATTTCTCTTCACCTTAGCGGATCTCCACCTGCCCCGACTTGCCCCCCAAATCAGTCCGGGCAGAGGTATCCTAGTGCCCAGCTTGCCTGAGTGCACAGACACCCCTACCAAAGCACATATCTGCGAGCAAAGAAAGAAAAGATGAAGTGGGGTGGGGTAGCTGGTGGTTTGGTTGGTTTTAAGGCTACGGTTTAAAGACAGGAGATACCGAGTCCACAAAGATACGCCCAGACGAAGTTCCTAATCACCCGGCCATTTCTGCTGCGATTTCACTGCTCCGCTGCCTAGCTGAGCTGAGCCCTCTCGCCGAGGCAAAGCTCAGAGCCCTGTCTTTCTTCCCAAAGGTTGGAGACTCCAGATTATTAAGAAAGGAGGCGCCCTCCTTTGTTTTACAGAGCAGACAATGCAAGCTGAGGAATGTTTTGCAAAGCCCTGAGAGGTGCCCAGGCACACAACACGCTGTCCAGCCAGCTTCAGCCGCACCAGCTTGTGGAAAGCACAGCAACTACTGACAATGAAAAGCCTTTTCCTCATCCAAGCTGGGTGCCCCATACTGCGAGAATTAATGGCTAGAGACCTGGGCATCCTTCAAATTATGAACCTTGAAACCACTGAGCCATTTATCAGAAGTCAATAGAGATCCTCAGAGTGCTCCATATAATGACAGCTACATACAGTCGTGCAAAAGGACAGTCACTATAATTAGACACAAAGCAAAGACTACTTACCAATATACCAGTTTTTGGGGGGTGTTTTTTGGTTTGTTTTTTTTTTTTTTTTTTTTTAGCAACCAGCACGCTCAGTCAGTCTTCAGAGTGCTTTAAAACCGATCAGTCTTGTCATTTTCTACCATTCGTATTGTTACATTAGGAAAAATGTTTTCTTTTCTTTTTTTCCCCTTCCCACTGTGAAACTTTGGGTTCAGAGCTCCCCAGGATCAATTCTGAACAAAGCCTCCAGCTGCAGTGCCATCCAATTTGAAGCAGACATTGGGGACAATTTAAGGTTTTTATCCACAAGAAGGTTTTTTTCCATTCTCTTAAATGCAGCCATAATTAGAGTAATTTTTCATGTAGCCCGCTGATTACAGCGTTTTTACCGTCAAAGATAATTACCTGTAATTTTCTTCCACTTTTAATACTAAAAAGCCATCTTTATTTAGATTCAGGAACAGGAAAGGCGAAACAAAAGAGGAAAATTATTCTGTTATTCATACACAAATTGCAGAGACGTAGGGCCTAAAATTGAAAATTAACCAAAATTATAATGCTGAAAAGAATGGAAGAGGCTTCAGAAGTACAGCTGGTAGTGGGGCTCACTGAATTATTCAAATGACACTGGAGAGAAAGCTACCATACATTTAAACCAACAGCATTGTGTGCATCTTTCAGAAAACCCCGCTTTACACCCCGCCGCCGGCCCCTGTGCGGGCTCACCCTCGCCTCGCAGAAGGGCGGCGGATGCCCTGGTGAGCGAGTCCCGCAGCCCGGGGAGCCCGGCCCAGCCGAGCCCAGCCCGGCGGGTCCCGGCCCCCGCGGCCCCGCAGGCGCCTTAACCCTTTCGCTGCACCCGCCCAGCGAGGCCGGCGGCGGGCGGTCCCCCCCGAGCTGGCGGGCCCGGAGGGCGGGGGACACGGGGGTTCGCTGCCTCAGGTGGGCTTGCGGGGGCCCGTCTTCCCCTGCACGCCGCGCGTGGGTGCCGGTGCGGAAAGCCTCTCAATGCGTCGTGCCCTCCTCCCCCACGAGAGATTCCTCAAATAGGCTCAGAAAGAGCCCCGACAACAAGCAAGCAAGCGAACGAATAAACGATAATAATAATAACAATAAAAGCCCCATTAGCTTAGTAGCGTGGGAGAAGGTGGGAAAGGTAGGCCTTCCCGGGAGCGGGGTGGGAGCGAATNCAGTGCCGCGCAGAGCTGCGGAAAGGCGCGCTGCCGCCACTCCGCTGCGGGCACGGGCGGACGGGGCCGGCCCGCGGCTCGCACGGTTTCTCCGCCGGCCACCGAGTCCCGCGCCGCCCCTCCGGCAGCCCGTCGGGGCTTCCGCCGCATCCCTGCCCCGCGCCGCCCGCCTCCCCCGGTAGCACCGGGGAAAGGGGGCGCGCATCTGTTGGGGTCCGGCCTGGAGAGGGAAACCACCGGCGAGAGAATGACCGCGAATGTGGGGGAGCAAAGACGGAGCGTGCCTCGACGGGCAAGGCGCAGACCAGTCACAAACCAACCCCAAAACCAAGGGAGCCCCAAAACTTACCCCTCTGAAAGTCTGCTAAGCAAGGATCAGGGTCTAGAAATCTATACTGAACAGAAGCAGTGGAGAATATTTTTCTGAGTCTCAGGGCAGAAGCTCTTTCTCTATATTCTTGGTTGAGTGAGCACATCCAGGTGTGAAATTGTTTGCACACCCCAGCACCTCTTATATTGCCAGCAAAATTAGCTGTTATTACTGTCACTGTTTAGTGATGGTTAGCTTGATAAAAAAAACCTGCTGTAATCAAGACCTGGCGCATCTTTGCAAATTACAGATAATTGTAAACGTCCAGATTATGATAATAGCATCCTAATCCAGCCTGCAATATAATTATTACAGAGTGTTACATCTGAAACTGTCCAGTAGGGCTAATTCAGCCATTATTTAGACCCTATTTTTGCACTGCAAATGGGTTGCTGAGTTGAAAATGTACGATTGTAATTTCACAGGGCACTCAATGAGTAATGGTATAGGGAGGGAAAAATACAAAAGTGAAATGTGAACAGTAGCGATCAAATCAAACTCTGAAGGACAAAAGACTGTTTGATTCATAGGGAATGAGAAGAGCGGGAATTAAGAAAATAGCAAATCAGTGGTCTGCAGCGTTACGTGTCCAAATCTCAACGAGTGCGAGCCTGATGTGCAGTCAGGGACTGCTGGTTCGGCTCCCGCCTTGCATCAGTCCGCCTCTCGGCTCGGCTCTTCCCGACAGCCTCTCCCCGGCACCCGAAGCATCCCCGAGCTCCCCACCCATCCCCAAAAGAGGGCTCTCCATTGTCTTGTGCCTCCTCTCAGGTGACTAAACGTCACTTTCGGGCAAGAAGCCTCGGGAGCTTCGGAACCGTGTGGAGGAGAGTGCTGGATGCGGGACGCCGGCTTCGCGGCGGGCTGTGGAGCTGGCGGCCTTCTGCACTCCCATGCACCCGCTGGACCTGTCCTCAGGGGTCCTCAGGGAAATTATCACAGAACCGACTCAATTGTAATTAATTAACCAAAAGAGCCTGGCTAACAGGACTACCTGCAGCTAGCGAGGTTAACTCACTGGGCTAGTTGGCTTTCGACTCCTGATTAACTTTTATTAACCCTGGACATGAAATACACAAACCCGCTTCATTTTTTAATGGCCTAAATCATCAAAGCGAGGTTGCCGCCCGACCGGTTAGTCTCCGCACGGTCCAGATGAGAAGACGCAGCGCCCGGGGCTGGCCCCATGGGCAGGAGAGCGGTCCCCCGGCCCTTGCTGGCCTCTCCCGGCCGCAGCCGCTCCTGGCAGCCCGCAGGACCCTTTACTCTGCGCCCTTTTCTCCATGCGAATTAGTAAAAACCGGGCGAATAAAAGACAGCTCAGTGGATAGCGAGAGGCGAAAGCCCTATAAAACGCGTTATATGGTGCGTATCGAGGAGACCGTAAAGATCTCCTGGAATGGAGAGCCAGCTCCACAACCAGGCAGAGGATGCAGCTGCAGAGCACGAAGCCAGGTCAGCATCCGGCCCGGCGAGGCTGGCTGAGCCATCCTGCAAAAAACCCAGGCTGAGCTTTAGACAGCCCCTCCGGGAATGCCGAGGGGCAGGCGGCAGCTGGAGAGGAGCGAGAAGCCACCCCCAAGCTCGTCTTCGCCAAATGCTCAGTCCGTCGCAGGTTCTGGCCGGGGCCGGCACTCTGGACCCTCACCTGAAGGAGAATAAGGAGGTGAGGGAGCTGGGAGTTTTACCCACAGCCTTGAAGATCGTGTCAGTGGAAGGTGTTCTCACAGACAGCAGTAGCGGGATTTATCAGGTCTATACTCCAGGCAGATAAACTAATGCTTATCCTCCCCGAATCGCATGTAAATAGACGCGCCACCGAACAAAGAGCAGAACTATTTAATTGATGCAACACGGATTTTCTCTAAAAAAAAGAGAGAGAGAAAGGGAGGCTTAATGTAAACTTCGCGTTTCCTTTTTTTCACGGCTCTTATCTGACCTATAAAACAGGTTATTGAGTTACTGCAAGCAATCTCAAATGACTGAAAGCAAGAAGAGGGGGTTCCCACACACCCCCCGCCCCGATTTTCCTGAAGCAATAGATCTCCTTTCCGTAATCCACAACCGAAACACCTAAAGTCTGTCAGTCGCAAAATTGCGTGGCAGAAATCTTTAATCGATGCCACATGTGGGATGCACTCCGGGGACACAGCGCTGCCGGCGGTTGAGCGGGCAGAGCGCGGAGGCCCGCGCAGGCAGCGCGGCCGCGGGGGAGCGAATGCACGGGGGAGATCGAGGGGAGTAAGAGGGCGACAGGAACGCCTGACAGGCGGGCTGCCCTGCCGCGGTGACAGGTTGGAGGGGGTGTCTCTTCTTTCCCCGGGAAGGAGCGGGAGGGAAACGGAGGCGCTTGGCGAGGAGGCAGCGCTTCCCGGCTGCAGGCTGTGCCCGCGGGCGGTGCGGGGATGCCCGGCAGGGACAGGGGGGCTCGGGCGGAAGCGGGAAGGTGCTCCCCCGTCCGTAGGTGGTGGTGGCGGGCACTGTGTGTGTCTCGGTGTGGGTGATGTAGGTGTGCTCCCCAACCGGGGGCTAGCGCAGCCAGGGGTGGGTGTGCTGTGGGTGTGAGAGCCCCAGGGGCTCAGGCAATGTCAGGAGCTCTCGATCTGGGGCAGCGGGGGCTGCAGGCTGCTCTGTGTGTGTGTGTCTGTGTGTCTGCGCGTCTGTGTGTGTGTGTCAGGCCCTGTGGCTCAGCCCTGGAGCCGCTCGGCACCCACAGGAATGTGGCTCCTCTCGGCTCCCCGAACTGCCCCGGCTCCACATGGAAGTGGCCGCCAGGAAAACAGAAGGGAGGGGAAGAGGGGGAGGGGCGGGGAAAGCCCCGAGCCAGCAATCCGCCGAGCCCAAACCCAGCATCAGACAAAGGACAGTTCATGCCATCCCTTTCCCGGGGAGGCAAGCGGGGAGGCCTGGACAAGCTAGGCTCCCTCCGGCTACCGCCGGAGCCCAGGGGGTGCACCCAGGCGGGAAGAGGCGCCGGGGTGTGCCTGCCAGTGTGTGCAGGGACAGAGGGGACAGGAGCATCCCCCCTCGGCCCGGAAGGGGGGTGGCTGTAGACTCCGAGTGTTCATCGAGGCCGGGACCACGCGACGGGGAGCCCCGGCGAGGGCATTTCTTACCCTCTCTAGGGGAGGGATGCCAGGCTTTTCCCGACCTGCCCAACACCAACCCGTTCTGGGAGGAGGAGAAATTAAGCAGGGAGAGGGACCGGCATGGAAACCGAGCCGAGCTGACTCGGCTGGCTTGGAGAGGCGAGCGATGCCTAGTCCAGCGGCCGCAGTCTGAATTCCCATCTCTGTCCGGCATGCTGCCTGCCGGCATTCCGCCTTCCCGGAGCTGTTCCTGCGCTGTCCGCTCGGGCCCTCACGGCCCCGGCAGGTTACCGTAACCAAACAGCCCCGCGGCAGCTCCTCAAAGAAAGGGGTGGGTGAACCCACCTGGGAAATTGCCTTCCACCTCTTGTGTCCAAACCTTTCTGCAAAGGGAAGTGACCTCGGGGAGGGAAGAATCTCTTACTGCAGGTTGAACGCTTGTCTAGAGGGAAATGAGGAAAAGAAGGGAAGAGAATGAAAAGGTAGAGCTTTTAAAAATTTTTTTGCGCAGGATGGAAGTAAGCAGAAGAGGCAAAGCCGAGCTTTTCGTCAGCCCCAGAGTCGCCGAAAGTCCCTGAAACCTTGCGAGTTAAATGAACAGGAGACGGTCACCAGAACGGCGGAAGAGATGGGGAGCGGCGGGGCGGCCGCTCTCCGGCAGCGGGCAGGGGTGGGCAGCCGCCGGCGGCCCCCGCCGCCCTGCCTCCGGCACCCCCGCACCCTCCCCGGCGTGCAGGGAGCACAACCGAACAAACTGGTCTATTGTACTGCAAGACATTTACCAACCCCCAAACCTGTTACAAAACAGCAAACCCGGGCTTCTTTCTTTGGGAGAAAACTACGCACACCACACTCACGCACATGCACAAAACATGGCAGGCAGGAGAGGAGGGAGAAGAAAGGAGGGGGAGGGCAGCGGGGAGGAAGACTAGAGACAGGTAAGTGCGCTCCAGGGCAGGAGCGTGCCTTTTCAGGCCTTGCCTCCCCCCTTTCCAGCACTCTCCTCGCCAGCCTCGGCTGCCAGAGGTGCATCTTTCATCTCGGGGATCCTTCCAGCGACGTCTTTGGCACATTCGCTGCCGTCGCCGTACCCCGCACGGCCGTGAATTACCGCTGTCCCCCAGGACAGGGATCCCCGTGGGAACGTGCTCCGCAGCGGGGGCCCTGCGGGCCTGGATTTCTACTGGAAGAGGGCCCACTCTCCATGCGAGTGGTCCACGCCAGTGGGCACTGCTCCGGCCATGTCACCCAAGCCGTGCCTCCAGCACCGGGCAGAGCTAAGCGACTGCTCTGACACAAGGGTTTTTCCCCCTAAATCGTCTAGAGATAGAACAAAACCAATAAAAGTACCTCTGCAACATCCCTCCTTCAGTCGGAACGGCCGCAGGCTTTTAGCAGGAGCGAGGGGAGCGGGGCCCTCATTTTATCCTTTTCTCATATTTAGTGGGTCCCTTTGACGGAAACGTAATTTGTATAATTAGCCGAGCGCACACCGGCGACTGATGGGCTGTGGAGTGTGCAGCTCTCGACGCTAATTGCTCTCAGGAAAGGATTCGGGGCGGCTTAAGACGAGAGATTTGCTTTCTCGCGTCAGGATGGGCAGCTTTCCCTTCAGCTTAAAGCACTATGCAGTAAGACGTACGCGGTCTTGCCAGAGCCCCTTTCCCAGCGGGGAGAGAGCACCGCCGCCCTTCGGCTCGCCTGCGGGTACCTGCAAGGGCCAGATCCTGCTAGCACGCCCGGATTGTGGTGGCACTGCACGGCACTGGAACAGAACGCGAACTCGCAGCTCCCATCCTCTTTCCTCACTTTCTTTCTGCAAGCAAATTAGTATTATATTTTTTTCTCTGTTATTAATAGAAGAAGGGGTAATTTGGAAACGTTTCTCGTGGTCGAAATAATTTTATTTTATTCAGAATATACAGTTTAATTCCTCTATCTACAATTATTTACAAGGTTAAAATAACATTGAAAAAAGTCTCTGGAAAAGTTGAGGTCATAGATTTCAAGGCACCAATGATAGTGTCCACAGCTGAGCCAAAAAAATGTCCGTATTGTATAAAAAAAGGGTTTCCTTTGAAATGCAATAAGTTACATGCACAAGCTTTACACATTTTAATCTTTTTGTTTGTTTCTTTTCCCTTTTAAAAATTCCCCATATGCATTCCTTTCGTTATTATTCCTTAACAGTAAAACACAGGAGTCCAAGGAACAACAAAAAATAATAATAAAATAATAAGGGTCAGGCTCTAGTAAATCGTCCCAGAGGCCAGCGCTAACGGGTGCTGTAGGGAGCCGTGGGGTTGGAGGTGGGAGTTGATGGAGTTGGCAGCGGGGTACCAGGAAGTGGAGTTCTCCAGGTAGCTGGATGCAGGGGACGGATTGGAGTTTGGAGGGTGAGCGTGTGCGTGGGCATGGTGGCTGAGGGAGCGGGACGAGCCCTGAGGTTCCCAAACCGCAGGTGACTGTGGAGAGTTGCAGGCCATGGGGTCGCTGGAACTGGGGCTGTGCTCCGGAGGCATCTCCCCATTTTTCATGATCTTCTTGATCTTGGATCTTTTATTCTGAAACCAGATTTTCACCTGGGAGCGGGGCGGGAGGAGAGGAGAAGGGAGGAAAGAGGGAGCGGGGAGGGAAAGAGACACCATTAATGCCCGCCTGGCAAGCCGGTGCTTCGTGGCTGCAGCGCCCCGCACCCCGCCGATCCAGCCCTTCCCGCCGCTCCGGGCTGAACCCGGGGTTCTGGACCCGCCAGGCCGGGCCGGGCCGAGCAGAGCCACTCGCCATACCTGTGTCTGCGTGAGTCCCAGGGAGGCTGCCAGCTCGGCCCGCTCGGGCAGGGCGAGGTACTGGGTCTTCTGAAACCTCCTCTGCAACGCTGCCAGCTGAAAGCTGGAATAAATAGTCCGGGGTTTGCGCACTTTCTTTGGTTTGCCGTTCACCATCCGCACCTCGGGCTCCGCCACCTCCTTCTCTGCACGGGCGCAAGAGCGGGAGAGAGACGCAGACGTTAAGCTCGGGACAGGCTCCGCTCCGCGCCGCGCAGCCTCGCCGCCGGGGCGGCATCCCGCCCGCGGGCCGGGCCAGGCAGCGGCGCCGGCCCGACGGGCCC